>JAXRJS010000061.1:2207500-2807500 GCA_037127375.1 Dione juno | reverse complement strand
CTTAAAATACAAGTACCTTGTTTGGAAAATCCTTTTAAAAAAAATCCTGATGTTTATGCAATCCAAACGCAAATTGAAACGCACTTAAAAATATATATTAAAATTTTAACACATTTAAATTGATTATCTAAAATCTAAAACATAAATGTAATGATAAAAACTATGTAATAATAAAAAAAAAACAAAACGTATTTTACAATGCCCAACGTATGTATAAAGGAAGACTACAGCGTTGAATGTCGCGTGTGTCGACCCCCACGCCACTTTCTACCTACCACTAGAAATTGATTATGAAATATATCTTAATTCTTAAAATAAATTTATAAAGCTACATTTTTGTTAGATAATCAAGAAGGTGGTGGATGTAATTATTTGAAAATATTTTATTTATTTAACGATAGTATTTTGCATCGGTTGTATAGTATAAAATAGATTTCTTTTTTGCTATTCGGATTTTAGGCTTAAAATCCGAATAGCAAAAAAGTAAAATTCGTTACCTAAGCGTCACTGTCTGGAGAGAAAATAGAGACAATTTTCTATTTGGAGACTATTCATTATTTTCCAAATATTGTTAAAATTGCACGTAGAAATATGTACAGATGTTGATCTAACCGAAATTAAAGGAATAATACAGATAATATTTTATAGGGATCGACTCTATATATGTATATCTTTTTCATTCAAATTTTCATAATCTAGCTCAAACTTTTTTTTTTTAAATTTATTTACAGTCAATTTTTAATATCAATTTGTCATTAAAAAATGTATATGTTATGAATAATACTTTTATATGAAAATTATTGATACTAACCCTTATGACATAGTAAATTTAAAATATAGCAAAAAATTAAGATTCACGAATTATTTGTAATTCCGTTCATACTTTCGAAACGAAAACTTCTTACTTTCCAACGATTGTTTAAACTTCTTTCTGCTCACGTCCGTCAAGACAAGCCTATTGATTTATTCATTATAGCAAGCAAAGTTTTAAAATAAATAAAACGAATTTAGGTATGGCTGTGTAAATATTCTAAGTGATAAATTTGAAAGTGTCACTTTAAGTTTATACTAATTTGCTATGTATTAAAATGTACTTAATATAACATAGAAAGAAATTCTTCATAAATCTTTTAAACTTTCGCAATATAATATTTATTGGCCACGATTATAAATAAGTCCAATTCAAACTCTACTAGGAAGGAGAACCTACGCCATGTGCTGCACGTTACACGAATGTCATTATTAATAGTGGCCATATTTTATGACACGCTTTATACGCTTTCTATATTTTATGAGATAATATACATAAACAAGCTTGCGTAACATGCTCATAACCAAGAAAATATTTATATTTTTATGAATAAGTATGAATTTATAAGTATTAATTTTAATAATATTTCTACTTTATCCATGTACTCACTAAAATAACTTTTAATGTTCTATAGATCTATTTAGCAAATAAGATATTTTTAATATAATCGGTCAATGATTTTCCTTGTCCCTGTTTGGTTTGTAGAAAAGGTAGCGTGTCTTCATTGTAATTGTAATGATATTTTTTGTGTTACTTTTGCATTAATCGCCTTTAGTTCATAAAGTTTATTTAAAGGGCTACTCACAAATAATGTTGCAGACGAGTTACGCTCTTTAAGATAGAAGTTCAAAATGAAATATATCAGTCAGGTATAAAAAGTATCAGGACAATTTCGTTTATATCGTTTTCATAAGTTATATTATTGTTTATACATTATATAAGAAGATATTAATCCATGGATTTTTTTAGGTGGCTGTTTTCATATTTACTTTTTGGCTATGCAAAGTGAAGTGCAATCCACATCACAGATTTAAAAGTCTTCAGAAGAATTTTCACTTCGAATTACAACCTATACCACTAAAACATTTTACAGTTTTATTTAAAAAAATATTACCATTTGGGGGATATGAAATCAAGCATTCTATCAAAAAACGGCAGGTCGTTCAATCTGACGCTGTAGCTCCAATACCTAATGAAGTACCCGTGATTGAAGGTGGTACACTAGAAGATATTATGAAAATACAAAGCAACGGAATAGTGGGTAAAGCAGAAGATATTCCACTTGAACCGAATTTAACACCACAAGTAATAATAACTTCTATTATTAAGCCTATAGAAGATGGTGAGCCACAACCTATATTATTACCAGAGGGTTCAAGATTATCAACAGATCAAAAATATTTAGAAAATGTACAGCTACCAGAAACCAGAAAACCCAGAATCACAAATAAAAGTCACAGAACTCATGTCGTCATCAGAAAAAGTTATCGAAATAACACCAAAACCAAAAATAGAAATAGTGCCGCCTGAAATCCCTCCACTTAAGAATGTAGTTATGAGCAGTCCAGTCGTTCCAATACCATTATTATCAAAAATTCCTTTTATTCAAAATCCAAATCGTCCCATTTTGTTTACCGATATTACAAGAATACCTTTAAGTGGCTTATATCCTTCTCCATCTATTGGTATTCCTGAATTTAATATTCCTTCACCACCTTTGTTACCAGTACCACCAATACAACCACTACCAAACCTAGTATCGGTGCCTCCACCGGTAATAATACCAGCCCCACCGCCGCCGCCAGCGATACCACCTATTGTTAAAGAAGAAATACCAGTTGTCAGAGAAGAAGCTCCCAATTTTCTTGTTAAAGGTTCGCGTTTTGTACTTTACTTTGGTTCAATGATGTTGCAAATGCTATCACAACTTGTAAATGGTCAAATTAATTTAAGTCAACCAATTGATATACCTTTACTCACAGCGGCTTAATCTGTTATATAACATATACTTTATAGTCAAATGAGCTGTACTTACAAAATCAATTATTCAATTACTAAGTGAATTACTTCTTAACGTCCAAAACCTCCGAATCCTTCTCCTCTTTGCCCAAATCCTCCTTGCCCATATCCGCCTTGATCATGATTACCTTGACCAAATGCCCTGGGACCAAATCCACCTTGTTCGAATCCTCTTTGGCCGAATCCTGTTTGACCAAATCCTCCTTGGCTGAATCCTCCTTGGCCGAATCCTCCTTGGCTGAATCCTCCTTGGCCGAATCCTCCTTGGCTCAATCCTCCCTGATTAAGACCACCTTGTCCAAATGCTCTGGGACCAAAACCACCTTGTCCGAATCCAGTTTGTCCAAAACTATTTTGACCAAATCCACTTTGTTGTCCAAATCCACCTCCACCAAATCTGATACCTCCAAAACCACGCTCCCCAAATTGTGCTTCCGCGCTCGCTATTAAAACAAGAGCTATAATTCCAAAATGAATCTAAAAATTAATTAAGAATTTAGATAAATATAATATTAATTAAAGCATGACAACATTATAAGATTATAATTTTTTTTTTAGATTTTCTTATTATTTTACATTAACTATTAAAAACATCTGTAATATTTTATATAAAAAGGTTTATTACTTTTATTTTGTTGTTTTTAATACAGTTGGATTATTTAATTGTTGTAATGGGAGTCTTCAGTTGTAATTTGTGTAAAATATTGATAATTTTATATATTCAATCATTTTTAATTAATACATATAAGCTGTTTTCGGTAATTGAATTTAGTCCTATTTATAACTCTTACGTATTACTTAAATATATTACTTATTCTTGTTTTTGACTACAATACAATAATATAAATTCAGGTCAAGGACAAATATTAAGAAATAAAGAAGAAGAATTTATCACAATAAATATTCTAGGCTAACCAAACATTGCTTTAGGTACTGCCACATGACCTACAAATAACTTAATATTATTTTTATTTAAAAAAGTATTATTATTAGAAAAATTGCTTAAAACTTACTTTTGACGTCATCTTGACTTTACTTGTATCACTTCTTATCACAAACTGTCGGCAATGCTAAGGAATAAGCTTAAATATAGGAGTTATGTAATTTTCGTGCCTTTCCTTATTTGGTTTTGAAGTGTACATGATAATTTAATTAGACGAGATACGTGATATTAATTTATTTTCAAATCAGAATATAAGTACATACATTGCTACCAACTATACAGACAAATTAAATGAAATTATTAAAACAATAGAATATTGCATTTAGTTATCATATTATCCACTAAGTTCAATAATTTTTCTTTTAGTAATGAATATTTATAGGCGCTATTTTACAATGCTTTCATTAGCCTATATCCGACCTACTTCTATGTGTCCGGTTCACTTGACAATATGCACACGTGTTGGGATCCGATGACAATATGATATTTTATAATATAAAGGACCAGGACGATCAAATTAGCGAGAAAATGTTTTAAAGTATGTTTATAGAGCGACTTGTGACTATAGACAGGTTATATATAATAAAAAAGAAACCTAAATAAACAACAAACTTATGCTGATGTTATTTCAACAAATATGAGGGCTGCAGTGAAATGAGTATGAATATTCTCTTATAAATTTTTAAACATATTTCTTCATAGATATAGCTATGTGTTACTTAGTATAATAAAGTTGGAATGATATGAGCGTTTATATATATATATATATATATATATATATATATATATATATATATATATATTCTTTTTTTTTCCATTTTGTTTGAATATGACCTCAAATTTGACTTTTTTTAAGTTGTATAATCATGAAATGATACGGAACCCTCGGTATGCGAGTAGTACTCGCACTTGACCGGTATTTATTGTTGTTTACTAGAAGGTAATGCACACTTTGACAGTAAAAAATATTTTATTTAAAAGTTGAAATATATTTGTTATTATAATAAATTTGAATAAACGAAAACATTATAACGGATTGAAACGTAAAAACAAAAATATGCTTAACGGCCATATTGTTTTTCATAACTGCCACCTGAACTGCCTTGGCTACCAGACCCTCCTTGTTTTCCAAATCCCCCTTGGCTACCACCAGATTGACTTCCAGAACCTCCTTGGTTGCCTGATCCACCTTGGCTGCCTCCAAATCCACCTTGACTTCCAGAACCTCCTTGGCTTCCTGATCCACCTTGGCTGCCTCCAAAGCCACCTTGATTTCCAGAACCTCCTTGGCTTCCTGATCCACCTTGGCTACCTCCGGACCCACCTTCACTTCCAGAACCACCTTGGCTGCCTGATCCACCTTGGCTGCCTCCAAAGCCACCTTGATTTCCAAAACCTCCTTGGCTTCCTGATCCACCTTGGCTACTTCCGGAGCCACCTTGATTTCCCGAACCTCCTTGGCTGCCTGATCCACCCTGGCTTCCTCCAGCTCCACCTTGACTTCCACCACCTAAGCTTTGGCTGCCACTGGACCCACTACCAGGGGCTCCTCCATATCCGCTAGATTTGCTGCTGCTTGATCCTCCTTGGCTGGAAGCGCTGCTTTGACCCCCTCCATAATTGCCTCGCTGATCTCCAAGAGCAGTCACAATCAGTGCTACTGTTATACTCAAGATAAGCAAAGTCTGAAAACAAGAAAATAAAAGAAAACATGTTTAATATTTAACATTTAAATGAAGTTCAAATGAATATTTTTTTCGACAAAAGCTACTTAGTAACTGACCTTTATTTGAGCCATTGTAGGTTCCTCTTACGATTGTGTAAAGTTCCTTTTTATCATCATATATATAGAGCTTGGATAATATATTCAATGCTATGGTATTTAATAATTGTAAGATTATGAAGAATACGGTACATATTTATGGAATATATTATATGATTTCTTGTAAGCGTAACTATTAATAAAAATTTAACATATTGAATGCATCTAAGTTATTTCCTGTAATCAAAACAACATTTGCACATATATGTGATCTATAGCTTCATAAAAAAGGAAAGTTATTTTTTCAGAATTCATTCAGTTTCCTCATGTAAATATGATATCCATCCTATTTAGTTAGTAATTAAATTAGTTAATAAGTTCACTTTTTTTTGTAAGATAATACAGAGAAAGGAGGCAGATTTTGAATTCTAAAATAATGTACAAAAAAATTGTCGTTTTGAGACTTAAATTCGGTGTTCTCCATACAACGTGACATTGGCGAAGTGAATTGTGCTCAACTGGAACGCTCGGAAGGCCATAACGAAAGAGAAGAAGATGAAGAATACTCAAATTCGTACTTTTAACCTTTAAATCTGTTTATTTAAAATATATATTAAAAATTTCCATTTCAAATTCGAATTCTAGTAATGCAAGTGAATATCACTGTTCTTGTTAGTAATTTTGGTTTATTCCTAGTTATTTAAAGGTTATCCATATTTATGTGTAGATAATATATCAAAAAGTTTTGATTACTTATTAGCAAGATATTTTAATGCACATATGTGTGTAATTCTTTATATCACGTCATATATAAAATATCTACATTAACATTCAGCTTCAGCAGAGCTTCTTAGAAAACTGTGATATCGTCGTAGTGTGTTTGATTAAGAATTAGTAAATTCAGACCTTTGTAATCTATTGCTATTTGCTAATTCAATGCATAGATATCTTAACTTTGGCTTAAAAAAAGAAATTCAATTGCTTTTGTAGAGTTTCTTTTACATTACATTGTATTAAAATGTGTATATATTATATATATTAATTATATTCGGGTCCCCAAAACATGTACAATCCAACAACACACTCGTTTATTAATTATTAACTCGTTATAATTCGAGTTATTCGACAAACGTTTTAGTTTCGCAGCAATAGATTATATTTCTACGAAACAATAAAAATTGTTTACTACAAATTGCTGCAAGATATGTCAAGGCGTTGCAATATATGTTTTATTGAATTATGGAATGGCAAATTTTTTACCTTAAAAATGAAGTAAATATTCAAATTACAATTCCAACAATTCCTGTATTTTTAAATTTACTTGTTATATATCGAGTAGTCTTGACAACGCGTCTTTTGTCGATAAGCTATAGCGTATTTCAAGGCTGTATAAAATTTCCATTAAATAAAATGAAACTATATAGTTACACACTTTTATATAACGTTAACAAAAATCTAAATAGTAATAATTACAGCAATTATAGACAAAGAAAAGAAATATGTTGATTAAAATGATATTTTAGATTTATTATTTTAATAAAATCACATAACTTTGATAAATCACAAAACTTGGAGAGTAAAATTGTTACCATCCTTCACTTGGTTTTTAGAAAATACTTTTTTCTTACATCATGTTAATGTTAAGCTTTGAAAATTGGCTTGTCCTTAACATCTTTCCTTAAAAAGTAGCTAAATTCAGGATATGCAAATGAAGGGCGTTGGTAGAAAAATTCCCAATAAAAGAAAGGGAAAGTATAGAGCCCCGGAATATATGGTCTAGCGCTTTCCAGTAACATTCGGTCGTCATATTTGTCTTTGTTTTTCATAAACTTTGTACGATCGTCTAAACGACCAAAAATTGGCCGCCAGGAATCTTCTCGTTCGCGGTCACGTCCCAATTCTTTTGATTCTAAGCTTTCTCGCTCTTTCAGCTCTTCGAATGGTCGACATGACACCATTAGAAAAAAACAGAATAAAACAAAAAATCTTGTCGACATTTTTTTCATAAATGATAAACGCAGGTTAAAAATGCTCGTTTCCATTCAGAATACATTAGTTATTGCTGAAAGTGTCTTTAAATATTGTGTCTGTTCAATTACTTTTATCAGTGATGGGATTTACCATGGACTAAAGTGGTTTTTTATCTTAGTCCTTGTGAAAAATGAAAAACTATAATTGTTTTTGGATACTGAAATAGGGTTTTCCAAATAAAACAGTTTTTTTAATTATACTTTTGTATGTGTATTTGTTTTTATATATTTAAATAACTTAAGCTGATAATATTCTATGGCACATCATGGCGTATATGGGAAGTTACTCACTATACGCGTGTATTGTGAGTTCAATGTGTTCTTCAAGTTCTTGGTGGCTTATTTATTTTTAAAAATACATTTCTTTCAGGTTTTAGTAACTTGCGAAAAAGGTGGTAGACGAAGAAGAAAAACACAAATATACGTAGATGCTTTTCTTTACTTAAAAAAATTTAACCAATAATGACGAGAATAGCATATCATAAACTTTTGATACATTGTAATTATATTTCAAAGCAAAGTATCTATTCTAGGTATTAAAAATCGATTAACTCAGTATAGGTTAGAGGTATTTACCGCATATTCTAGTCTACTTTGAACAAGTTAGCATACTTATATTTGCTTATACTTATACTTTCTATGATATAAAAAATAGTAATGGAATATGCATATTATAGCAATTTAAGGGAAAATACTTTCAAAATACAGCTTTAATTATAAATTATATATATATATATATATATATATATATATATATATATATATATATATATATATATATATATATATATATATATATATATATATATATATTATAATATATATATATATATATATATATATATATATATATCTATATATAATATATATAATATATATATATATATATATATATATTTGTATGGTATATTTTTGTGTATATACTTAATGATATTTATATTCATTATAAACTTAAACTTTAAATTTCCTTTTTTCTTATATTTTACTTTTTAAATCTATTTTACTGTTGTTGCACTGCCTTTTCCCCCTATTTGTTTGACAGTTATTCACTTCTACTGGTTAGGTCGAAGAGATTTCTTTTAGAAATAAGCCCACTATTTCCCACAAAATTTTATTTTAATATTACTTGCTTGTATTTATTTTATGTGCAATAAAGAAAATATAAAGAATATATATAATGATAATATGCCTCGTAAGCAAAAATTGTTTAGTATGATAGGTGTTTTTCTATTGACATATAAAAATTAAAGATTTTATCAATATTTATTAGTAAATTATCGGCATATAATATTGCAGGTCCTCTAAAGGGCTGGCTAAAGTAATATTTCTCAAGCAACGGCTTTGGTATTGTTGTGAAGTCAAGCGAATTCGTTTTTGCATCTGGAAACAACTGGGGTATGACACCGAGGCACATGTTCTTTAATATTTTGTTAAATTACAAATCTAATTATTTTTTAAATTCTACATTTCCATGTCTATTTTCCATTTTCATGACATTTCTATTTTTTAAATTCTACACCATTCATTTTTGATAACGATACTTATATTATTTTTCAAGTAAAATGAACTCCTTTGAAACATCCATATATCTATAACTCTATTGCCGGAGGATGTAAGCTGTGTTCTTGTTTGTGGCAAAATCAACCATATTTAGGGACACGGCAGTGCCCACGCCCAGTTGATATTTAAAATTTCATTCAATTTGAACCAGTAGCTTAAGAATTATAACGAGTCAAAGTTTCTAATTTTGTCACTCACTCACTGACTGACGGAATGACATAGAAGTTTCAAATTTAGAATATAATTATTAATGTTTAGTGTATGAGTCAAGGAAAGACTAAAGTATTTTTCCATATCGGTCAAGTAAAAGAAATGAGATCTCATAAAAAACAATACTCGTCCAAAAAACCATGTCTCGCGACTCATTTCTTCTACAGTAAAAAGTTATGAGATCTATGTAATTCTTCATTTCTGTCCAGTCGTTTTTGCGTAATTGGTGACCAAATGAGTAGACAAAAATACAGGCAGATAGACAGATAACAAATCTGAGAAAATAATATTAGAGCTCATTTGGGTACAGGCAGAACAAATTTCCAGGATTAAAGACTTAAGACCAATCTCCAAAGTCTATTCAATAAGGACGATCAGTGGATGTGCTAAAAGCAATACTAGTAGCTAGAAATAAGTAATATAATAGTGTAAATGTAATGGAACCAGGCTCCATGTTACATTTCATCGCAACAATATATTCAATTCTTAAGTTTTGACAACCAAGTAGCAGGTAAAATGGCGCTTGATTCTTATATTTATCTCGCATCCTCTTCATTCCCAATGATTTACCCTTACACTTTAAAATGATACTTTTTCCAGTTAAATTATCGTTTTAGTCATCAAATTTAAAAATGCAACATATACTTGTTTAGAATATATTGAAATTTTTCAATTGTAATATGGCTTTTTTAACTTTTAACAATTATACAGGTAGCAAAACAGACATTTGTATTCCAATTGATAAATTAAAAACTTACTTTACAATAAAATAAATTAAGTGCAGTAATTGTAAGTATATATTTAAAAAAATGGCAAAAAAATCATATTTTAAAATTTTGATAACACAAATTATTCAAAAAGAAAACACATCGATATGTTAATTGTTTAACATTAATTATTGTCGTTAGTATTTTTAGTGGAATTATTTATATGAATGTCGTTAACTATTTGACCAACATTATTTATTTGGGATCCGTTATCCGCGGACGATTCAATGATAGTGTTGTCATCATTGTCAACGTACTGCTTGGTGATGGTGTAGACTACCTGGTACGTAGTTGCCGCTTGCACGGAAGCTATCAAGCAAATAAGTAATAGTCCCAAAATTACCTGAAAAAATAATAAATTTTGTTATAAATTTCTATAAGGAATTTATAGCAGTGGAATGAAAAGTGAGATAAAAAATGGCATCAGTTTTGTATAGTATGACACAGAACGCTTAAACTTTATTAAACACGTACCTTAGACCCCATCGTGTAAAAAATAATATTCTTATGATGAAAAAACTAAAAAAATTCGTTTATATTTACTTTATCGTGTTAATTAACCTCATAATTTTGCACGAAACTCACTATTTAGGTCTAGATCTTCTTCACTATCTACTAATTAACAAAATAAATTGCATATTAAATAGGAAATTTCGAAGTCATATTATAATTATAAAAATATCACTTTCTATATCTGCTTAGTTAGTTGACAAACTTAAATTTGCATATGAATGCACAAATAGTGTATGAAATGAACTACAAATATAAATTTGTAATGGTTTTTTCTTGTTATATACCCAATTTTTAGATTTTCTTTCTTTATTTGTAGTATTTCATTCTAGTTGCCCTGAGTCCCTTATGTATAGACTTGGAATGCACCAAAAACGATGCATAAAGACAAAAGGAGTTTTTATTTCCGTTGCCTGAGAAGCTTAATTTTTTCTATGCTGCAAGGGACTATACACGTGGATATTTGATATTAATTTTGCTTCATACCTTATAAGAGCCATGCTGGTCTGTAAGAAGTCCTTCTGCGAATTTGTTATCGCATTGGAGAAGTGTGTCCAGCGCAAATGCGGACCCGCTTTGCCATCGGAGGCCAAAGTGAAGGAGAAGGCAGTATCAAGAAGTCCAATTCCCCCTATCCTAGAGAAGTTACTGCGAGAGGGTCATAATATCTTATGGTACCTTAAAGGTTTAATATGAAGATGAACTATATGTGAAAAATTTGACAAAATGTTATTCAATATTAAGGGAGTGAAATAGTGGATGCGGTGCTATGCGGAAATAATTATTGTTTTAAATAGGAAATATATTTTTACTTTGATTTCACGAATTCACTACTCAATAAGTTTAAATAAAAAAATTCCACATAGCTGGATAAGCAGAAGTAACCTAGTGTTAAGACACCTCGTTTTGAATGGTGGAACTTAACGACCCTCTTTGTTTATTACAGTGAGGAGGAGGGATTGGGGAAATCCCTAATCTAATGTTTACACGAATCTTTATAACACGTAGATTTTAATAAAAAAAATGTCAATTAGTCAAAATCTAAAATAAAATATTATATACCAACGAGCTATTTAAAAGCGCTGTATGTACTGTTCAAGTTAAGCTAATAAGTATGGTAATATGCTAGTAATATTCCCATATATTCTAATATGATAGTTCTACAAAAACTCTTTTTTATTTGTAAGCCCATATTCCCATTATATTATAACTGTGAAATCTGTATTTTTGTTTGTTACACTTTTATAGAAATAAAAGTCAGTTCTGCAAATAATTTTGATCATATTTGGTAGTAGAGTTGAAACTATTAGACTATTATTAGACATATTTTAACGTCAAAAACTCGTTAAATACATAAGTAATAAGTAATCTTCATTATCTGGTTTAATAATGAATGAGTGGGTATCGAGTTGAATGCAAATATTTAATTGGTAATAACTCACTTGCTACTTGCTAGTCTTGTGGTTTTTGATAAAGCGCTTGTCTACTTATAAATGCTATTCTATCAACTTCTTTTGTTGTATTAACTGAAATACTGTTTAGTGCTTTACTTATTTTTTTTAGTTTCACACTGTATCCCGTACACAGCAAGGTAGTTAAAGAGAACCTAGTGTTAAGACACTCCGTTTTCCACTTTACGCCTTTCGGGACATTGCGTGTTGAGTGGAGAAACTTAACGCCACGCTTTGTCTTGTTACCAAAGCGAAGCTGTTCCACTGCGCTACGACGGCCCCTCAGCTTTTCCTCATAATATTTACCATGTCAGCTATATAGGCTAAAGAATATAAAATTAAATAAAACTCTTTTTCACCTATTAGTTATTTATATAATACTTAAAATAAATATTCAGAGCCAAATTTGAAAATTTAGTTATTTTGTGGTGTTATATTTCGTGAATTTAGTCACTGAAAAGTAATT
Organism: Dione juno; assembly: GCA_037127375.1. NCBI lineage: Eukaryota > Metazoa > Arthropoda > Insecta > Lepidoptera > Nymphalidae > Dione > Dione juno. The sequence continues at coordinate 2,794,971 of JAXRJS010000061.1, read as the reverse complement.
TACGTGATGTTTGCCGCGTATTATACGCAATTTGCCGCGTAATAAAAACCTACACAGTACTTCCCGTTGACCATAACAAACATATCTGTTAGTTTGTTTCATACAAAAGTAGTGGACACATCCCCAAGTTTATCTTTGTGCACTTTTATTCTTGTTACACCCTACTTCCTAAACACTGTTAATCATTAATGATTAATAGTATTGACCATTACCAAGACTTCTATTGTATATAGAGAAAGACTCAGATCCTAATTTCTATATGGAATTAGTAATATTTTAAGTGATTATACTTAAATACATATTAATATATCATTAGCTTAATAAAAATTTTAAAGTCGTAGCTTGTTAATAACATTATCTATTAAATTTCATGTATGTAGTATCATTTTATTCAAGCTCCTTAAAGATTATTTATTATTATTTAGATTTATTTAGTTTCGCCAGTCAACACGCCATGTCTCGAAAGGCGGAATGCGGGGAACGAAATGTCTTAACACTAGGTTCTCTCTGCCTACCCTGCTATATACAGGATACAGCGTAAAGAATAATAATAACAAAATAAATAAATAAATAATGATTTAATCAAATAAAACAATGCTTCACATTTATCTTAAAGCTATATTGTATACTTAGTACATAGATTATAAAAGATGAAATTTTCTTTGAAATTTGTTGTATATTATATATTTACAATATTTAAAAATATTTAGATGATAAATATACATTCAGTAAGTTCCATTTCAAATAAAATTACAAGTTACATAGTTAAGTATTCTTTTTGTTAACTATTATCTGACCAATATTGTTGACAGTTGAGTTATTATCCGCTGATATTGCATTTGATACATTATCAGAATTATCTAAGTTATAATCTTGCCCATTGTCTTGTGCGTAACCGTCGTTCCCATTTTCGTACACTTCATATGGTAATGAATAGACAGTGATTTTGAGGAAAAAGAGAATAATCGCATAAAATATATAAGGCTGAAATACAAAAAATATCAATAAATTATAAATTTCATTTCTTATAAGTATTTATATAATAAAAAATGTACACAATTTTACTACTAGATCTCGGTTGTCAAGCAACCTATCTTCAGTTCATTTCCAGATATTAGAACGTATTTAGTTGATAGGTCTTGAAGAATTATTTCAAATTTGGTTAGACGCTGAGGCGAATGAGTTTAAATGCGTATTTTAAAGGGGCATTGAACCTACGTTTTCGAAATTCTTTAAAATTTCTAAGAAAAATGATACTAAATATCTCATATATTTCTCCCTTGACAGATTAGACAAAGTAGGAAAAAAATTGTGAATGCAATTAAAATACTTATGGCGTCATTATGTATAAACACGACAAACTCATAAAAATGATTTAATGGACATTTGACTTACTTTGTAAATCATGTTCGTGGTATTTGTTTTTGGCTGCTTGGCTACAACTAATTGCTTGGTACTGCAATAGGTAATATGGAATAAGCTTCCCAATTTTTTTTATATATGTAATTATATTTATAATGTATTCAGGAAGAATTTATTTGTGACAATTAACATCAATATTAAGTATGTATTTATAACAAAGATAAGATTAATTAGCAACCTTTATTATGGCACTCCATTAATTAAGTTTTTGTTAATTGACAATTGCAGCATTTCAGGGTTATGCTTAAAAAATAAAACGAAAATATTACTTGAATATATTATAGATTATAAAGGTATATATCAAACTTCAGCTCAATCGGAAATCGGGACGTGGATCAAATTTGACTAGCAGTATTTGATTACAGACAGACAAGTATCTGGACAGGTGAAATTAAAAGCTACATGTTTTAATATTTAATTTAATATAATTATTAAAGCTTATAGCTTTTAATTTAATAATAATAAAAACAGCTTCACGATTTTTCCCGCATATAACAGGGTATATAGAGGTAAACACACTCCGTTTCTCGTTGAGTGGCAGAACTCAACGCCACTTTTTTTTCTAACAGAGCGAATAAATGAAATAACTCGTTTCCCTGAATGTGAATCGAACTTATAACCGTCGCGTTTACAGTCAAACGCTGTGCCACTACACCACGACGCGACGGCAATTTTGTTTTTCAGATAATTCTCGCTATTATGAAATTCACAATTCAACGTATTATTTTTCGTTAGACTACGAAGAGTGACGAAATGAATCGGATCCGTGATGGGAATCAGCACCATGGTGAGGTGATAAGGAAACTCCACGAAGAATTAAGTCATCGTAAGGACGTTCAGGACGTATCTCTTGTGGAGAATAGTGAAGATTCCGTGTCTTTTAAAACTGGGATTAGAGTGCCTGTAGCATCTTTGACTGAAATTGCAAATGAGGATGGTGGAATTTGATCCACAGACGTAAGGTTGGGAAAGAAGAGAGAGAAATCCACGGAAAACAAAAGAACCTATAAGACAATGTTTTCAGCTCCTATTATGCTGCATAGTGCATGCATACAAATATTATTCGTAATAAATGGAAAATCAATTGTTTATGTAGCAAAGAACAATTAGACTTTAATGATTGTAAATATATAATCAATTGTAACAGACTTTAAGTAGATTTGGTTTTCCTAAGTATATCTGAAAAATACACTTCTAGTTGGAAGTATAACAAACAAAAAAAGGCAGCGTGGAAAATATACAGGTTATAATGCTGTGAATAAAATGTTTATTAAATGAAGTAATATACAAGATTATTCTAAATTGTCGTGATGGAGTATTGCTTAAGCAAAGCCATTTGCACTTCCATCAGATCATCAGATCAGATTCTTTCGTCTTAATGTAGGTGTTAATATTATCCTTGTTTCAGTCTGTAAGTCTGTCGGTATGTTAGTCTGTCGGTCTGTTAGTTTGTCGGGCTGTTAGTATGTCGGTCTGTTAGTATGTCGGTCTGTTAGTCTGTCGGTCAGTTAGTTTGTCAATCTGTTAGTCTATCGGTCTATTAGACTATTGGTCTGTTAGTTTGTCAGTTTGTTAGTCTATCGGTCTATTAGACAATCAGTCTGTTAGTCTGTCAATCAGTTACTCTGTAAGTCTGTCGATCTGTTAGTCTGTCAGTCTATTAGTCCGTAAGTCTGCCGGTCTGTTTGTCTGTACGTCTATCGGTGTGTTAGTTTCTCAGTCTGTTAGTCTGTAAGTCTGTCGATCTGTGAGTCTGTCAGTCTATTAGTCTGTAAGTCTGTTTGTCTGTATGTCTGTCGGTCGGTCAGTGTGTATATATATATATATATATATATATATATATATATATATATATATATATATATATATATATATATATATCCATATTATTCATAACTTTATAGTTTTTCCCTGGCTTCAACCACATTTGCTATATTATTCGAATTTCGCTAATTCATTATGCCTTCCAGAATTTAAAAAATTTTCATACATACATAATAGACTGGATATCAATAAATACTGTTTACGAAGTAACTCACTATCTGAAATTTTAACTTTTGTTTTAGAATGTTATTTAACTTAATGTTATGTTAGAATGTTATTTAACTTAATGATATGTTGTTTAACTTTTGTGTGCCAAAGTACTAGGCAAATTAAATAAGTGAAGTAAAGTAACTATTTCCACTATCTTATTACAACAAATACATTCATTTTAAATAATTAATTAATAAATAATAAATAATAACTGTAATAAATAATGTGTATTCATATAGAGGCACACCGTATGCCTAACGGCAACAATAAGTCCGGTTAATCGAAGTGTAATTTTAATTCTATTATATATATATATATATATATATATATATATATATATATATATATATATATATATATATATATATATATATATATATATATATACATAGTTTAGTTATTTGAAAATGAATACCAGTATTCAATACTACATGTATATTTAATCATTTAATGTTAAATATATTTAAAACTTAAAAAACGTAAAGCTTAATAATAATAAAAGTGGTTTAAAAATCCGACCCGAATGAAATGTTTTATTAATACAATTACTTTATAGAAATTATTTTTGTTTTTTAATTTTGAGGTACGGAACTCAAAATGAAAAAGAAAACGGAATCTTTATAGGATCACTTTGTTGTCCGTCTGTCTTCCTGTCTGTCCGTCTGTCCCTACCATTTTCTCGAAATCACAAGGAAGAATCAAGCTAAAGTTAATATTTTACATCCAACATTGATTCCTCCGTGTTTTCCTCTTGAGGTACGGAATCCTAAAAAGGATGACTTGACTTCAATGACTTTGAAGTACTAGATAAAAAACTATTTTTGAATTTATACATTTATTTCTTAATTTTTTATCTGCTTTGTATTAATAGAGGTACATTGTTAAAAAAGTGGATAGAATAAGGTATAATTAATAATAACTGACATTCATTATACTCGTACAATTTTTATTCGACGAAATATACAAATAAAACATAATCCAAGTTTAGTATGAATAAGTTTTTTTAATCAAAAGAAAAAAGAAGGATAAGCAGAACATTTTAAAATTTAAAGAACTGCTTTATAACTTTCATTATCTGCGTCGGGTTAAATTCTTTTGTGATTTTGTTGAAATTGTTGATTACAGAGTCATCGCCAGCAGATGCAGAATTTTCAGCTGTTTCTGAACTGTCGTCGCCTTTTTTTTTACCCTCCTCCTCCTCACATTGCATGGAATGGATGATACATATAAGCAAGATTATGCCAACAAGTTTAGTCTGTGGACCAAAATTTTGATATAAATCATTATAAAGTTAAATAGAAATTGTGTGTTCAGGTTCGGCTCAGGATACTTTTTAACATTTAATTGTATAAATACATCAACAATATTACGTAGGTAGATAGCATAATTCACTTAATGAATTTAGATTAGTTTGGCATAGCCAGAATATGATTTGTTATTTGAGCATCCTTGTCCTAGTGTTATAGTATAAATAGAAGGAAATAGCTTTATTAAAAGCTGATTCCCTAGACCCCATCTATTAATATTTAAGTAAAATGATATTTTTCTTCTTTAGGTTTACGCTGTATCCCGTATATACCTGCGCTTCCCACTTTCCGCTCAGTTTACGAGATATTCCGTATTGAGTGGCGGAACTGAATTCTGCGTTTTGTTCTCTTACAGAGCGTGGAAATAAGGATAATTGCTCAAAGTGAAGTATTGTAATAATAAAAGCAAACTTACCTTAAGCGCCATGATGATTATTAAATATTAAAAAGGAGATTAATAATAATATAACAAAGACAATTGGATGAGATATTTGATAAAAGTAACGAAATTCAGCTTTTTATACTTTTAACTTGTCGCGTTCGTCGAAACGATTTGCGGTAACTACCTATTTGGAACACAATATCCTTTTCCGAAGCTAACATATTATACAATGAAGATAAGTAAAATGCAATTTAATGTAGCAGTATTTAATAAACAATGCGATTCCTTTGCGAAATATATATTTAAAAATTTAAAAAGCGAAAGTTATACGATAACTACATGTATGAATACCTTCTAATTACTTGTTATCAAGCAGTTTTTTTCTTTAAGGGCATTTATACAAAGGACATCCTTTTTATAAAGAATAATTATTGGTAAATTAAAGTAATTGGATTTGTCACGTAGATAAGCCAATAATATATAAGCAGAAACAATTTTCACCCTCCATACAGTTATCACCATGGTTTTCAAGGTAACTACTAATTTCATCACTAAAAGAAAATCAAAATAAGTATAAGAAAATCAAATGTGGTATATAATTACATTCTAAAATCTTATTCACATATATTTATAAACGTGTTTATTTCAGATGTACATTTTGGCCGCTGTTCTTCTCATCTGCATGATGCAAACAATGCATTGTGACGAGTCTGTAGATTCTGTTCAAGAAAACAATTCAGCCAATTCTGTTTCTGGCCATAATTCGATTATAGACAACGTTGGCCAAGTCGTTGATGAAAAAAATCCAATTGAGCTCTATAAAATTATTAAGCAATGGTATAATCAATAGAGTTCAACACTCTTACAGCTGGACAGTACTTTTATATCCTAAAATAATGTTCTAAATTATCATATACCTAATTGGATTTCAAAGTAAATTAAACCATTTAAAATTAACTTTTTGTTTTTTTTTTATAAAATATATTCCAATACCTAGCCTAGGCCTATGATCTAGATAATGATCGACATAATTATTAAGATACAAATAGATGTCAAGTTCTATAGAGTTCAAAATTTATTTATAAATAAATGAAAATCAATCTTCAGTTTATCTAAATTTTACATACAAATTATTTTGTGATATTGTTAAATTATGAAGGTGAAAAATATCAAGCATTTGTCGTATTAGTAAGAACTGATTTAAGAATTGTTTTGTCGTGGCTCAGTGACGTCTGTCTGTAAACGTGGCTGTAGTGGGGGATTCCCACTCGGGAAGAATAAATTGTTTAATTTCTTTGATCCGGTGTTGAGTTTAGCCACTCATCACTCAAAGTTTCAGAATTGTATTTCCCTCTGTCTACCCTGCTATATGCGGGAAACAGGGTTAAGCTATTTTTTATTTTATTTTTGTTTACTAGATCAAATGGTATTTTACAAGAAAATATTACGAGATATTATAATATTATAAAACACTAGCACAACACACCCTTTTCATATGGTCCGCGCGTATAAGGAAAATAAGTATGCATGCCTGCTTAGAATACCATTGAAATTGATATCTTTGAATTCATTTTAATGAGGGTGGGTGTGGGTAATAAATTTACATGTTAGATAAACATTATATATATTTTCTATATACTTAGTTTATCTAAAAAAAATATTTATTGAGGATATGGAAGGTGTACAAATAAATGAAATATTAAATATATAAGCGTTTAACTGCATTATCATGGTAGATAACAAACAATTGACTTTTATTACATATATTTATAAACCATAGCCAAAAACTATTTACTCTGGTTGTATCTTAATACATTCTATACAATTATTAATTATATAATTATATAGAATATATTGGTATATTGCCTCAGAGGGTGTCTAGCCAATTATCTGTCCGATATTTGGTTTTCGGCATACGGGTACGCGACCCCGGGACCTCGAGCCACCACTTTCATAACCCGATCCAATCCATGTAAGTGGTGTCCCTCCCCTATATTCCAAGTCTTTCTGCCTCTTATTCCCTTTTACCTTCTTCTTGGTTTCTCCCAGTAATGGGTTTAGAGGTCAGATGGCAATCGCTCCACTAAAAACCAATTCGCCACTCATATGGACCGATTTGACAAAAAGCTGGGTATGGCTAGGGCGTCGCCGCTAAACGACGCGCAGGCACATGGCCGCAGGTGTAGACCTGCGATAAGTGGGCAAGGGCTACCGTGTCAGGTACGGGCACGGCTAACGAAGTCAGTACCAGACGGAAACTCCGCTTTGCAACATGGAATATTGGCTCTCTAACCGGACGATGCAGAGAACTCGCAGATGTACTCATGAGACGTCGGGTCCAGTGTGCTTTCCTTCAGGAAACTCGCTGGAAGGGCAATAAGTGTCGTAACATCGGGCAGGGTTACCGCCTTATATACACTGGGTCATCTACGGGCAAAAACGGTGTGGCGGTAGCGCTTTCTGAAGAGCTTCAAAATGGGCTTCTTGAAGTTGACCGTCGCTGCGACCGCTTGATGCGGATAAAGGTACTGATCGAGGGCGTTATCACAAACTTAATCAGTGCTTATGCTCCCCAGGCGGGTTGTAGCGCGGCTAAAAAGGAGACTTTGTGGGAGCAGTGTGAAGAGGTCTTACTCGCTATACCGTCTACCGAAGCAATCTTAGTTGGACTTAAACGGTCACGTGGGTAGGGTCGCTGAGGTGTATGAACGTGTTCACGGGGGTTTTGGATATGGTCTTCGCAATGCAGAGGGAGAAAATATTCTAAGAACCTGCATTGCGTCTGATCTGGCCATCGTGAACACTTTCTTCCAGAAGAAACCTCAGCACCTTATAACGTATAAGAACGGGTCCCACTCAACTCAAATTGATTATTTGCTGACTAGACGGTGTCATATAGGCAGGGTAACCAACTGTAAGGTCATTCCCGGCGAAAGCCTGACGGCCCAACATCGCCTCCTTGTCATGGACTATAATGTTACCCCGAAAAAGAAAGTAGCTGAGAAACGCAAGCCTAGGATTAAGTGGTGGTTGTTGAATGGGCCGATGCAGACAGACTTCTTGGCGGAGGTGGAGAGTCAAAATCTACTGACTAACACCGAGACCGCTCAGACTGCATGGGATCGAGCTCATTCAGCAATCATTGCGGCGGGCAAGCGAGTTCTTGGTGTTACTAAGGGTGGGCGTGTCATCGACAGGGAGACATGGTGGTGAAATAACCAGGTGCAGGGGGTGATTCAGGAAAAGAAGGCTGCGTTTAAAGAATGGCAGCATTCCAACTCTCCTGAAGACAGACTGGAGTACATAGCAGCGAAACGGGCCAGCAAAAGAGCTGTAGCCAGAGCCCGCAGAGAAAGTTTGTCGCCATTGTACGATAAACTTGAAACTGTGGAGGGGCAGAAGCTCATATACAAACTGGCTCGTGCTCGAGATAAAGCGACGCAGGATATTACAAAATGTCTTTGCGTCAGAGATTCTCGGGGCACGTTGCTTTGTAGTCATGCCTCTGAGAAGGAGAGATGGAGAAGCTACTTTAAGGAGCTGCTGAACACTCAGCAGTCTTGTAGTCTTCCTCCTGAATTATCTCCTAACCTCGGACTTGTTGCGCCAATAACCCGTGACGAAACTCGTAATTGTCTTCGACGCATGAAGAACGGAAAAGCGGTAGGACCTGACATCCCAATCGAGGCGTGGAAATCGTTGGGCTCTCTTGGTGTGCTTATACTTACTGACCTGTTTAACCGTATCTTGAATACTGGAAAGATGCCACTCATGTGGCGGCAGAGCTTTATTATCCCTATTTACAAAGGAAGGGGCAGTGTTCAAGATTGTGGTAGTTATAGGGGCATTAAGATTATGAGCCACACCATGAAGCTCTTCGAGCGCATGATCGGCCTCAGGCTCCGCCAAGAATGTACTGTCTCTGAGTCTCAGTATGGGTTTCAACCAGGATAAGGCACTATGGACGCAATTTTTGCCCTCAGAACTTTGATGGAGGCTTACAGGGAAAAAAGGAGAGCTCTGCATGTGGCCTTTTTGGACTTGCAGAAGGCCTTTGACTGTGTGCCACGTCAGTGTATCTGGTGGGCATTGCGATCCAAGGGGATCCCTGAAGCCTATATTGATGTTATCAGAGATATGTACAACGACTCCGCTTCAGTGGTTAGGACCGCTGTTGGCGACACCAAGCCCTTCCCGATTACAGTAGGGGTTCACCAGGGCTCAGCTCTTAGTCCGTTCTTATTCAATGTAGTGCTGGATACTGTCTCGGCTCACATCCAATGCCAGCCTCCGTGGCTGATGATGTATGCCGATGACATAGTACTCATCGACGAGAACCGACTGATGCTGGAGCTTAAAGTGAACGCCTTGAAGGGTGCGCTTGAGAACGGTGGTCTCAAACTGAATGTGTCGAAGACCGAGTACATGGCTTGCGGGAACCAGGACTCGAGCACCATCCATATCGGGCCTAAGCCAGCCGTTAAGTCGGAGAAGTTCAGGTACCTTGGAGCCGTTATGAGCAGAGTTAGAGCATGAGTCTGGAGGCATCGACCACGACATCCATGCCCGTATAAACGCTGCCTGGGCCAAATGGCGGGAGGTCACTGGTGTAACCTGCGATAGCAGAATACCGCCCAAGCTCAAGGGACTGATATACAAGAGCATTATCCGTGCGGTTCTTTTGTACGGCAGCGAATGTTGGCCAACATTATCTCGGCACACTCAGGAGCTTCACGTCTCGGAGATGAAGATGCTGAGATGGATGTGTGGCGTTACACGGTCCGACCGCATACGCAACACATTCATTCGAGGGACTAAAGCCAAGAAGAAGAAGAAGAAAGAATATATTGGTATAATCCCTATATAAAAACATTGAAAAGCCAATTCTGTACATTAAATATTTTAAGAAATATTGATTGGGTCGGTTAGTGTTTCTCGTCTGTCTGTTTGCTTTCTGTCTGTCTATTTGTCTACTTATTTATCCTTCAATGACGCAAAAACTGCTGGACAGAAATGAATGATTTTTTGTAAAGTAATAGTTTAGAGCCCCGACCCGCATAAATTATACTTTTTATCCCGATATTCCACGCAGTTCCCAGAAAATAAACGAAAAAGTGATAAAATTAGTATAAGTAATTAGTATTAATTACTAAAATAAATGAGGTTACAGATTTGGAATGCTAATAGTTCATAGCATTTTAAACAATATATATATAGGATAGATTTTTATCCTGAAGTGCAAAGAAAATTTTGAAGGAAAAAATAAAAACAGACGGTTACATTACGTCGATTACTTGCAAGTAAAGGTAGTTTTGTTTCATTCTCACTTAGTGACCTAAGTAGTGGCAAATGGTAAAAGTTTTTTTAATATAAATTTCATAAAAAAACATTTGAAAGGTAGTAGTAATTTAATAGTTAATTATAATATTGGTAATTTTTCGAAAACCAATAACGACATCTGTTATCAAAATTACTATAGATATTTAAACACATAAGTGTTTAAATATCTATAGTAATTTTGAATGTAATTTGAATCTATCGTAAATCTATAGTAATTTTTATAACAGATGCCTTTATTCGTGGAAATAAAATTTCTGCATGGTATTTTTGTCGGTAATGTCGAACTTCTGATCTTTTACATAAATAAATAATGAACACAAGTACGATAATGGAGGTCTAGATTTTAAATGAGTCTAGTAATTAATTGGATATTCCACTTTGGTGTAGTATAACATAATTCCGATACAATAGAATTACACATTTGTTACTGTTCAGTAGTATTTAGAGTAACTAGTTTAATTTCAATCGACTATTTAGTCGAGAATGGAAAGATTCAAATTTCAAATATATCACAAACATCGGGGTCATCTTTGACACATTCAAAGTATTTCTAGGCAAGGCCAGGTAATTTCAGTGGCAGGTTATAGAAAATCCAATTTGACATACGCTAATAACACTACTCTTCACTTAAACAAAAAATATATAGAACACCTTATGACACATTTTGAAAAAGAAACCTTTCGAATTGCAATTAATAGGGATAAAACAGAAACTATGATCCTAGCTCGAGCTGAACTAATCCAACCTGATGACTCAATGATGTGCATCCTATTGTCGGATTCATGATCACTAATAACGAAGTTTTGCCTTAAAGATCGACGCAATATCGATGCTCGATCGATTATACCCTGAGCTACAAGTTATGTTCTAAAATGTTTCAATGTAATCTGAATAGAATAGAAGTCCATATCTATAAAACAGTAGATGCTATAAAAAGTTTTTATTGCTGAGTTTGGTTTGTCAAGTCGTTTGGTTTGTCGTTTAAGGATATCCTGTAATAAACGTAATGTTATGTTTGGGAGATAACCACAAAGGGTATATATGTATACATATATATCGGCTCTGTATCAACATTTGGTTGCTTCATTAACAATGGTTTCTAAAGTAAGTAAAAAGTATAAACACAAAATTAATAATAAGTATACAGAAAATAAGTATATGGCAATATATATTATAAGTAAAAATAGTTCAATTTCTTTTGTAGGTATTTAGTTTTAATTTTTTATATAGTAAGCACAATTTTTTTGCTTCACAGATCACATTCGTTTGCCTTATGGTGCTGATCTGTGTCCGTCAATGTCAAGCCTACCGAAAACTCAAGCGAGAAGTACAAGAGAAAGAACAAAATCTCCCAATTAAAGTGAAGATTGCGATTGACGATAATGTTGCTGGAGAAGGCAAAGAGTTGCCTAGTTTACTATCCAAATCACCTGGATCTGATCTTGTTTTAGAAATTTTTATTAAAACCATAGGAAACATGAGCCCAAATGACATGTACAGCGCATTTAAAACTTTTATTAAGCTAATGAGTAAAGATTGAAATCTTAAATTTATTAAATAACTAGTAGATGTCCACTACTTTTCGACTTTATGATCCTTGCCATCCGATTTTTATTTATCGATTTACTAATGTTTTCGTTGTTAAAACATATATAGTTTAAGCTTGTCTATTGTAGTACTACATCAGGTGTCCTACATATCCTTAATTTTAAGATATCAATATGATAATGAAAAATTTACATCACGATGGACGACTTTTTTTAAGGCGCCATTTCCTTATTTAATATAGTTTTACTAGAGGTTACGGTTCTTCATGAGATGATCTGGAGTTTTCTTATGCCAAAATAAAAAAAAGCTCATCGCACTCAACAACTTGCTTAAGCTATAGCTAATTAAAAAAATTCATTCAAATACGTTCAGTCGATCTCAAGATGAGCGTGTGCAAACAGGTATTATTTTTTGCATCCCCCTATATCATTTTCTCTTAAAAATATTTTAATGTGCAGACTTTTTTACTTGCTGTTGTACTTTCAAATGAAACCTTTATTATAATCCATTTTCATCAATATAACTGTCGCATATATCTGTAATTTTCGTGTTGTATGTTAAATGTATAGAACTAGTCTGCGATTTGCCAAATGATTAAAGTAAAATTAAAATTATTTTTAACAAAAAAATTAAAACCGACTTCATATTAGTGCCAAGCTACGAGTATGTACAAACTTGAACACGAACTGAAAAGTAGAAAATATTATTTCAATTATTTTATAATAAAGTAAATAAAAATAAATATCGCTAAGTGCGAGGACTAGTTGTGCTTATAACTTATAAATTACCAATTTTCGAACATTTTAATTTAATAAACACAGTATAACTGTGTCAAATTTTATAGTCTTCTGTCAGTATCATTTTTACTGAAAGAGGTAAAAGCTTACGTATTAATAGTATATATTATTTGTATAAAATATATATTTAATTCTATAATATTAAATGAATAACTGCGAGAGGAGGAAACACTTTAACGTTAGGAGTGCATAAAGAAAAAAATATATTTTAACATATCCGAAAAATATCTGTAATAATCGAATTGTAACTAAAACCTTTGGTAACCTTGTAAGGCTGAATGAAGGAATTATTTTTGTGTTGTGTATGTTTTATGTGTATTTATTGTGTTTATGTAATTAAAGTAGTTATGTTATAAGTTTTTTATTTCTAGCTCAATTAGTGAAATAGTAATAAAAAATCAATCCATATTTAAATATAAACCACATTTAAATAAGTACGTGTGTGAATTGTAAATTACAAGATACGTATCTAATGACTTTTGACGTACACTTATCTTGTTTCCTTGTCATTTGTTATAGTCATGTTTGTTTTGTGTGTGTCATTGAACAAAGCGTTAAGGCGATATTATTGTCAGACGATCTGTTACAGGCTCGTCACCTCCGGTGGTTACCCAATTTATTGTTTATTGAGAGAGCATGACAAATAACTATGGATGTGATAAAAACGAAAATATCCATACAATATTCAGAACTAAATAGAAACTACGATAAAATTAATATAAAACTCTTCCGTTTTATTATTTAATGTAATTGACAGACAACTCTGAACTGAAACTACGTAATGGGGTAAGCTGACATTGGACATTTAGGTTCCCGAGGGAGTGTAGGGGAGCACTAAGGGAGGATTTTTAGACTGTTCCACAGGAACGAGAAAAATCGGGATTTCGTGTATTTTCATCCACGTTAACAAAATTGCGGGCTACAAATCGTTATTTGTTATTGGACAGACAACTTTACAGAGAAACATTTCGTAGATAGGATGCTTGTTGCCACTGATCTGATATGGTAAGAGATATTTTCGCAGAATTATTATAGTACTTTTGATGTCATGTCAAATTGTAGTATAATGAAAATATCATTATGTCCTGCCATCTTGTTTACAGAGAGTAGTAGTACCTAGTGTCAAGATCCTTGGTATTTTTTCAGGAGTAAATGAAAATAAATTATTCCTCCAAATGGGATCGATGACCTCATTAACACTATAAATTTTCATAAATTAAATTATTAATTGGTAATAAAACTTATCACAAATGAAGTATTTAATTTTATGCAAAGTACAATTACCTTCGTAAGTTTCAAATGGAAATTGCTTTGTCATTACGTAAAAAAATATCTTAATATATGTAAGTATGTCAAACATAGAAACCGATCAAACATAGAAACCGATCATAATATTGCTATTATTCAAAAGATATTACCCTAGATACTTTGTAGTTTGCAGCCCGTGTACGTTATATTATCCAGTAATTTTCTCTCCACGCTTATTACTGACACACGTGCGTGGCTAAAGTAAATCGGACTTTCCTGTTGATGTTCTGAATCCAGTAGGACATCGGACCTGATATCGTCCACAACGCTGCAGTATTATATTTAGACCAACAGTATGGATATTCGTGTAGTGCTCATATTTTGTCTTGTAAGTTTTCATTTATAATAGGTACAGTACGAATAATTAGAAATATATATATATATATATATATATATATATATATATATATATATATATATATATATATATATATATATATATATATATATATATATATATATATATGTGTGCAGATTATTATAGAGAAAGTAACTTCATCGAAGTAAGTTATCGTGTTACCGTTACAACAATCGCATATAGCGTATAAGATTTCACACAGATTTGTTATATTTGTTGAATTTATTGTGTTCATATCGAAGAATGAAATATCAAGTGATGTAAAACAATTAATATATTAATATTATTTTATTAATTTTAAGAGTACACTTTCATTAACTTTGTACTCGTCATATCTGTAATTTCACTTGAATATTGAGAATATTTATTTTTCATTTAATTCAAAATTTCTTTTTGTCTGCTAATAAAAGTAGTTGAGTTAACTATGATTGCTATAGATAATGCAATATTTATGAGAGCTACTTTAAACTAAAATAGATGTATAGGCTACAGAAGTGTAATAGAAATGATTTCATTAGCTACACCTAGTACTTATATTTAAAATAAAGCATTGTTTTTTCAGTGCTTTGCAGTTTACGTATCTGCTTTGTCTGTGGAATCTAATCGACAGAAAAGGGACGTCATGGACTCCATGAAAAACGCCTGGAACGAAGTTGTTAAGACGTTAAGCGATGCTGGAGACGCCGTAGTACATGTTTTCAAGCCAACAGAGAAAAGTGTCATCGATAAAATGGCGGATGGGGTCAAAAGCCTCACGCAATAACCAGTTTACGAGTAGCATTATGTTGATATCCTGAATTAAAGAATGTAATATATGTATATGCAACAACCAAGAAAAACATTGCTCATTAAATTAAAAAATTACTCATCGATTGTAAAATTTTTAATATACCTATACGTAATTCGATCAGTGTTGCCCACTTTACTACTTTGTTTCGATATGTTGATGATATCTAACAAAATTTACTATACATATGTAACTTGTTAATGGTCTGTATATTATAAAGTATTTGAATCAAGCTACATTTTTATTTAGCTATAACTCAAATATTTAGGTAGTCTGTGGTAAAATTATAGGTAATTATGAAACGTCATTAATGGACTTTTTAATCTGTTAATTAAACCAAATGATATTTAAATGTTTTATTAATAACAACATTAATTATATCACTAATAGTACTTATGTATTTTATTTTAACATAACAGTAATATAAAATATTGATTTGAATATAGTTTCAGTGCATCGATACTTTATAAACCATTCGAATGGTATTGTAATCGAACAAATATTAGTTGCGCAATTATACGTCACTATGGTAAGGTACATCAGAGTCAATAACGTCGAAACCGACACATTTGCGAGTATCGTCCGGACTTTCGTTCAATATCTCTATCAATTTATCAGTTTTTGGTTGCAAACTTTTGGCTGTACCTTCAGGGTAATCTGGTCGTTTGTCGTACGTGCAATCATCTTTTTGTTTGTGACGCGACGGCATTATAAATATACCGGCTGTGACTTCTTTAGTATTATTTTCCTGCTCCTGTGCAAACTCGTAGTTTTCGCGTTGCAAATCTGATATATTATACTGATAATTTTCCGATTTGTGTCGCTCTCTGCAAAACATGCAGTACGCTATCCACATGATCAAAAACGCGGACTGTAAATGAAAGGATATTTTATGAACACAGTTCATATAGTACATACAATGGGTTGATAATAAAAAAAACATCTTACCAGAATCAAAGCACATATAAATCCTACGATGTACGCAGTCATTTTAATTGTTTAAACGTTAATATAGAATCTAGAACGTTTCTGTGTGACACGAGTGGTGCAATCGAGATTGTAATAGTCGCTGGCGATCGCTTCGACGTCGTTGTACTCAATTAAAGCCAGTTGTGAAGTCTTTTAGTATATGATGTCATTGGATTCATTGAAGTGAATTCATTAGATACCATTTGAAATAATTTTGAGTATATTTAATTGTCGTGTAATGAATTTGATGATATTTTATTATTGGTAATCTAGCATATGGACGTAAACACGCGTAACGTAATGAATTTAAAGACGTTTACTGTCAGATTGTATTTTCCTTGCGATCGGAATCTACTAGTTATGTTTATAGATATTTTATACATTTTACATAATATATAGGCATGTGTGTAGTGTGGGTAGAAGTTTGCCTTCACTTCGAGTTAACATTTTCCGATGCTGGTTTTGTTTTGTTGTAAATTGTATTGTTTTTTTATCACTCGACAAATTCGAATACTTTGTTATATAGTTAGAAAATTAAAAAATTAAGTAACATGTTGTTTTGTTAATACACATAATACACTGTAAAATATAATTTAATCTTGCTTTCATCGTGATAATTTCAATTTTATATTTTAAAACATTAATTTATCAAAGTACATTTAATTATATAAAAAAATCTTCCGATCTTTCCGACGAGCGGGACATATGTTCTTGCCATATGGTGGCTGGGCTCTAGAGTACTCCACCCAACTGCTAAGTGATAACCTTTTGAGTTCTTGGTCGAGGCTTTTCGCTATTAATACTTGGTGCTGGTTAATATGATAACTATAATTACTACACATTCTTACACATATAAATGTTTGACAACGCTGGTGCAAGTTAAAACTAGAACACATAAGATTATACCTTTTGTAGCGTACCTCTCACAAGACCTTATCGAAAAGCAAGTTGCTGGTGTATCATCTTGGCTTCTCGATTGTGTATTTGAAAAAAAAGTACAGTGGCATGACGAGAACCAGAGCAAAATGCTTGGTGGGTCCCCAGAACGATAAGATGTCTTACAGATGCCAGGATTGCTATAGTCCTTCGTCTATAGTTACAGTTTCAAACTGTAACCAAGATAAAGAGAAAATTGTGTCCACGTTGAGCCGCATTAAGGCTTTGCGTAATCTACCATAAACCATTACCGTATCATACCATACCAATGCTTTCATATATGAAATATTTTAAAAACTTGCAAATATTGCGTTTCTAATCGAATGATACTCGATTCTTAGGTATAAGTAGATTCTAAATATGACGCCACCCTTTTGCCTTGTTATCAGAGTGAAGAAAACGAAAATAATTCATTCTCCCCGAGTGGGAATGGAATCCACAAACCGTCGCGTTTACAGACGCCGTCGCCTCTGCGCCCCGACGATGCTATTTGAATCTTATTTTAATAATATAGTAGATAATAGGTATAACTCATTTATTGAACATTTAAAAAGTATATACATTTTGTAAATTTTTATATCTATATATTAATAATATATGAAATTGAATAAATTATAGATTTTCATAAACTCTAAATTTCTACTCTAATAATTTTAAATTTTATATTTTTTTTAACTAAAACAACATAAAAAAAGGGTTTTTAAAACAAAAAATTGAAACAGTATAGGAAAATATTCACAATAATCAAACATATTAAATAAAGGTAAAATCATAAAAAAATAAGCTATGCACGAGAGTGACTAAATCTTTTGCATATTTTATGTTTCATCAAAAGCTTCATGGCTCCAGGTTGCTGGACATTTGAATATATCGATACAGGAGTGCTGGTATCGGACAATTCATTCCTAACTTATTCCTGTACAAATTGACATAAAAGTATTGCTTTGATTTGCGAGGGACATTATAGCTGTCTCACTAAATATTCTGATTCAACTATGTGGTTAAACAACTTGTACAAAAATGTAAGATTCAACATAGTTCGACGTCCTTCCAGCGATCACAATTTAAACATCTTTGATTGCGCATCATATTTAGTTGATTTAGATAGCCTCATTCGTATTTGAGATGTTTTAAAAATGTTTTTGGGACACTTTCAATTCTACGACAATGTTTGTTTTGACGAGGTGAATGATACCAGACAGCAATATTCAAGTTTACGATGCACCAGATTGTGATATTATAGTTGCCGAGTTATTGAATGCCCTACCTTACCTCAATATTAAACCTAAAGCACATGTAGCGGACTTCACTATACTATTTATATGATTAAAGAGAGTCAACCTAGCATCAACTGTAACACCTAAATTGCGAATTTGACATTGAGTACGACGTTTTAAATGTTTGTTTTTTCTTGTCAGTTTCATGTAAATGTTTAATAGGGTTAATTAAGTTCAATAGAATTAACATCACTTTAAAATCAGATTCGCATCTTCCTTAGTCCTTATTGTACGTAGGAGCTTGAGGTCATCAGCAAATATAAATAGTTTTGAATATTTCAACTTTTGGCAAATGTCTTTAATAAAGACAAAAAAAGCAATCCTTTGATTTCTTTTGATTTAACTTCTGAGGTACACATGAAAGTACTCTGTATTTTTCTGAGGTACGATCAATTTATACTACTCTTGATGTGCGATTATCTAAATAGGACTTACACCAAATTCTGTACATTTTCAGAAAATTCTATATTTAATGTATCAACCAGAATGTTCTGATACATTAATATATATAATTAATCTTACATGATAGAGTAAAGCAGGTTAAACAAGCGATTAAAAAACTTTTGCCATAGTGGATTTAATTGAGATGGGTCTAGTTGGAAATAGCTATCTTATTAGAAGTTTTAATTTGATTATTTTTTACATCATTAAGCCTAATAAATTTTTTTATAGAGGCCAGCTAAAAGAAAATTTTCCATGTGTATCCGTCTGACAAAGTATTCGTGTTGAAATTCAAACATTTAATACTCCTATGATATTTTAATTACTAATGTGGCAGTATTATTGCTACATGATTATGTTAAGGCGATAAGCACTATTACCAATAAAAACAACATAATTAATATATTTTACAAATATTTCTTATATATATTTTAAATTATACAAAAGAAATGGAAGATATACTACTATTATTATTACTGTCACTATTTTGATAGCATATTTCATGTTTAGCAATTTACCATATCGATTATTTCTGCTATTGATAAAAATCCTTTTTATACTTATATGGAACAGCCAACAAGCAAATTATTTTATTAGAAAATGTGTTATTTTACTTATATTCTCTATAAAACTTTCTCACATTAGATTACATCTATAACGTAATGTGAGATGGATACCAGGTAGTGTTAGTCACGCGTGTATGTACACGTTTTACTGATATTAGCTATTTCCACAAACCCCACTATTTGTGCAAACCCCACCTGTGCAAACCTAAAATCACCAAGGAATAAATTCCAATTGGAAGTATTAGGAGACATTTTAAATAAATCCATTTAATATATTTTTTATTCTGTGGTAAGGACAATGTACCAGAGTATTTTCTTGAAAATAGTCATTTATACTCTAGATAATATCAAACGCATCTAAAAATATTCGGTACAGGTGTACTTTTGACATAAGGTTGCCTCGATGTTCATACAATGTGTTGTCCATAATGACTACAATAGACTTTAAATCGATCAATCACGCCGCCGGATGCTGTGGACTTGACCCCTTTGCCTAATCACCTAGGTCACTTTTAGGTATTGTTATCTATATATGTACAGAAATAAATCAACATTCGTACAAATTTAAACTTTATTTCAGTATATTATTACATATTTATAATTTTTATGTATTATATTGATAACATTGTTATTGGTAACGTGTGTTTTATTTGGTTTTTAAGTTATTATAGGTATTATTTGTATAAAAAGAGAAGATGCCATCTTATTCTACCACATTCACTGCAACAAGATAAAAAATAATAAATATCAGGAAAAAAAATTAATAACGTTTGAGTATGTTGTTAAAATAATGTATAAGAGTAAAACAAAGGAGTTTGCTCACCTTGTTGGTCACCATCCACCACTTCCACTGAAATGAGATAATACAAAATATTTTGATCAAAATATTAACAACATTCATTCACCTTATGTCTAAAAAAGATGAAATAACCAAAAATACACTAACTTAATCTAGTAGTATATTTCCATTTACGGTTACTTCATAACTAAAGACTACTATGTGTTGTATTTTTAAAACGCTTTGTTTCTAGCAATGTTAGTCATCCAAATATTATCTATTGACTCCATTTTTTGTTGTACTTAGTGAATATTAAGCATTCATAAATTAATTTCTATGAGATATAGTTATCATTAGTTAATATGCGACCAATAATCGACTTTATATAAAATCTAAACTATCAAAGCCTGTTGGAATTAAGCGAGCAAGGAATGAATCAACGTAGAAGGGGAAAAGCCTGTCGGATGTCCACCTAGGTCTTAGAGTGATCGGGTAACTGCTCTCAATCGGATTTCCCTGACCATGGTGCAAAGAGAAACTGTGCAGCGCAGTGCAGTGTGTATGCGCAGTGCAGTGTGTATGCGCAGTGCAGTGTGTGTGCAGCAGTAAACCAACGCAGACTTTCAAAGGCGTGATCCTCAGTTATGACGAAAATTACGAAGAAGAACAGGTCTCTTCAACTATTATTATTAAATAATGTATTCATAACAGTAAAGTCACATTAGTGCCTTTTGGTAAAATTATTTCCTAAGTAAAAAAGAAATAGGCACAAGATTTCCGTACCTTGATGGTTCTCGTCTACCACTTGCACTGAAACAAGATAAAACAATTTTAAAATATGTTCTAAATATTAAGATAACCAATTCAATGCAAGATACAAATTACAATATATAAAATATTTTGTTGTCAGGCACTATTATATTTTTGTTTGCTTGTGCAAATCGAAAATGTATTTAGAAGAAAATTTTTCGCTAAAGTATTTATTTTAAATAAAATATAAGCACTCGCTGTACATACCTTGTTGGTCTCCATCTACCACATTCACTGAAATAATACAAAATAAAGATATTTAAAATAAAAAACATATAAACGCGAAAATCTTTACTTTGATGATTTCCACCCAATCTCGAATTCGAGTGAAAGGCTTAAGGTAGAGTTTTGATACAATGCTCTTTCTGTCTTAGTAGAGTATGCGATATATTATGTTTGGGTATGCTATACGAGATAAATCGTGAAGGAAAAATTGTGATAATAGTTATTATTATTTATAACCAAAACCGGTAAGTTATTACATACTTTTTTAGTTATGTATAGAAAAATAAAATCTTCTCGTACCTTGATGGTTTTCATCGACCACTTGCACTGAAACAATATAGAGGAGAGGTAATCATTAGGTTCATTCACTATTTATTTATATATGAATTCATGTTGAATTAAAATATTTAAGACAAATTAAATTAAATACTGTTAATAATTTTATAATTTTATCAATTATATTTGAAAAAAAAAATGATTATTGAATAAATTAGAAATTTGGTAGAACTATCAATAATACCTTGGCTGTCTCCATCTACAATTTGTACTGAAAAACAGAAAATAATAAATAGATTAATGTAATTATAATGAAAAATAATAATTTTCAAAATTATAACTTTTAATTAGATTACCTTGTGGACGCGCTGCAACAAGCGCCACTACTACCATCAGTACTAAGATATACTAAAAATAAAAATAACAAAAAACATTAAAACGGTAGGCCTTTTTAAGGGAAAGCGCCAGCATGTGGTAATGGGCGAAGAATTCATAACTTCTATTCTTATATTTTAATATTTTAAAGATATAATTGCTTGCTAATCTAACAATAGTAGCTTCTAGTACCTGTGTACTAATTACATATACAAGGAGTAATGACACATAAAACAGTACAAATGAAAAGAGACTCGAGAGAGATATTTTAATTTAGTGTTTGTGTAAATAATAGAATATTTCATACCGTAAGTTTAGACATGTTTCGCAATTTCAGTGTTCTTGTGTTCCGAGTCGATGATTTAGTAAATGTGTTCATTTAAGTTCTGTGTGAATAGCCGATAACCCTTGATCATGCTAATGTTGATAATAATTATTTCATGTTTATTAGTTTTTGTTTTAGACCACAACATTATTTATAAATTTTATTCCATTTTATAGTTTCTAAGACCTAGATTGCTTTTAAGATCTGCCTTATAAAGATTTCGATAGATTAGGTGTCATTTTTTAAATCATATGTACATATTATAAAAAAAAAATTGTATACTTCAGTTTAATTTGTTGTATTTTTGAAGGTTGGCTTTTTATATACCTTACGTCAAGTAATTTGTATTCAAATTTACATGACGTAACATAAGCTTGTATAATAACTAAAAAAATTACATATTTATACTAATTTGGACTAATAACCAAGTAGCATAACAACCATACAAAAAAGTATAATAAAAATCCTTCCGTGGTTGGGCGAGTACCACGTAATAAACATGTAATCGATCTAAAACTACCTCCTCCATTTTGAAGCCGTTAAAAAAATAAATTTTATTTTATTATATATTAAACTTAGTTTTAACATCAATAGGCACCGCAAGTAACGACTTTAGTATACAAGTTAGTATTGGCAAGCAGGAAGTTATGATGATGGAAGGTACAATTCCTTAATTCTTAATACGAATAATCCAACAATTATACAATTAGATTTCTATAAGTCCCTATAATATTTGAAGAATTATTCTCATAAATTCTAACTATTGAAGAGTTTTGTTTCCTGTCATCATCAGCTCATTAATATCTTCACAGATAGGTGAAACAAATAAATGTTTTTTGTAAGATCGCCGCCTCGCCTCTTAACTCGTGTCTTAGAGCCGATGGCGGTCGAGGAGGAGCACCGTGAGGTTTTAGTATGTATTCAGAATCAGCCTACATTTGCCAGACCGCGAGTAATTCGAGTCCCCTTTCCAGTAGGTATCGGTACCATGATTTCCTCACGTTGGTTGAATTTGACAATATCATGGAAACGTCAAAGTTTAAACATTTCGTCATCAAAATCATCTTTCATCATATCATATATTATATATATAAGACAATGCTTTTTGTATCTATCAGATAAATAAAAAAAGTCTAACGTAATCTAACTAAATAGCATTTCGTGATTTTGATTTATTTCGTCGGTTCGATTTTTATTTATATTGTATTTTTTAACGAAAAATAACGAATTATTTGTTATTTTCGTAGTGTTTTAACACTACAATCTCGTTTACGTGGTCACCATGGCCTTCTAAACTATTTTACGACACGACAATCTCTCAAGATATAACGGCTTGTGTAATTCACTGTGAGTCCAAGCCTTTATTTTTTGTTATTGTATGATTTAATCATAGAAAATATTTAGCTCTATTTCCACTAAACTTCTAAATTTCTTATAAAGAAACAAATTTATTTTAAAATTTAATGGATTATATTTCAAGAAATTAATAAAAGTGGCTTTTAAATAATTCTGTTTTTATTTGGTTATTAGGTCTAATTTCTTTAAAAAACTACTCTAAATTGGAGGTTATCGAAAATTATTTTAATACGTATTATTATTATTTTAATACATACGGGTACGTGACTCCGGATCCTCGAGCCACCACTAACATACTCCTTCCCAATCCATGAAAGTGGTGTCCTCACCCCCAACCTCTCCCCTTTTCTACTAATCTTTTCCCCTCTCATCCTTGGCTTTTCCCACAAAAATGGGTTTTGGAGGTCAGATGGCAATCGCTCCATTAAAAAGCCGCCACCTGCCACTCATATGGAAAGACAAAAGATGTTGCTGGGTACCGTGTCAAGTACGGACACGGCTAAAGAAAATAGTACCCAGAACGAAACTCCGCTTTGTAACGTGGAATATTGGCTCTCTAACCGGACGATGCAGGGAACTAAGACTGACTCATGAGGCGTCGGGTCCAGTGTGCTTTCCTACAGGAAACCCGCTGGAAGGGCAATAAGTCCCGTATCATCGGACAGGGTTACCAGCTCATATACACTGGGTCTCCTTCCGGTAAAATTGGTGTAGTAGTAGTTTTATCTGAAGAGCTACGGAATGGTCTCCTCAAAGTTGACCGACGCAGCGACCGCCTGATCGCCTTAATCAGTGCTTACGCTCCCCAGGCTGGTTGTAGCGGGGCCGAAAAGGAGTCATTCTGGGAGCAATATGAAGAGGTTCTACTCGCTATACCATCTATCGAGGTGATCATAGTTGGGGGAGACCTTAATGGTCACGTGGGTAAGGCTGCGGATACGTATGAACGTGTCCACGGTGGTTTTGGTCACGGTCGCCGCAATATAGAGGGGGAAAATATCCTAAGAACCTGTATTGCATCTGATCTGGCCATCGTGAATACGTTTTTCCAAAAGAGTCCGCAGCATCTTATTACGTATGCGAGTGGATACCACTCAACCCAAATAGATTATCTATTGAACAGGCGGTGTCATGTTGGCAAGGTAAACTAACTGTAAAGTCATTCCTGGTGAAAGCCTCACGGCCCAACATCGTCTTCTTGTCATGGATTATGTCGTTACCCCGATAAAGAAATTCGCCGAGACGCGTAAGTCTAAGATCAAGTGGTGGTTGCTGAATGGACCGATGCAGACCGACTTTCTGGCAGAGGTTAACAGTCAAAATTTATCAACTAACACCGAAACTGCTTGGGATCGAGCTCAGTCAGCAATCATTACGGCTGGTAAACATGTTCTTGGCGTTTCTAGGGGAGGACGTATTATGGATAGGGAGACATGGTGGTGGAATAACAAGGTACAAGAGTGGCAGCGTTCCTACTCTCCTGAAGACAGACTGGAGTACATAGCAGCGAAACGTGCCAGCAAAAAAGCTGTAGCCAGAGCCCGCAGTGACAGTTTATTACCTCTATATGATAAACCTGAAACTGCGGTAGTTATAGGGGCATTAAGATTATGAGTCACACCATGAAGCTCTTCGAGTGCGTCATCGCCCTCAGGCTCCGCCGACAGTGTACTGTCTCTGAGAGTTAATATGGATTTCAACCAGGATCAGGCACTACGGACGCCATTTTTGTCCTCAGAATTTTGACGGAGGCACACAGGGAAAAGAGGAGAGTTCTGCATGAGGCATTCTTAGACCTGCAGAAAGCCTTTGACTGTGTACCACTTCAGTGTATCTGGTGGGCACTGCGATCCAAAGGGATCCCTGAATCCTATGTTGCTATTATCAGAGACATGTATAACGACTCTGTTTCTACAGTTAGGACTGCCATTGGCGATACCAAACCCTTCCCAATTACAGTAGGGGTTCACCAAGGCTCAGCTCTTAGTCCACTTTTGTTTAATGTAGTGCTAGATACTGTCACGGCTCACATCCAGGACCAGCCTCCATGGCTGATGATGTATGCCGATGACATAGTACTCATTGACGAGAACCGACTGATGCTGGAGTGTAAAGTCAATGCCTAGAAGGGTATGCTTGAGAACGGTGGTCTTAAACTGAATGTGTCAAAGACCGAGTACATGGCTTGCGGGAACCCAGACTCGAGCACCATCCACATCGGGCCTGAGCCAGCCGTTAAGTCGGAGAAGTTCAGGTACCTTGGATCCATTATGCACGAGTCCGGAGGCATCGACTACCATGTCCACGCCCAGGTCAACGCTGCTTGGGCCAAATGGCGGGAGGTCACTGGTGTGGTCTGCGATCACAGAATACCGCCCAAACTCAAGGGGCTGATATACAAGAGCATGATCCGACCAGTTCTTTTATACGGCAGCGAATGTTGGCCAGCATTATCTCGGCATACTCAGAAGCTTCACGTAACGGAGATGAAGATGCTGAGGTGGATGTGTGGCGATACTGGGGCTGACCGCATACGCAACACATTCATTCGAGGTAGTCTTAGGGTCCGTGACGTAGCGGATAAGCTCCAAGAGCGTCGTCTGAGATGGTATGGCCACGTTTTGCGCCGGCCTAGGAACTACGTCGAAAGAAAATGTCTTGATATGTCTGTCCCTGGAGTAAGACCCTCCGGATGCCCAAGGAAGCGATGGCTGGACGTCGTGACGCAGGACATGAGAGCCAATGGACTAACCACTGAGGACCGTGCAAAGTGGTGTAGATTAAGTAGGAAAGCAGACCCTAGCAATAGGCCGGGATAATGCTAAGTAGAAGAAGAAGGCAGTGAATTCTCCAATATGTTCCAAATGAAAAAAAAGAGTAAGACAAGAGTCATTCTGTCCCCTGTACTTTTGGAGAATGGAGAATATATCAATGGTCATCCATTGAAAACTGGGAAAAATGTTTTCCTATTGGCAGAAGGAGAATAAATCAATAAATAAATAGATAAATAAATAAGAATAAATAAATAAAATCTTTGATATACTGACGACGCCATTCTTCTGGCAACATCTATGGAAGACATGTATGATCTATTTCAAAAGATCGAATCGGAAAGTGCAAATATTGAGCTCACAGTGAATAAAGCTAGAAGATAATGATAATGAGTTTGTGTGCATGATTGTTATTCAATCATGTCAAAACGGCTGAAGGATTCAGGATGAAATTTGGAACAGGTGTAGATTATAGAAGGCAATAACACATAGTCTCACCATATGTTATTGCACGGGAAGAGGATAAACGGAATGTATTTACCTTAGTCTTATATATATATATATCCGACTAATGTTATAAGTGTAAGTTTGTTAAATTAAATTTTCCAGTAATACAGCGTTTTCATTGGAATAATATATGGGCTACAATTAAATAAACGAATGCAATTTACTTTACTATTAAATAAATATGTAACAGTGTAGTTTGAGCGGGTCGCTAAAATTAATATAATGACATCATAAGATCATCATTGAATACAATGACACGATAAGTATTGTTTAAGAACCTATAGAACTGTTTTAAACATGTTATTAATAAAACCATTAACAAATTATAATATCGTTATTATCTATTCATATTTGTATTAAATAGGAAGAAGTTAATATTTAAATGTTGATTTCGAAAATAAAAATATATTCATCCTTCTAACTTCATTATATAAGAAATGTTTATTTAATTTTGTTCTACTAAAGCGATGGGATTGTATTTTTTATGTATTTTTATTTTTGTTGTTATTTTTTCTTATTTTATGGCTTTTATGCGTGCCAGTAGAGCACAATTCACTTCACTAATGTCACATAGCATGGTGAAGACACGTTATTTTCAATTTTATTAAAAATAACAACCCAAAACCTTTCCGGATGTACAGCTAGCCTTCAGGATAGCAAGGACAGCGGTTTATGCACCGTTACGTCCAAATATTGACTGATCACCGTGGATTTACAGAATATTTATACCGACTTAAGCTGAAAAATTCTTCGTATTGTGAATGCAATCAAAATACATCTAAGTCGATTATTCGTATTATGCTGGAATGCACAAGATTTGCTACTTACCGTTTCGAGCTCGAAGCGCAAATAGGGAGAGAGTTAACTGGGGTCAATATTCTAAGCATAATATATATATATATATATGTATATATATATATATATATATATATATATATATATATATATATATATGTATATATATATATATATATATATATATATATATATATATATATATATATATATATATATATATATATATATATATATATATATATATATTATGCTTAGAATATTGACCCCAGTTAACTCTCTCCCTATTTGCGCTTCGAGCTCGAAACGGTAAGTAGCAAATCTTGTGCATTCCAGCATAATACGAATAATCGACTTAGATGTATTTTGATTGCATTCACAATATATATTTATTTATATTTATTTATATATATATATTTATTTATATATATATATTTATTATATATATATTTATTTATATATATATATATATATATATTTATTTATATATATATATTTATTTATTAATGAATATTTTTTATAAATATAAGTTTAATTAACTACACATTTGATTAAAATTTTCAACATTGCGGATTTGAGCTCATAATGAATAATTCATATTCATTAGTTGTAAAATTAAATCACATTACACTGTGGCAGGAGCTTCACGCTTTATCACGAACATCGGCGTAGGCGGAGAGATCATGGTCTTAAGACACTCTATTCTCCTCGTTGCACAGTTTCGACATCTCACGTTAATAGAATGAATTTAATAGTTTTAATATTTATTTGTTACCAGAGCAGAGGAATGAAAATTATTTATTTTCTCTAGAAGGCATCAATCATACAATTATCGCTCTTACAGTTAGACGGCTCCTACAAAGCACTGAATTATTTGTTTTATTAAAAACCGAAAAAGATGACTTTGGTTATAAGTTTATATATAGTTTCTATAATTTTTCAATACTTAACGTTGAAATAATAATAATAGTTTTGATTACATGTCTATAACTATCTTGTCATCAATTCCAAGTCATGGCTATATTTATGGCCGCTGAATTCATTGAGCTTTCTGATCTATTCATGTCGACGGGTTTTCCTGCTTTAAGATATATATAAGATGATTGAATAATTATTCTAGCAGTTCTAACACAGCATACGTTCTTGAAACTACTAAGGTAAGTTAAACTAACGTTTTATTGAATATATACATCATATTATAATGTCACCTAGATTTTTTATATTTATCAGATTATTTAGATAGTAACTTGTTCAAATTATTAAATTATAATACTTGAATTACCCAAACTTCACTTCATTACAATTCTTAATTTTTTTATCGATATAAGATTAATATCTATCGATATAAAAAAGTTAACAGATAAAGATAAATAGATGAGTTAAACTATCATTATAATAGAAGCTACAACAATTTTTGTTTGTCTGTCTGTGTCTCTGTTTATGTGCAGTTTGTGGATTCCATGAAGTTAAAAAAAATAAAAGCTGATAAAGTCAAATTACTTTAGTTACTAACAAGTATTGTATAGAAGTGACTGAATGGAATGGTAATAGCTTAAAGTCTAAAGCAACTTAAAGGATAGTTTTCGTATAATAAAACGTAAAAAATATTGCATATAAGATAATAATTAGTTTATCCATATATCCATTTTTTTATTTAAAGGACAAATATGACTTTTTTAATAGGCAATGTGATTCGAAAGAAATTCTTCTCTTGAATTAATAATAAATCTCAAAAAAAAAATCGCGGCAGCATTTCTGTAAAAATAAATCTCACGGCTTCGCCGCTTAAGTAATCAGAATTGATTTCGTTCCAATATATTATACGAAATTACGTTGTACTGGTTCAGTATACTCGTATTTCAACAATTTTTTTTTCTAAAATATATGTAGCCTAAGTAACTCTTTATTACATCAGCTACCTCTTAGTGAAAGTCTCGTCAAAATCGGTCCAGCTTTTTCAGAGATTATACGAAACAAGCAGACAGATAGACAAAAATTGTAAAAACTGTTTCTTTGGTATATTTACCGTATTCATATACATGTAGTAAAAAGCGGTTATTTTAAAATTACAAACAGACACTCCAATTTTATTTATTAGTATTGATAATGCACATTATATAAGTGTAAATCCGACAACACCGATGACATCTTATATATTCAGTTTATTATATAAATAATCATGTAATTTAAACGAGCAAAGCCGCGGGCGGTTGTGGCGTAGTGGAGTAACGTCTGTACGACTGACTGACTGTACATGCAAAAGTTACGGGACCGATCCCATTCGGGATATAAATGATTTTTATTTCTCTGCTCTGGTAAAAGTATTATAAAGATATCACAACAAACAATTACGTTAACAGCTTTTAGATATATTTTATTTATTTTATTGATATGTAATTTTATAAACGTATTATACGTATAGAGAAAATAAAAAACTAATAATATACATTTTTTTTTTACTTAACAGTATGACGATCATTTTGGTATTGGCAAGTATTTTGGCAGTAGCGGTGGCCATCCCCGCCGATACGTACAATCCTGAGTACGATAACTTCAATGCTGACGAAATCGTTGAAAATGTTCGTCTTCTTAAAAATTACGCAAAATGCTTCTTAGATGAAGGACCCTGCACACCTGAGGGAATTGATTTCAAAAGTAAACTTGTTTTGTACTATTAAGATTTAGCATCAAAATAGCGCGCATCATCGTGGTGCTGTGGGGAAAGCATTTGGCTGTAGCACGATGGATGTGTATTCGATTTGCACTCAGGCGAATGATTAATTTACTTTTTCTCGCTTTGGTAGGACAAAGTGTCTCGATCACCCATTATTACAATTTAGGAGAGCGTAGGGCATAGCGTATTTTATTACGAATAGCCAATAAAGCGTAAAAAATTGTTTTTTTTTCAACGTTTTAAGTATCCCTCAACGGGCGGAAAGTGGAGAATTATTTGTTATAATTTTATATTTACTCGCATACATTTTGGATGTATGTACGTATCGAATTAAATGAAAGCGTAATAAATAATAATTATTAAATGTATTTTTTCTTATTTATTAATAATTATTATAATAGATTATTATAAATTGAAATAATAAAGGTTATTATTGTAAGAATTATGAAATTAAATATTTATATTTGAACAGAAACCATCCCTGAAGCACTGAAGACAAATTGTGCAAAATGCAGTCCAAAGCAACGTGAGCTTATCCGCACGATGGTCCGTGGCTTCCAGACAAAGTTACCTGACCTATGGGAGGAGCTCACCATGAAACAAGACCCCAAGGGAGAATACAAAGAATCTTTTGAAAAATTCTTGAACTCGTCCGATTAAACATGAAGCCCATGTAAAGTGCCCATGTGTCATTTGTCATTGTGATTTGATAACGGAAATAAGATTATAATTTTTTGTAAATTTATAATTTACTTTCTATTGTATTTGTAAAAAAATACATTTTTTTTTCTAAAATTAAAGCTTTTTAAGGATTTCTTATTTGCCTTATTAGTAATTTTATATCATTATCTATACATATAAGAAAATTCAACGGATCGCTATCTGTACATGGAAGATATATATGAAAAAATATATGTCTGTGTCTCAGAAACTGTTTAATCAATTTAAACACAGTTCTTCTTACTATTGTCTTATTATTGTCTTATTGTCTTATGGTTTCATTTAGTGTTTGTTTTATTTTAATCGACTTTTTTAATCGTTCATACATAAAAAAGTTTTAATGTAATTAAAATGGCTATAAATATTAGTTATAAACACAGGTGACGCTTTTAGGGTTTTACCATAAAAAGAAGGAACCCTCGATCACTTTGTCAAGACCATTTTCTCTAAGTCGTACGGTGCTATTAAGCTGAAATAATAAGAAATTCCGAATATTTATGTTTTGCTACCTTAGAGCACAGAAAAAATCTAAGTTCTAAGTCAACGTAATTATAAGATATGAGAATTTAATTGTGCAACTAGACATAAATTTGGTAATAAGTGAGAACTTACAATATAAATTAAAGAAAAATGTAAAAATTGGTAATTTACAAATGTAACATACAAGAAACCATGACAAACTAACTTATTATATTTCATACAAAATGTATGGATATTTAACTTTGTAGGTTTTTATAAATTGTACTGCCGTTTCCGTACTTTACGTTGACCTATAACTATGAAATTGGTAAAAAGGAACATCGGTGCGCGAGTCCAAATTGCACTTGAGCGATATTTTCGATCGTTAGGACTACATAAGCGAGCAGTAGTTACAGTAGTTGCAGAAGTAGTAGAATAGATTCATTGGAGTTGGGAAATTCTAATATCATAACAGCAATATGTTTATGGTAAATAATGTTTTATTCCTACTCTTAGCACTTTTCTACTCTCCCCAGGGATACTAATGATATATTTGAAGGTTATATATAATAAAATAAAATCAAATAAAAACATTAGTTCATAAGAATTTAAATGTAAGTCGATAAGTAGGTATGTGTGTCGATAAGAAGCACAGATTCAAATCTTAGGTCTTTAAATATTAATAAAGTTTAAAAAAAATATAATTAATATCAAATTATAATAATCTACGGGTAATGCGGAAAATAGTAAAATTCTCTCGACATAGATGCTAGCAATAGATATGTAAGTATAATAAGTTGTAGCAAGCTTAGAAGAATTTCATGTAGGACTTAGTTGGCAAACGGCTTCCAACAAAAAGCGGTTTGAGTCCCTCTATGCAAAGTTTTTTATATAATTCTATAATATTTTAATTGTTTCGTGTGTAAATAGCAATTTAAAAATGTAAAAATAATAAAAGCTCATGTATTTTTAATGGAATGTATTAATTGGATAAAATTTTACTTTAAGCAACAATTTCCATATCCGGTTTTACATATTTGGAAATTTCTTCCTCCAAAGCGTCGAAGTATTTGTTTTCAGGGTCATAATGGTATCTAAAGTTCCAATAATCTTCTGGCATCAATTCCTTAATTGCCTGGAGGAACCGCCAGAATAGATACCTTTGGTTAGGGTTGCACCGCCTACAACCTTGTACAATAGCTTCGGGAATGTTTTCTTAAAGAAAGTATAGAAATAAAATGATTAGATATAAATACAAATTGAAATCATTGTCAGTTTCTGAGTGTAAACAAGATGATTATGAGCATAATAAAGCCTAAATATTGATGAAAATAACAGACTCAATATAATAATAGATTAAAGAAGAACTAAATAATTCATAAGTTAATTGCATCTTATATCCTAAAAAAGCCATGGTAAGCCTAAAAATTTTAATAAATCATTTGCTATATACTTACTCTTATACTCGGCTATTAGTGGTAAACAAGGTGTTCTGTCGTTGAAGCAGTCCAAAAAAGCCCGGAGCTGAGCCCTTACCACTTTCTCTTACCACTGACTTTTGCTTCATATATATATTTTTTTAAATTATTTCGCTACTGCATTGTGTACGTGCAGCTACACTGACGTTTCACCGTCTCAACAATGCAGCTAAGGCACCGTTCATTCGGTCCCATCTTTACTTAACATACGGAAGTATGTTAAGTAATATATGGCTGGCACTCTTATGTTATAGCAAAATACATACTATATCGTGTTATATAGGAATATTAAACAATTAAATATTTCAGCATATGTTTTTAAATTATTATTTTAATTAATATATTATAATATAAGCAAAAAAAAACATTCGTTTTCCTCAAGGACCATATAACAGTACTTAAGGAAAGAATTTTACATACATATACAAATAAGTTTATTGGTTCATTAATATGAAATTATATAATAATATGAAATTGGAAAATGATATATCTTTAAATATGAACATCCTTACCCGGTTTTACGTATTTAGATATTTCTCTTTCTAAAGCGTTGAAGTATTTGTTTTCTGGGTCGTAATAGTGTTTTAATTTCCTGTATTCTTGAGGCAACAATTCCTTAGTTGCCTGGAGGAACCGCCAGAATAGATACTTTAGGTTAGGGTCGCACCGATTACAACCTTGTTCAATCGCTTCGCGGATATTAGCTTAAAAAAAGTACAAAATAGTTTGATTAAATACGAAATGTTGAAAACCGCAATCTGTCTAACTCACAACAGTAACGTCTGTTAAGGATTGTACGGATGGCATTTTAGTATAACAAAATAATTGTTATTCCAGAACTGATATTCGAATTGATGTCATTAATGATTTTAATAGTATAGGTAATAGCATATCAGCTTATTTACAGCACATTAAATATATCATGAACTCTAAGGAGTAATCTATCACTTAATTTCTTTTTTCATCACATGTAACGTGTAAAGGCATAAAATTTTAATGATTATATTAGTAAACAATATTTTTTTATGACAATAAAATTCATACTCTTGTAGCTGGCTGCCAGTGTGGAACAAGGTGTTTTATCTGAGAAACAATCTAAATATTCCTGGAGTTTCATTCGATTAGAGAGTGCAGAATCCACGTCGGGTATATCGTCAACCTTATAAAATTCGACGTCAGCAACCACGAGGGCGACGAAAGTAAATACCACGATAAGCTTCATTTCGGTACCTACAAGATTACCAAGAAATATTTACATAATGTTATAAAGGTATTATTGGACAGTCACAACTAGTAAAACAATGAACATATGTACATACATATATATGTATATGTATCTATTGAACTCACCTGTTGTTAGGAGTAGTACAATTGGAGTGCTGAAAAATTGATAATCCACCTTATTTATACTTATTGCTAATGAATTCATTCTCTTAGTGTTTAATTTTTATATTATGGTCGTTTTTTTAAGAGATTTATTAGCCTAAGTAGTCATAAATTATTTTGAATAAGAATATGATATGTTAATATTATAGTTAATATTATAATATATGTACTTAATTATTATCATTTTAGAATAAGGGAATAAGGGAAGAAATTTTAGTGTAGCAATTTATTACTAGAACTTCAATCTTCTCCTTATAGATAAGTAAATGTTTACACGTCAACAAATAATTCTAAAATAGCTAAA
Source organism: Dione juno (assembly GCA_037127375.1). Classification (NCBI taxonomy): domain Eukaryota; kingdom Metazoa; phylum Arthropoda; class Insecta; order Lepidoptera; family Nymphalidae; genus Dione; species Dione juno. The sequence continues at coordinate 2,760,260 of JAXRJS010000061.1, read as the reverse complement.
ATCCGTTAAAAACATAGTGTCGAAGGTAGAAGTAATCGGGTTACTAGTTTTTTACAAATTTATTTATATAGTATTAGAAATTTCAAAATTCTAAATAAACTAAATTTAAAAAAATGTAGATAAAATACATGCAAAATAATAAAAATCATAATAATAACAAAAAAAAATAGTAGTAATTTAGTTAAAAAATTAATAATTTACATTTATATAATAACTATTAAAGTTAAATAAGCCACAAATAAGTGAGTTAAGTCGTAAAATATCTTCATATATTATATCAGTACGTTGGCTACCAGTGCGGAACAAGTGGCGCTGGCACATACTCTCCTACTACTAATTTTTGATTAAGCTGATTGATTTTATCTTGACTTAAAAGAGAAGCAAAATGGATCATTCTTCGAAATGGGGTTTTGGAAGGATTTTCATCGAAGAACATATGAAAGATATTTCCGTTTTGAATATATATTGCAGATCATATGTGAAAGGAATGTCTAATGTCTATGGTGGCAAGAAATCTTTATTTGTAATATATTTAAAAATAAGCTATTTAGGTCTGCAGATAACACCTAAAACTAATTAATCTAAATTTATCTATAAATAAGTTTTGTGAAAATTTATATCTTTTTCCTATAAGAAATTATCATAATTAACTAACATTAACCAGTTACATCGATATTCCATTGTATGCTGAATGATGTGTACTAATTTAAATTATAAAAAGTACATGATTATGGAGTTACAGTCATTTAAAAAATGTCCATAGTGTAAATAATCATTCGTGTGGACCGAGGCGTCACTTCTTGCAACTTCAAAGTGCTTTAATTTTTACTATTAAATATATCGGCTTATGATAGTCGGCGCGAGTTTTAGTTTACTCAATATGTGATCGTTTTCGCACGTAATTTAGTAAAAAAAGTAGCATAATTAATCCTTCGTAATTTATGGGATACTGTTTGAGTTATTAAGTTTTGTAACAATACTGTGACATCTCTTCAGGTTGTATATTTATATTTATTAATGTTAAAAAATAAACTAATCACTAATAAACAAATAAGAATCAATTTTGTTCTAAATTCTCATTTGTCTGGTTCTCATTAGTCTGAATATGTCTGGCATTTAAAAGAAAAGTACACTTTAATGAAATTGATATCTTGAAAGTAGTGTTTCTTTACAGACGAGATGAATTTAAATAAATCAGATAAATTCCCATAGAGGGACTCTGTGGGAAGTATCTTGTCAGGCATTGATTTTCAATTGCGACAAGACAATAATTTACAGGACCTGTCACCAATAAAAAGCACAAAACTGAAGTCACCTACACCAGGACCGTCTATAATCTGTCGCAGCAGGTCTCAGCAGTACAATGACTTAGCTAATAGTCCATCGAATATCTCATCTCCTCCATGTTATCCAGCAACATTATCTTCTGTTGTAAGACGCATGCGTTACTTAAAAGATAAAGAAATTCATATTTTCAAGCAAGTAATTAATATTTAAAAGCGGAAAGCCGACTGTTTCAGGGAACAACTACAAAGTTGCACGAAAATGCACCAACTTGTCTGGAATTACAGTTAGTCCGTGATGGCAGGTAGAAAACTGAGTTGTTCTTTGAAGGAAGAAATATATAGGCAACATGATTCTTAACGAAGACGATTGGCTGAATACACCAAAAGTAGAATACATATCCACAGAAAGAGAAACAAAAAATAGTAAAAGTAACAATGGCAAAGATTTTTTTGAAGGGAAGTAAATATGGAATCTGCAGCAATGGCAGAATTTGACAGTCTCGTATGACCGATATAACATTTACTAGAGACAGAAATAAAAAGTTTAGTATCGATTAAGAAAATGTTAATCCATATTGAATGGATACTACTGATGACGAAGACAATTTAAATATTTTTTATGTAAAGTAGTCTATATCATGTTTCAAGAGATTTTTTAAATCTTACGACTTCGATAATCATTTAAATATTATTCTTGTAAATTTATTCTTTGATTAAACAAAATTTCATTTTATCCTTGTATTTTAATACAACAATAATTACTTAGATATAACTTATAATGATTGACTAACTGATTTATTCTAGTTTCCAAATATTTTTTCCATTATAATCTAAAAACTCAAACTAAGAATATGTCTGAAGGCAATTTAGATTGTTATTTACTATATTGTGATAATAACTGCAACTCCATGACTGTTAGCATCAATAAGAATGTTAAATTTAAGATTAACAATTTGTTGAAATTACTTAATAATGTTATTTTTCCTTACATATTATAATAAAGTTTTTATTAAGATTTTAATAAAATTTATCTGTACTTCTCCAATTAATCCGTCCATAAAATCTCATTTATCTACCATTGTGATCATTCATCTGACGGATCAATTCATCAGTTCACTCTTAATCATAAACTACTTGAAGCAATCCAGTTTAATTTACTTATATTATTAGTTTTAATATTTAGAACCAGATAACGTTTTGATTTTGATTTAACTATTAAAATTCAAAATATTTTAAGAATCACCCAATTAAACAAACATGAGCGTCTCCAAAATATTTGTATAAGGTTTATTTTTGGACTCCATAAATATGACCATATCTCTGATTTTGAAAAAATCTCAAGTGGAACTTGAGTAGAATGTAGAATATTCACGATTTTTGTCTTCTATATAATGTTTTATTTAATTCTTTTACCTCTCTATATCTCAAGGAACGAATTTATTAACTCTAGATTATATTATATTAGATCTAGATTAAATTCTTTCAAATCTGCACGCTTGTGGAACCCCCTCCCCGTATCAATCAGACAAGCTAAAACTTCTGACTGACTTTTAAAAAACAAATTAAAAATGATTACCGAAAGCTCTGAATATTCTAATTGTGTCAAACAAAATAACAAAAAATATTTACTTGCATACGCAAGTATAATATAATATGTGCAAGTGGTGTTCTTACCCCCCCCCCCCCCCCTCCTTTATTTTTTCTACTAATCTTTTCTCCTCTTATCCTTGGCTTTTCCCACAATATGGGTTTTGGAGGTCAGATGGCAATCGCTCCATTAAAAAGCCGCCACCTGCCACTTATATGGAAAGACAAAAAATGTTGCTGGGTACGGCTAGGGCGTCGCCACTAAACGACGCGCAGGCACATCTCCCTACACCAGTGTTGAATGGGCAAGGGCTGCAGTGTCAAGTACGGACACGGCTAAAGAAGATAGTACCCACAAGGAAACTCCGTTTTGCAACGTGGAATATTGGCTCTCTAACTGGACGATGCTGGGAACTAGATGTACTCATGAGGCGTCGGGTCCAGTGTGCTCTCCTACAGGAAACGCGCTGGAAGGGCAATAAGTTTCGTAACATCGGACAGGGTTACCAGCTTATAAACACTGGGTCACCTTTCAGCAAAACTGGTGTAGCAGTAGTTCTATCTGAAGAGCTACGAAATGGTCTCCTCGAAGTTGACCGATGCAGCGACCGCCTGATGCGGGGGAAGGAACTGGTTCAAGGGGCTATCACCAACTTAATCAGTGCTTACGCTCCCCAGGCTGGTTATAACGGGGCCGAAAAGGAGTAATTCTGGGAGCAGTATGCAGAGGTTCTACTCGCTATACCATCTACCGAAGTGATCATATTTGAGGAGGACCTTAACGGCCACGTGAGTAATGCTGCGGATACGTATGAACATGTCCACGGTGGTTTTAGTCACGGTCGCCGCAATATAAAGGGAGATCAACTGATACTGAAACTGCTCAGGATGTTTGGGATCGAACTCAGTCGGCAATCATTACGACTGGTAAACATGTTCTTGGTGTTTATAGGGGAGGACGTATTATCGACAGGAGACATGGTGGTGGAATGACAAGGTACAAGGGGTTGATTCATGATAAGAAGACTGCATTTTAGGAGTGGCAGCGTACCAACTCTCCTGAACACAGACTGGAGTATATAGCAGCGAAACGTGTCAGCAAAAGAGCTGAAGCCAAAGCCCGCAGTGTAAGTTGATTATATCTAAGTGTAGTAATTTGAAACTGTGGAGGGGCAGAAGCTCATCTACAAATTGGCACGTGCTCGGGATAAAGCGACGCAAGATATCACAAAATATCTTTGCGTCAGTGATTCCCCGGGCAAGCTGCTTCGTAGTCGTGCTTCTGTGAAGGAGAGGAGGTACCTTCTAACCTCGGACTTATTGCTCCAATAACCCTTGATGAAACTCGGAATTGTCTTCAACGTATAAAGAACGGCAAAGCGGTGGGATCTGACGATATTCCGATCGAAGCAAGGAAATTGTTGGGCTCTCCTGGTGAGTTCATGCTTACTGACCTTTTTAACCGTATTTTGAATACTGGGACGATGCCACATCAGCACCTTGGATCCATTATGCACGAGTCCTGGGGCATCGACTATGTCGTCCATGCCCGGGTTAGCGCTGCTTGGGCCAAATCGCGGGAGGTCACTGGTGTAGTCTGCCGCCCAAACTCAAGGGGCTGATTTACAAGAGCATGATCCGACCAGTTCTTTTATACGGCAGCGAATGTTGGCCAGCACAATCTCGGTACACTCAGAAGCTTCACGTCACGAAGATGAAGATGCAGAGGTGGATGTGTGGCGTAACTCGGGCTGATTGCATTCGCAACGCATTCATTCGAGGTAGTCTTGGGGTCCGTGACGTAGCGGATAAGTTCCAAGAGCTTCGTCTAAGATGATATGGCCACGTTTTGCGCCAGCCTAAGAACTACGTCGGAAGAATATGCCTTGATGTGTCTGTCCCTGGAGTAAGACCCTCCGGACGCCCAAGGAAGCGATGGCTGGACGTCGTGATGCAGGACATGAGAGACAATGGACTAACCACTGAGGATGCTCAAGATCGTGCAAAGTGGAGTCGATTAAGTAGGAAAGCAGACACTGGCAATAGGCCGGGATAATGCTTAGTAGAAATATATGTGTATGTAAATAATTACATATGTATGCATATGTGTATGTAGATAATTATATATGTATGTATATGTGTATGTAGATAATTACATATGTATGTGTATGTTTGTACATATATGTATGTATCTATGTCAAGTTATACTTGTTTTTATTGTTTTATTTATCTTTTTTTGTAGACATTTCTTATATACATATGTGTGTATCTTCAAATAAACGATTTTATGCATATATTCAGTACATCCTTTCCCATTTAACTATAAGACGTATTCTCTCTTCTATCGTAAGCTTGCCTGGAAGAGATCGCTCATTTAGCGATAAGGCCGCAGCGATTTTAACTAAAATATAAAGTTCTGTGTCTGTATGTAGTAATTGGTGTACAATAAAAAGTATTTTACTTTACTTTATATTTATCTGTTTTTAGAGTTTTGTAAACTCTTATTAGTTTCCCATTGATCGATAGGTGAGCGTTAACCATCAACGGTTACATTGGTAAGCGTTTGTCAAAACTGACAAAATGGCTGTCATTTATCGATTGACAGTGGATAAACGATTCGTTTTTCTATTCATTGCTTTAGATAATGTGATTTAACTCCATACTCGTCTCCAACTCGTTAACTCTATACATTTTGTAAGCATAAGCGTTCGTAGAATTACATTTTAGCCAAGGCCTCAGTTGTTTGAACAACTTTAAATCGCTATGTATCCTACAGCTATTTTTTTTTATTAAATAGAAATCTCAATCACATTTGAATACCTCTTTAAGGGTAGGTAGGGTATGGTAAAAGTACAAGTTCAAGATTTACGCGGGAAAAACCACGTTTACCGCTTACGAGGTACCTTCCGCCCATAAAACATGATATAAATATTAAAGTTTTTTCACCTCATGATTGGATGGGAAGACTTTTACATCTTATAGTATTTTAAAAACTAAACCATTAACATGGAACAGATTATATTCAAATAAAAAAAATACATTAACTTATTTTAGTAATTAAGTGATCACAGGCAAGATGAATTGTCATGTAGTAATAATGATTTCTTTTGAGCTAATTTTGTATTAATGTTGCTTACTTACATTTTACACAAACGCTTTATTGCGCTTTATTACGCACATGCTGATTCGTAAAAACGTTAATAAATTATACAAAATTTAGAAGTGAGGCGGCGAAAGGGGGTAGGCTGAGCAACGGCATTGGATGTGATGTTTTTCATAGTCGATATAAATAAGACAAATTAAAGGCCTCATTATTATTTCAAACGAGACGTTGATCTGTGCGGTAAATTATATCATTAGAAGTAAATAAAAAATTGTAAAAAATACTTGCGTATATTTGTGAATATATATTATTTTGTTATAAGTTACTCGTATATGTTGTATTTGCTTTGCAGATTTTAAAAATGAAAATTATTGTACTTTTTTCTGTTGTTACCCTGGCGGCCGCAGAAATTGAATTTTACAAGACTGCTAACGATCATCTAGACATGGACGCGCTAACCTCCAACAAAGTCACGCTCCAAGGTTTCATGGATTGCTTCTTAGATAAAAAACCCTGCTCGGAGGGTACAGCAAGTTATAAAAGTACGTACCTACTATAATTTTGAGGTTGTTAACAATACGATATTGTATTTATAATTTTTATGAGATTTTTTATAATACAAAATTTTGATTTGTGTCGTAGATTAGAATACAATGAGCGTGACTCGTATTTTATTCTGTTTAATCTAATTTTACATATATTTATAGTTTATCTGTTAAACGTATTTATTATTTGATTAATCAAATAATTATGTGTCATCATAATTTTTTAATGTGCATGTGCACTAAAAAGTGCTGGCAGCTTTACCTGTGTGAACCATACCGAATATAAATATAAATCGTCTTCAATCACTCTATCGTGCGTCAAAACTGTGTAAAAATGTACCAACTTGAAAGTGACTTTGTTTTATACTTTGTAATTATGTTGCTTTCTACTTTGAATATTACATCGAATATAAATATATATGAATATAATGTAACATGTGTACATTTCTTATAGGAGTAATTCCCGAATCAGTTCGAGAATCGTGCAAGAAATGCAACCCTAACCAAAGATATCAGTTCTGGCGATTCCTTGAGGGACTCAAGGTGCAGCTTCCCGAAGAATATAAGAACTTTAGAAGTTATTACGATCCTGAAAACATATATATGGATATCTTAGAAAAAGAAATATCAAGATATGTTAAGCCTGATATGGATTTGCTTGATTGAAGTTTTCTGTTATGCTTGCTATGTTAATGCTAGTACCTACCATATTTATCTGTTTATTACTATATATAAATATTAAAATGAAATAATAAATTAAATACCTGTGTCATTTAGTAACCAACTGTAACTATGCGAAATAAGTAACCCACGTTACTTTAATGATTCTGAGGTAACAGTAACATATTAAATTTATAATAAAATGAATTATATAAAAGATGTCAGATAACAATATAATAAAATGTCTGTCTTTTGTTCCAATCTGCTTCGATACTTCGCTTAAAGCACAGATGTCAGCCACAGTGACGCCTGGCTGTATTTAGCTGCATCAAATGTCCCGTAGTCTACGATCAAATTAAGTGTTAGAGAAAAAAAGGTGAATGCTACTACGTATATCACAGACCCATGAAACAGCATCACACTCCATATACATAGTCGTAGAACTACAGTGTGAACACAACCTCACAAGAGGGTCCTATGTTCAACGCCATACAAGCATCGTTTGTGTAACGCAAGGCATCGTCAGTGGCGATATAAACGACCAACGTGGCCATAGCAGTTCAATTAAGCCTTACATATCCGCCTTATTGAACAACATTGGTTTGTAACACCGACATCGGTTATCAGTAAATCATTGTCTTACCCATCTATATACTAGCCATCATCATCATCTGCATATTAGCCATTCAAAGGTTATCGAACATTTTAATATATAGTAACTCAATCATATTTATAGGACATTATTATATGTATGTATATTATTCTTAATAATAATAATATTTTATGTATTTATATATATCCTCTTTATAGTATTATGAACTTTTCTGAAATATCTAATATATTTTTATATACTTCGAAAACGTAACTACAAAGCAGCTTCCACTATTATATTAATTATATTATACAAAAACTATTTAATGCTGATTTCCCATAGAACACCAAACAAATAAGGCGGTACAATAGTAATAACGTAGATAATAAACAAGCAGGTTTAAAAAATATTTATTATATAAATAATTTTATTAAAACATTATTTTAATTTACAATTTAAAACAAATAAAAAATATTTTAACTATTGTTAGTTATAATGATGGCTGCATGAATTGTGGCATTTGAATTGAAAAGAAAAAAGAAGAAATTTATGGCGGAAAGTTAATGGCGGGAGCGGCATGTAAAAATGGGTTGCTCGAATTTTTTTTATAATTTTTTATATATAGTATATATTTAAATTTTACTTTTACGGATAACTTGGATCCTCTATTTTCTCCAAATTACGTGGAAGAATCAAGTCGATAACCTCTTGAAGCACAGAAAAAATCAAACTTAAGTCTACGCAATCTAAAGATGTGAGTATTTTTGTTTATTTTTTTTTGCATTTTGCATGCAATTAACTAAGGGTTTACCAAATAAATTACCGATTTATTATAAGAAATGTGTATTTTATTGATAATTTATATTTTTACATGTGATGTCGACATTACGATACTTAAGATTAAATTTGTTACACAAATTTATCACGAAGACCATTATTAGCTACATCTACGCCGTGATCATTTTCTTTTAATTGGAGTTTCCGTCGTCATTGGAATTGAGGAATTTTTCGAAGGATTCTTTGAACTCGTCTTTAGGGTCCTCCTTCTTTACGAGTTCGTCCCAGAGCTTGGGCAACTTGGTTTGGAAGGCGCGGACAATAACGCGGATTAATTCACGTTGCTTTGGACTGCATTTGGCACAGCTCGTTCTTAATGCTTCAGGTATTGTTTCTAAAATACATTATACAATCATATATAACTGTATAAAAAAAATTACTATGGTATCAATAGATTTTAGAATTGAAGTCTATGACATACATACAAACATTAAATAATATTTTAAACAAAAATCTACATATTATACACTCCCCAAGTGACTTACACGCTATTAAAATCTACATATTATACACACCCCAAGTGACTTACACGCTATAAAATTATTATTTTGAATGTAGTCATATTAACTTTAATTCCAGAGCAAAGGAAGCAAGACAAATATAACTATAAATATAAAACAAAGTATACTTACTTTTAAAATCTATTGCTTCTGCTGTACATGGCCCTTTGTCTAAGAAGCAATTACCATAATTTCTTAACATGCGAACATTCTCCACAAGTTCCTGACCGTTAAAATTATCATAAGCTGGATTGTAAGTATCCGCGGGGTGGGTCGACGCCACTGCCAATGTGGCTGCGAACATCAATATTGTCTTCATTCTGTTGATTAAGCACATCAAAATTAATATTTTTCATCATCACAATGCACTTCTTGCTTTTATTCACACTTATTCCATACATATATTATGACATAAAACACAAATATATATTTATTGTACACTTACTACAAGTAATGCTCAAACCTAATTACGGTAGAATTACCTATTTTTTGTAAAATTCATATTCCTTTAACAGTAATTTGAATTTAGGTCCTGAACGAATGACACTAGCATGCTATATTTTATACCTGCCTACAGCTTTACTAATACGATTGGTTATTTGAAACAGATATTTCTTATTCTGCTTTATTGTAAATACATTATAAAACTTAATTTAAATACCAAAATATATCAACTGCATTTTTAAAATTACTAACTATACTGGAATTAAAAAAAATATTATGACAATAATTAAAGGAGTACTTACATTAATGTAACTTGTCGCCTCGTCGTTGTGAGACTAACGACGTTCTAACGTTTAACATCTTTTATTAGCGATTTTCGAGACTAAATGTGCCTATACGAATTGGTCAGCAATATCAAATAGATTTGACAAACGCAAACAATTATGCTGATACAGTTTATAGGTATGTATCATCCCACAATACCTTATTTTCAATGACGAATCGTTGAAAGTTGCAGTATAATAATATTAAAAAAATTAAAAGATACAAAAATATTTAAATTATATATATATATATATATATATATATATATATATATATATATATATATATATATATATATATATATATATATATATATATATATATATATATATATATATATATATATATATATATATATATATATATATATATATATAAAAATACGAAAGAAGAACTTGTTTCTTCTTTTTGTATACATACTTACGTAATATATAGCTGCTGATGCTGATGCGGTGCCAATTTGAATAAGGTATTTTGAAATTAATTTTGCCAACTTTTTTCGGTGTATTTATCATATTATATATGCATCACCATACCCACCACTATCACCGTCAGTCATCTATTAATATTATTTTTGCCTTAGCTTACACCGGTTCAAAGAGAATTAATTATGAAATCGTAAATAAGTAAGTATCGCTACTTTCGTTTATCCTTTGTTTGTTTTATTTTTAAAAAGTAATTATAATATTATTTTCAACACCTCAATTTACTTCAGTGAACATAGAATTCCCCCCTCCTTGTTTGAAGTCGGTTAAAAATTGATTTTACTATGAATTTTCGAGAACATAATCAATTATTAAATTGTATTGCATATGTTCTTTTAATAATCTAAACTATTAACTATAGTTGAAAATATACAACAGATAATACACACACACACACACAGTCATGGACATATTGGATTTACTTTAACAATAACGTATTTGTAAATAATTTAATTTGCACTATTTGCAGCCGAGTTGGCAGATTTGATTATCAACCGTACAAATCATTCTCATGTACCTACTAGCTACAATATGTACGGGTACATGTGATCTTGAGATGTCAAGTTCCTTATTTTGATTCAAAGTCACGTATTTAAAAAAAATCGTTGTTTACTTGGCTTGGTTATAAATTGTAATAAAACTTGTGTGATCCTATATAATATCAGTAAACGCATAATATGACAGTTATTCATGAGGTATATATGGATCACATATGGGTTTACTTGGGATATTTGATGGCAAGGGATGTATAGGTACTAATATTGCTGCCGGTCTGATAAAATACATATTTCTCAATGTATGTCTGTAGACAGAGTGATGTCTAAATATTTTTATGATTTTTATTGTCACACAGTCTACACTAAGAATAGAAAAAATACTTAAGGGAAACATAAAGATTTTTTAATTACATAATAAATTGTATTATAAAGCATACAAAAGATAATTTAAAAGCAATGTTAAACGAATTGTAGGTTCATATGTAAAATTTATAATAATTTCTGCATATTTAAATAAACTACAATAGCAATAAAAATCATTTAATCGACATTTCTGTACTTAACACTTTTACTAAGAATGTTGAAACATTCTTAATGTAAACTTTCTCTTCATTCAACGTGACAGTGGCGAAATCATCTGTGCTCAACTGGCACCCTCGGACAACCATGATCAGAAGAATTAAATAAGAACTACAAAACAATCTATTAGAATAAAATATTGGCAGACTAATATTTTGGAGGTTATATGTGAGTAACGTAGGAGTTGCAAATAATGGAAACAAAAATGTATAAATTAATATTGTGGATTTATCAAATTCAAATAATTTATTCAAAATAAGAAACGTCAAAAATATTACTACCTTTTCACTAAAGTTAATGCCTCAGACCTGAGAAGAACCGGCCTTCTATGTGCTACAGTTGCGGAATTAAATGTTGCAAGCTTTAGTACACAGCAAAGCTGATATATAATTCAATCTATATATAAGGATAATTTTAAAGTCTAAAAACAAAATAATCATTCATTCACACTATATTCATTTAAAGTTTAATTGTAAATATTTTTTGTGTAATAATAAAAATATTTAGTATTTTGATAACATAATTTACTTTTAATGATGCTATTACAAACCACAAATTAAAAAATCTATTATTTAATTTATTATTAAGTGTCACTTACATAACAAGTTATATATTGTAAGCCGTTCTGAAATAATATCAGTAGGTGTCGTGCTGGCAAAAGTGAGTAAAATTATATAGGTAAAATTTTTATACGATCCGTTTTAATAAAAATCAAAGAAATAATACAATAATACTTTTTAATAAAGCATTAGAATTAAATTTCCTCAATATTTTCTTCCTATTCATAATAAAACAAAGAGTTTTTATAACATTTTTATATTCTGACCACAGGGCTCTGTTCACATTGTACATTTTAATAGCTTCTTGCTTAAACATGTCTTGAATGTTACGTTTGCATTTAAACTATAATGTTTGGTGTTCTAAAAACTGTTTAAGTACCTACGATCGTTAACAATTTAAAAAAAAAAGATTCTTATTAAAAAGGAATATTGTAAAATAGCAAACCATCTATAAGCGAAACTTCTGTAGGAAGATTTTTACAAAATTCCACTACCAAAAGATAATTTTTTATCAGACTAAGAATACTAATTTAGAAAAAGATTATGCTATCTACCTTCCTACTATAATAAAACAGTAAAAATAAATCCCTGTATATTTATATTCCCTGTACATCTTTACGAAAAAATGATATAGGGAGGTGCAAGAACAATAATAAAATAATAAATAAATAAATTTTCTAAAAAAATATCTGACTGTTTGTCTGTTTGATCACGCATATATTCGGATCCATACTGGACCGAAAAATTAATATTTTTTGTTATCTTATTCATGTGCCTTCTGTACATTTAATACTTTCACGAAAAAAATATTTACACTAATATAATACTAGTAAATTAGAAGAATTTTAATCATTTTAAAAATATACGTTTCTTACCGTATCCTTGTTGATATAAATGGATTAAATAATTGATTTCAAAGACTGGCACATCTGAGGAATAACTAAAGTAATCCAGCTGGAAGAAGCTTAGCTAAGCCATAAAAATGACATGCTGCCATATCAACGGCTATTTAGTGTATTAATAGTAATTTAGTGTAATAATAAAAAATATCAAGATCTAAAGCACGTGATGAAGAATTATGTTATCACGGCCTCTTAAACTATAATAAATATCATAGCGAATTGGAACAGAGTTGTGATGGTTGTAAATCCAAACTACACTTAGGGGCGTTATTTCACTTACAGTATCGTTTCATTTACTGTGAAAGTTAGATACACATTTATCTCCACAGATTTTAAGCTAAGTCAGATTTTGTAAATTATTTTTATAGTACTTAATACCAATGGTTTATTATTTTTTATTTAGAATCAAAATAACGACGATAATATTATTCGCCCTAATTGCCTTTAGAAACCTGACGTTTTAAACACTTTGCAGTAGTACTTAGGTCACGGGTAGACCGAGGTCGCATTCGTCTACCAATTTTTTTTAATTTTTAGTTATTTCAAATGTGTAAATAAAACGAAAATCAAAGATCCTAAAGTAAAAATCCTAAAAGTGTATGTTTTAATATATAATATGACTTAAAAATTTCATACACAACAATATTTTTGAGATAAAACATTTAAAAATTGGTATTCATTCCCATGTACACGTGTGAATGTGAACGGTCAATGAAATCATAAATTAAAATTGGCACTATTACAAGTATAAACACAGATATTTTAGTTTTTTTTTTAAATTGTTATAAATGATTTTTCAGAGACAATCCGAGACGCTGTTAAGACGTCATGTAGGCGGTGTAGTCCTTACCATAAATATATATTCCGGAGGTTCCTCCATGGAGTGCAAGAGCCTCTCCCGAAGAATACTGGAACTTCAGACATTGCTTTGACCTGAAAAAAAGTATTTCGATGCTTTGGAACAAGATATCTCTAGATATGTCAAAGCTGACATGAAATTAATACAAAATTAACAAAGTTAATGCTAATCATTTTTAGGATAATGTCAGCATATGTATACATTTTTTTCAAATAATCAATTTTAAATGACCATTCTTTTAACCAGCTTTTGCTTTAGTTTGCTAATTGGTATTTGTTACTATTTACTATGTTTTTTTGTTATGTTACTTTGTTGGCATTCCAATTATTTATTTTAAATTGAATATTCTTATATTAATGAACAAATATTTTTATGTAGGTTAACCAGTTCAACAGTTACCTAGTTACACACATTTAACCACTATTATCTCGCAAATCGCGTATGTCAAGCCAACCTGTATGCTAAAACTTAGCGCCGACTTTTGTGTTGGCCAGTTAAACTGAAGAAAGTAATGATAATACAGTGACTTTTTTGTTTTTATTTTTTTTTGTAATATGTTACAAAATTCATTATATGTCAGCTGTATAGATTCAGTAAACTTGTTGTATTTGTGACCACTTAAACATTGCATTAACACAGTGGTTCTAATAGGGTGTTCAATAGTTAATCTATATATATATAAAGATATTATATATATAATATTTTATTATTATATTTACTTTTATTATTAAATATATATAATAATAAAAGTATAGAAAAGTCAATTCTATACATTAAATATTAAAAAAAAATATTAATTGGGTCGGTTAATATATCGATTATAGAAGCTAACAATCAACTCAGCAGAATTTATGTCTGTCTGTCTGTCTGTCCGTCTGTCTCTCTTTCTGTCTGTCAGTTTATTTGTCCTCCAATCAGGCAAAAACTACTGGACAGAAACGAATGAATTTTTGTAAAGTAATAGCTTATAGTCCCGACTCACATAAATTTTAGTTTTTATCCAGGTATTCCGTGCCAGTCCCAGAAAATAAATAAAAAAGTAATAAATTTAAATTATTTAAATTACTGAAGAGAAGTGAGTTAGATTTGGCATGCTAATAGTTCATAGCCTTACACAATATATATAGGACAGTTTTTCGACGCATCAAGAACGGAAAAGCGGTAGGACCTGACGACATCCCAACAACTCTTAGTCCGTTCTTATTCAATGTAGTGCTGGATACTGTCTCGGCTAACATCCAATGCCAGCCTCCGTGGCTGATGATGTATGCCGATGACATAGTACTCATCGATGAGAACCGACTGATGCTGGAGCGTAAAGTGAACGCCTGGAAGGGTGCGCTTGAGAACGGTGGTCTCAAACTAAATGTGTCGAAGACCGAGTACATGGCTTGCGGGAACCCGGACTCGAGCACCATCCATATCGGGCCTGAGCCAGCCGTTAAGTCGGAGAAGTTCAGGTACCTTGGAGCCGTTATGCATGAGTCTGGAGGCATCGACCACGACAACCATGCCCGTATAAACGCTGCCTGGGCCAAATGGCGGGAGGTCACTGGTGTGGTCTGCGATAGCAGAATACCGCCCAAGCTTAAGGGACTGATATACAAGAGCATTATCCGACCTGTTCTTATAAACGGCAGCGAATGTTGGCCAACATTATCTCGGCACACTCAGGAGCTTCACGTCACGGAGATGAAGATGCTGAGATGGATGTGTGGCGTGACGCGGTCCGACCGCATACGCAATACATTCATTCGAGGTAGTCTTGGGGTCCGTGACGTAGTGGATAAGCTCCAAGAGCGTCGCCTGAGATGGTATGGCCATGTTATGCGCCGAACTGAGAACTATGTCGGAAGGAAGTGCCTTGACATGTCTGTCCCTGGAGTTAGACCACCCGGACGCCCAAGGAAGCGATGGCTGGATGTCGTGACACAAGACATGAGAGCCAATAAATTATCCACTGAGGATGTTAAAGACCGTGCAAAGTGGAGTAGGCTCAGTCGGAAGGCAGACCCTGGCAAAAGCCGGGACTAATGCCAAGAAGAAGAAGAAGAAGAGTTTTTATCCTGATGTGTAATGCAAACGTCGAACGAAAAAAAAACCGAGACGGTTAAATTACGTCGATTACTTACAAGTAAAGGTAGTTTTATTTCATTCTCACTTAGTAACAGTAACAAATGTCAATTTTTTTTTTAATTTAAATAAAAGCAATTGAAATTTATTTCACAGTCTCGCTAGATGTCACAGTAATAGTTACAAATCATTTGATTTACAGCTACTATAGTGACATTTAACGATCAAAAGGTAATTTAGTTGTATTTGATAGAATGCCATCTATTGATAGGTAACCTAATATCATTTTCGAAAACCAATATTATGTGTTTAAAAATGTATAGTAATATTTTATAATAACTGTCAATAGATGTCGTTATTCACTGAAATAAAATTTTTGCATTACGCTGGCGGGATTTTCTTATTTGTATTAATGTCGACATATCTTAAATACGAGCATGGAAGAAAGGCCTGGTAGTGATGATTCCGAAGCCAGGGAAGGACCGAAGGCGCCCCGACGGCTACCGACCTATCACCCTGCTGAACGCCTCATCCAAGCTGTTCGAGAGACTACTGCTCCCTCTCTTGGAGGCGCACTTCCAACCGCGCCCCGAGCAGTTTGGATTTCACAGTGGTCATTCGACCACTTTGCAACTGGCACGCGTCCTCCACTTCGCAGCGGCCGCCATAAACAGGAAGGAGAAGGCAGCAGCGATCTTCCTGGACGTGTCGAAGGCGTTCGACAGGGTGTGGCGGATTGCTCCACAAAGTGATCCGGGCGGGCACTCCCCATCACCTGGTGAGGGTTCTGGCCGAATTCCTCCGCGGCAGAACCTTCCGGGTTAGAGTGGACCACGCTCTATCCAGCAGCCATCCCATCGCAGCAGGGGTACCCCAGGGTAGTACCATCTCTCCTACCCTGTATTCCATATATACCAATGACATCGCAGTTCATGACAATGTCACACTGGCCCTCTATGCCGATGACATTGCGTTCCTGGCTAAGTCCCTGAACCTCACCCACGCGGCTCTCAAACTCCAGCGTGCCCTCGACCTGCTCCCAGCGTTTGCGGAGTTTGCGGCTCACGATTAACGTGGCCAAGACCCAAGCGATTGCGTTTGGGCTCCACAAGCTGCCTCCTCCGCTTGTTCTCTAGGGTGAACAGGTCAAATGGTCCCGCCAAGTCACCTACATGGGCGTCTCCATAGAAAGGAAACTTTCCATGTCGGCCCAGGTAGCCAAAGCCAGGAACGCATCGCGAGCTGCACTGGCCCTGCTGCGTCCCTTATTCCGATCCCGCCTTCCCCTCCGCACCGGGCTGGGGTTGTACAAAACGTACGTCAGACCCCATCTGACGTACGCGTCCCCAGCTTGGTACTCCCTCACGAGACCTAGTCTTCGGAAGGTCCTTGAGACGGTGCAAAATGTGGCTCTCCGACGAGTCGTCCAGGCTCCTAGATACGTGAGGAACGCTACCAATCAGCGCGACCTCCGTATCGAAAGCCTAGAGAGTCACATCACCCAGCTAGCTGCCCGCGTCTACCACGGAGCCGACGCCTCGGATCACCCTCACATCCGAGACATCGCTCCGTGGCACTCCCGTCCGCCGGACGCCCGAAGACTACCTCGAGACATCCTTCCCCCTCCTTCTGATTCCTGAGCTGCTACCAAGGTCGCTGGTCGCCTAGGCTGAGCCTCCCCGGGATCACCGAGGGTCTCATTCGGCCGGGCTGACCGCCCGGGTAGCGCATAGCTCACTCCTTTCGTCCAGTCCTTTTAAATCTTGTCCCTCTTAAGGACACTTTACCTCGGGCCAAACGCCCAACCCAAGGACCCGCCCATATTCATGGGCGGCGGAAGAGCCTAACGGCAAGAGGGCACTGCCCTGAAGCCGTTTTCCTCTCCCCCCTCGGGGGTCGAGAGAGAGAATACATCAAGGCGAGTACATCTACAGACTATAGATGAAATTGACGTAGTATTAAAGTATAAAAAGTCAACTCAAAATGTATTAATGGGTCGATTTATATAGCGTTAAGAAATATAAGCTAAAAAACTACGCAGTGAATTTTTGACATAAATCACCATATAGATGAGTTGTTGTCCTGGCATTCAATGAGGTTTCTGTAGAAAAAAAATAGACATATTTTAATTACGTCGATTACTAGCAAATGAAGCTAAATTATATATATATATATAAATTATATATAATAGATTTTGTTGAATAAATTACTTAATTTCTTTGTAATATGAGCATTATTTAAGTTCAAATAACGTTTTTTTGGTATGATTTGGATTAATGTTTAAGAGTAGTAATTCTAACATATTTAAGCTTTTTATAGTGAAATAATGTAACAAAAACATTTTTATTTTCAAACCAATATTTTTATTTTCTGTTATATAACATGTATTGTGCGAATAATTTTTCTACATAAATACCTGATCTACAACACCTATCCCAGTAGAAATACCTAATACATATGAAAGATGATCTTAAGCGATGTACTATGTACTACTCGCGGAGGAACAAACCTTAAATAAAATCAAATATATAGAGTAGTAAAATTTAAATTATTGACAATTCGCACTACAAAAATGTGCTACGTAACATTATATTACACGACAAAAAATTATATCATTCCATCTCATAACATATTAGTAGTGAATGGTATAAGTGTCGAACAAAAATCTTACGCAAATACCTGTGAGTAAAGTTAGGCAGTCAGTCTTACTCACCTTACATGAACCCACTCACTAAATTGAACACATAAGAAAGAAATTTTCTTCCCGTGTAAGTTCACTGTTGCTTCTCGGGGTATCCTTAGAAACTTTATACACAATATCTACAATACATGAGTACAATTCCACTTAAAGTACTTAATTAAAATTTGCGGATACTTGCCGTAATCTGAACGACATGACTTACAAGGTGAACTATAGAAACAGTATACACAAAGTACTGAATATAAACAGGGTGAGAGAGTAACGTTGTTAGCAATGGTAACTCTTGCGGAGCTCCACAGTAGCGCACCACTGAGCAAGCGTGAAGGGCTGCATTTGACATTTGGCTATTAAATGCAACAGTCGCATAACACCTGCAACTCTTCGTATCTGGTACTATAAGTCGGCAAATTGGGATAGGATGCTCTCTCTTTACTCATCTCAACCCTGGGAGCTGGTATGCTTCTCTTCTTATGATCCTAGTGACTGTGATTCTGCTGTCACCGAAGTGGTTTAGCATTAAAATAATGACATTTCGTTCTATATATTTTTTTTAAATGTATGTTTAAAGGCAAAAATCGGCTGTTTTTTATAAAAAAAACAAAATTAAACTAATTGAAAAAAAAAACTAATTGTAGATATCTCAGGATAGGTGCATTTATGCAGAATTAAATCAGTTTGCAAAGGTTTCATCTATATTCTCTTCATAAGAATTACCAATAACCCTATATACTCATATATTGTATAACTTCTTCTTCTTTGTGTGCCTCTTCAATCCTGAAGTCTGAAGAATATCAGCCGCTAGCTTTCTAAGCTTTTCTCTGTCCAATGCTAGGCGAAATAGTTGTTCCACGAATTTGATACCGGTCCATTCCCTGATGTGACTTAACCACGACTTACATACACCTATATCGTATCGTATACCTACATAAACAAAAATAACGTGCAGTTATTAAATATACTACATATAATCATTCTTATCTTTTTATATTTCATTTATAGATTTGGACTGTATTAAGTTGAGTGACAACGCGCTCCATAACTTCACTGCTTGAACAGTCAAGGATTAACTGCAGCAAAGGATAAGGCACAGTGGTATCTCGAGAATATTATTAGTTCCCGAGATCATCATCATGAGAATAGGAGCACAGGAAGAAAAAGCGTTCATTAAGGTAGGGTCAAGATGGAAAAGAATAGAGTACCATGTGAAGTTACCGGTGTTCTTTAACAGTGAGCCAGCGCAGCCCATGACGATGTTGAATAAGGTGACTCTTATTTAACCGAAATTTTTAAATCCATTTTACCACATAGCAACCCCTTGAATCGACATACATGAGTTGGGATGTCTGAATACGTTAATGATCAATAATAATGTCATTTAGTTAATATTAAGTCACTGGTGACCCGCCCACGGCTTCGCCCACTTGAACTACACTGATACTTATTTATTTAATAGTAAATTAAATTACATTTGTTTGTTTTAAATTGTAGCCTATATGTTACTCTGATAAAAAAGCTGTATTACTGCAAAATTCCATGTACACCCATTCAATTGTTTTTGAGTGAAATCGGAACAAACTCACATTTATATGACATTTTTATGGAACAAACGGGATATATGTAAATATTTCCTGTTTGTCCTGTTCCCGTGGGCTAAAAAGAAGCCTATATGTTATAATCTACCCGTGTTCCAAGTTTCATCCCGAACCTGTTTTGATATGATTGAGTAACAAACATACACACAAACTTTGGCTTTTGTAATATTAGTAAGATTATATTAAGCCATATAAAAGCACATGAATCTAGAGTCTAGATAGACGTTTTTTCCGTCTTATTTGTAATGTAACTCAACGGTTCTTTAAATTTCTATCCCACTTCAACTCTACCAGTATTTAGCCTGTGTCCACTTGTGAAAAGTGAAAAGAGAGAGAAATTTCGGAATTTATATTTTCCAAAAACTATTTCTAGTGCAATAGTGCAATTTAGAAAAAAATTTGGCTGTTATATCCTACTTATACCTACTGTTACAATTTTTATCGCTATTTGATAAATGATGATGATGAAGAAAATGATTTCTCTAATCTCTATTAGAATGACCTCAATTATTTGTAATTGATGGCATTCTAACTACATTATAATTATGAACTATGCTATTATTACACTGTTAATTGAAAAAGATATTAAATATGCAATTAGCTTTTACATGGATATTATATTATTATAAGCGGCTTAAAAAGAACACCAGTATTCCAATTGATATCGTACAGCCAGCGGTGAGGCAGCGGTGAGTGATATTTTCAATTTAAAAACTTTCATTTTAATAACTTCGTTTACAATGTTCCACTAGGAATTCAAGTTCCTGAATCATTTCTTCTTTAGTCTCTAAAACTATTTTTTTTTTATATTTTGGTGTTACACGGGGACGTGCGCTTCGGTGATCGCTTACCAACAGATGACCCGAACGCTCATTTGCTTTGTCTTACCATAAAAAAAATGTTGATCACACTGTTCTGTTCACATATATATATTTAAAATATATTTTTAACACAAAATTTTTAAAACCTTAAAGATGTCGTGAATAATTAGTTCTGTTTTTTCTTGTTGTAATTATTTTATTAACGTGTAGGTTCATCATTCATTATTTTTATCTATATTTATGTTACTTAACACATTACTAAATTACAAACAAACTTTGTTTTTAAAAATGTTTGTCCAGGCTAATCTTTGGAAGAGCTGAACCCTTATTTACAGAATAAAAAATATAGGCTACTGTTTAGTTTTTATCTCAAAATTTCCTCGGGATCGGTATTGACGCGGAAATGCATTTAAATTTTCATGTATGAATATATTCATTGATTTTTGATTCGAAAGGAAAATTAAGAAAAGATCCAATATATCTAATGTAAATTACACCCATAATATATTAAGTTAATCCCAGGTACGTCGATCGAGCACTAGTTAAAAATCCAAAATTCTTATATAAAATTAATATTTATAGATATTATATTAGAATTTTAGATTTTATCTTTAACTAGCGACCCGCTCGCGTCTTTACCCGATTGGCTATTTTAAAAGTACGTTATATGATTATTTCATTAATTTTATTAGGATCAAAATGAGGACTATAGTGTTATTCGCGCTAATCGCCTTTGCGGTGGCTGAAACGGACTACTACAAGATTGCCGATGAACATTTTGACATAAACGCCCTTATTGCCAACCGTCTTCAGCTGCAGGCGTTCCTCGATTGCTTTGAGGACAAAGGAGCTTGCACTGAACTCATTGTTGGCTACAAAAGTGTGTATTTTATATATAAATATTTGGCATGGTACTTAAAAATTGACATTGATATAAATACTAAAAGAGTACAAATTCAGATTTATAACAATATTATTTCTAAATTAATGAATTATTATATTTTACAGAGGACCTCAGAGGCGCTGTTGAGACAGCATGTAGACGGTGTAGCCCAAATTATAGATATCTGTTCTGGAGTTTCCTTCAAGGAGTGAAGGAGTACTCTCTCGAAGAATACTGGAATTTCCGACATTACTATGACCCTGAAAACAAATACTTCGACGCCTTGGAACAAGTTATTTCCAAATATGTAAAACCTGATATGGAATTGATAATGTAAACTTTGTTTTATTAATAATAATTGTTGATGTAATGTCAAAATGCCCCTTTCCTCTTTTTTTCCCTTTTCTAAATATCAATTTTTAAGCTACCACTGCTTCCTTTTGCTTAAGTTTTGTTACTGTTTAATGTTGGCATTACAATAAATATATTAATTTTTGTTTTTAACCTTGAAGTCTGTTATTTACTTATTAATAAATACATATTTTGCACGTGGCCTGTTCATCAGTTTACCAGTAGTGATTTATTTACATATTATAGGCTTACCAATAATTGCTATAATTAAATATATACAGATAAAAAAGAATATACATGAAGTAAACCACATGCAATAACAGACTGAACTGAACTGTTAACTTTCAACAATTATATTTTGGTAAATCGAGATGTACCCATTTCCAAAAACAATAAAAACACGTACACATTAAAAATTAAACCTAAATATGCATGCACATTGTGCGTCAGTGCGTGCGTGTGTTAGATTGTAATAGTGAAGGATAATAGTGAAGAATAGTATATACTATTAATAAGTAATATAAGGTATTCTACTATAACTAAAGTACTCTACTAAGGTAATCTATAAAATAAGGTACTAAGATAAGTAATATAAGTAATAAGTAATAATTACAATAAAAAAGGATGATAATGATTTATTTATATTATGTCTCTATTTAAATAGACTCTTGTAGATACTATTGAATCTTTGAATAAATATTAAGCTACCACCGCACTATGGGATGAACCGGCGATTTCCATATCATAAATGGTTGGGACAAAAGTCGCATTACTGAACCCGTCTTGATTGGTTTACATTTTTAAATGATAGAGCTATCTGATATAATAGTAAAAACAAATATAAAAAAAGTTTTAGGTACATAAAATTACACCCAAACAACTATATAGACTTTGATAATTTCATATTAACTAGACTTTACATTATGGAAGTTTAACTTAAGATATTTTCTATGATCTTCATGCAAATATATAAGTATTATATATTTTTGGGTTGCTCAAGATCTTTATTTTACAACTACATTATGTTTTAATGAGAAATATTTTTTCTATTTTTTTGTTAAATTTTTAAATTACTAAGGAAATTTTTAGTCATTTTTGATTTTCAAATTGAGGTTTCCTTGTTACCGATGGCTGCCAGTGTTGAGTTATTGACATTTTAAGATACCTAAATAGGTAATTTAGCAATATAGGGAACTAAAAAAACCTGCGTCATTATTGCGCCATTTCGAGCTAGAAGCAATAATGTCGGCCGAAAAATGTTTTTATCTGATTTTTTTTTGCGATAATTGTTTTAATCACACATATGTTCTTATCTATTGTGGTAATTATAATCAATATTGGTGTGAGAATTGTTTTATTAATTTTTTCATTGATTTTGCACAAGTTACTGAAACTAGGGTCCTATAAATACTCGGGTTCTCAGGGTGTTCATCAAAGTGTCGAGATACCTTCCTTTAGTAACTGTGAATTTGCTATATAGCAAATGGGGTTGCGATGGATTCTCGGGATAAAGGGTATTAAATAAGTTTTACCTAAAGAAAATAAATGAATATTGGATGCTAGCATGTTATAATTTCACTTGTGCCTTGAGACTAGTGGGTGAAGAAAGTAAAGCTGTTATATGGCAAAATCTAATGTGTTTTTCAATTAGATACTGCAGACCTATTTTTCTAGAATTAGCAAAAAAACTACCGCTTTTATAAGTGAACTTGAAGCAAAAAAGTTATGATTAACTTCAACACGAACGCCTGACGTAATAGAAGGTAATATTATAGAAGTAAGACATGAGCTTTTCATAACTATGATCGACGGAATATGCCAAGGACATTCTTCCAAAACTATCAATGTTCTGCAGAAATCACAGATATCGATGAAGACTTGATAAGGATTCTGCAAACAAATGTGATCAGGATAGTAAACGCTGTAAAATTCGGTGAATATTGGACTGCATAGTTATATGTGAGTACATACTACTGATACTATATGCCATTTTCAGTCCACAACATTCTTATACATGGTACCAAAATAATAGAGCATTTGGTAGTTTTGCCAATATTCCAATTCTCAGAAGATGCTCGTAATAAAGACTATAAGAAATATCGATTAAATGACGCTCGAAAGTGTTCCACATCAGCTAGCAACTATGATACCAAAAGAATATATATCCATTCATTTTAATTTTTTCCAGTTAAAAATACGTAGTTATTAACTTGTTAATTATTTTAGTTTAACCTAATGAAAGAATGTAATTCATATTAATAATCTTATCTTATAGCATATGTATTCAGCAATACGTACACAAAATTTCAATTAAAAATGTCAAGGAACAAAAAAGTTATAGATTTTGGACATGGAACGCACAGATTGGTCCCATAGTGCAACAGTTACTCTTTTTAAACACAAAAGTTACAATTACATTACACAATGTAATACATATAAAAACTCTGTACGCGGTAAGTAATGATTTGGATTTATTTGTATAGTTTTGGTCAACTCTAATTTAGACATTTTTTAAAAATTGAGAAAATCTCGTTGAAGAACTTTTTCTCATTGAAGAAAGATTATATTGAGATACACTTCCATATCCCAATGTCTGTATGTCAATACCCTCTGTATGACAGAAGACTGACAACTTCGGGTTTCAAAAATTTACTTTGAGTATGTTTGAGTTTGAGTGCTGTTTTATACACAAACGCAATACGTATGTAAATGGCATAAATCTATGCTAATACGAAATTACTGGACCGATTTAAACAATTCTTTTACCATTAGAATCCCTCATTATCTGTGATGGACGTAGGTGATACAATATTTACAATAACTTTAGGGATCTGTATGGAAACTTTAAAACTTATAAAAAAACAGAAGAGTTTGAGAGCACCTGTGCGTGCGCTGCGTAAATAGTTATAGCTACGTAAAAATGATATATGACAGAATTATTCGTCTTTAAATGTTCTAAATAAAAGTCAACGAGAGCATATGTTAATCTCCTAAGAATAACCAATAGTAACCATTTTTATGTTTTACAAATACAAAAAAATTAAGGGATATTTACTATTTTAAATTACTTACTATTACTAATTACTTATTAATTTACTATTTTATATAACTATTTTAAAAACCCAACACTATTGATAAATACGTGAGATACATTGTGCGTTTTATATACATCAGAATTATCGTTTATGGCATATCAATTAAATAGATTTTGATATAATAGATAGAATATTGAAGTTATTTTAGAAAAAATGATGTAAGAAACTAAAATAGAGTCTACTAGTCTAGTCTACAGTTGTTCGATGATTCAAAAATAGAAGAGATTTGCGAATAATTAATAAATTTTAGAAAAATATGTGTAAGTCCTTTACTCCTAAGGAAAGCCTTGAAATTATAAATATTTTTAAATATAATTTTTAAAATATATTTTTTATGAAGTATGAAGTAATTAAGATAAATGAGTAATTGATGGTCTGGTAATAGCATTGTGTTTTTAATGATCCTTTTATTATACCAGTAATTTATATTTAACGTGCAATTAAGTGTACTAATACAGTATATATAAAAAGCCGCTTTTGAAAGGACATCAGTATTCCAATTGGCCGTCGAACACGCAAAGGTAAGTAAATCTGTATTAGATTTAAAACACTGCACTGCAATGGAATAAAATAATAAAAAAAAACAGTTTTAAAAATATTTATATTTTGACAACAGGTTCACTTTACACACACATCGATTAAAACTGTTATCAATCGTTCTTGAAACAACAAATATTGTCATTTTAATGATAAATTTATGAAAATTTCCAATACCATTATTTTTCATTAGAATCAAAATGAGGACGATAATATTATTCGCCCTAATTGCTCTTGCGGTGGCTGATACAAACTACTACAAGATCGCCGACGAACATTTTAACATCGAAGCCCTTATTGCAAACCGCCTTGAGCTGCAGGCGTTCCTCGACTGCTTTCAGGACAAAGGACCTTGCAAGGAAATCACTACTACCTACAAACGTTTGTATTTTTAAGTATATTGATTTTATTTTATAAATTTTATATCTAATTCGTTTAAATTGAAAGAAATGTATACATTTCCGTATTAGCTGTTCAAAATATATAATAATTGATTAAAAAAAATTTTTCAGAGAGCATCCGAGATGCAGTTGCGACGGCATGTACACGGTGTAGCCCAAACCACAGATTTTTGTTCTGGAGGTTCCTACAAGGAGTGAAGGCGTACTCTCCCAAAGAATACTGGAACTTCAGACATTATTTTGACCCCGAAAACAAATATTTCGACGCTTTGGAAAAAGTCATCTCAAAATATGTAAAACCTGATATGGAATTGATACTATAAACTTTGTTTATGTTAATTGTTTGTGTAATCTGAACGTATCTTTTACTTTTTCTAAACAACTGTTTCTAACGCTTTTTACTATTTTATATGCTGTTTTTGCTATGTTTAGTTAACGTTGGCATCACAATAAGTAAATTTTATTCTGTGATTTTTTTATTTTCTTTACATATCATTTAAATAGCCCCTTTATGTCATATTGTATTTGAAATGTGTTAAAAGTTATATATATATATATATATATATATATATATATATATATATATATATATATATATATATATATATATATATATATATATATATATATATACACATACATTTATACAATATTATACACATACATTTATACAATATAACAACAATTCAGTACTAACTTTAACTAATACATTTATGTATTGGACGATTTTATAAATATTTGTGTACTATGTACATATATATGTGTATTAGTATATGTGTTAGTAATATTATGTATGTATGTATATTTACACCACCTACTGTTAAATATTTTTTTACATCTAACACAAAGGTTGTCTGAAAGAATTCGCTAATTAGCAATAAGATCGCCTTTTGTACATCAATTTTATTAATTTTTCCCTGCCATTTTGTTTGTGACATTGGTGGCGAAGAATAAAGTATATATTGTTCGCCACCAATATAAATAAACCAGTATAAATAAACAAATGTCAAAGAAAATTGTACCATATAGCTCGGGTAACTCGAAAAAATGGATGGTTTCTACATGGATCGGAACAGCAAAGTGTCTGATTGTTAATGCGACGTTTTTTTTATTTTTTTCCTTAGTTTGGCTACACTACAGATTCTGGCTGTCCATGTCTTTTTAGTTAATTTTCTTAGTATTGTTGTGGTAAAATTGGAGTTTTAGCGGTCATAGTATTTCAGTATTAATGTTTGAGTTGAAGACAATTGCTGTACGCTTCCGTATGATATCGTTCCAGTTGGTACGCTAATTTTCTTATTGCCTCCTCATCTCTAAAGGATATAGCCATTCCGATAATGTCTTCCGCCATAACTACGGGAAAAAGTATTTAGCTTTATAATTCATACCAAAAATATATATGCCGAGTAAAGACGGTATGACTTATAGGAAATCTAAAGGTAAAGATTTACAATTTAAAAACGAATCATCTTTCCATTTAAAAGTTTTATGTGAATAATGTTTGTATTTGCTATGGCAATAGCACTTATAATCTATATTCTTAACTACGTGTAAATTTACATTGTCGTTGTTCAAAGAGTTTTCAATGATTACAACCTAAGATTAAAAAACAATTATTTTATTTTTATTTGAGATTACAGCGAGCAAAGTGTCCTAGCATCATTCTATAGAAAATGTATTTTATTACACTTGTAGCATAAATTTAATTTTTTCATACATCAAAACATATGACGGATGGATGACAGTGACACATTCATGTCAGTGGAGAACGATTAGTTTTGTAAATCTTAATAAATAAATTAATAAATAGAAAGTAACAAGTAATAATCAACTAACAGACACATCACACTGTAAATCAATTTTTTTTATGCAATACAAGCCATAAAATATTGCTGAATAAATAAACTTCGTAAACTAAGATCTAGTTTTATATTATTCTAATATTTTTTTTTTTATATTTTATCTCTCGCCACTGATATGTACATGCTTTTGCTTACGTCTCCATGTTAGCACTTCCGCCCGATCATTAACTTATTTTATACACCTTACGTTTTGTACAAAGAAATAAAGTTATGTAATAAGTTATATGTCATCCCATGCTATGACGTTTCTTATACTGTTTCCTTACTATAAATTGTAAGTATTGGTAATAAAAAGATTAATTCTTCGATTCAATTCTGATACATATTAGGCATGTCTATTAATATATTGAATAACACAATGTTGAGTTATAATAAAATCATCTAGTAATCTTACTAGATTACCTACGTAGCCTATAAATATTTATGGAAGTTTAATTTTAGACTAAACCTCCAATTAAAAATTGTTAAACATTGTTAAAAGCATTATTGGTCTTTTTTTAACGAAGAATCGTTTAAATACTAAATAATTTGAATGTCGAAAAAAATACCCTAATATGTGATATATCAAAACAAATGCAAATAATAAAACAAAAAATGTTTCATTACTTTTTATTATGAGAAGGAAATAATTACTAAAACATCATCGTTATCAGCATCCGGTTACAGAATTTCAATTAAAAATGTGTAAAATCGTTGAAACTAAAGATCTTATAAACAAATAATATAAGTAAATATTTTTTTCTGGGATAATTTAAATAGTTGGTAAAAAAACCAATTCAATTCATTAGATTATGGTGTTCTGAGCGCGCTAGATGAGGATTGTACGGTGAAAAAGAGATAACATAACACAATAGAATAATGCATGTAAAAAAAAGAGAACTAGTTGAAATACAGCCTTCACATAAAATTATTTAATCAATATATAAAGTATATACATAATCAATTAGGTTTATAAAACGTAATATTTAACAAATAAGAACTTTATAGCATAAAAATTCTACTATTTTATATTTATCCATCATTCGACTAGTTGAAACACAAGTAGCACTTATTGCTATTAAAGCACCACCAGGCACATAAATAATCGCTTTAGGTTTTTGACAGGTTTATCTAATCATAAAATATATTTGTTAATTAAGTATATTCCTATAGAAACGTTCTTGATATTTTTATAATTTTACAAATTCAAATTCAAATAATTTTATTCAAAGTAAGAATACATGATTCATTTTTTGAACGTCAAAAACATTACTACCGGTTCACACAAGTTAATGCCTACGACCTGAGAAGAACCGGCGCAAGAAACTCAGCGGGGCTTTTTTTTATTTAGTCTTTTACAATTATACAATTATTCATTGTTGACAATGATACGCCTGAGATAGACTGGAGCGAGCATTTCATTCCCAAGGTGAACATGGTGTCAGGTTGTGTAATGTATCATTTACAAATTAATTAATTAGTTAATAACCTTTAACACACAAACGTTGTTTCACATTTTTTTTAAATTGTGATATAGAAACATTCTCGGACGTTTTCTGGGATCCTATTGTAAAAGCGTACACTCTGTCGCATGAAGGCATTGCGGACTCGATGCAATCGAGTTACATGCACGGTAAGTTTCAACCTATTTCTAGTATTAATATTGTGTACATCGCCAATTTTAGTAAAATCATCAATATTTTTTTTTACTTATAAGACATTTTCGAGGCGCATACATTGAGACGCAACTGTCAATATATTAATTTCCTTAAATTTATCTATTAAAGATTTTTTAGGGCTTAAGTATAGATTGAGCGAACAGCTCGCTTCTGCAGGACCAAAACCGTATTGAACGCGGCTGCGTTACCCCAAAGTATAATGCCATAAGACTATGAAAGTAGCTAAAGTAAACAAGGTGAGCCGTTTCTACGTCAGTTAAGGATCTAATTTTCTTAACCGCAAAAGCTGCTGAGCTCAGCCTATTCGCCAATCCATCAATATGAGGCCCACACTGTAATTTAGAGTCTATGGTGACACCGAGAAATACCGTAGAATCAACAGGATCCACGGTCTCACCATTCAATAGTATAATGGCTTTAAAAAATTTTCGTGTTGGGTGTTCGAAAAATTATACATTTTGTGGTATACATACTCAATGGGGTGGTGTCGCTTAATTTCCGTAATCCT
Source organism: Dione juno (assembly GCA_037127375.1). Classification (NCBI taxonomy): domain Eukaryota; kingdom Metazoa; phylum Arthropoda; class Insecta; order Lepidoptera; family Nymphalidae; genus Dione; species Dione juno. The sequence goes on along the minus strand of JAXRJS010000061.1, from coordinate 2,730,018 downwards.
ATGGCCACCTTCCAGCTCCATCATCAGACTCTGATTACCATCTACCACAAGTACGCGACCAAAAATCCGTCTCTCTTTCATTTAATAACCATATTGGATGGGGGGTTGGACAAACATATGTACCTAATCCCAATGTCACGAAATTTGTCTGTTGAATTTCTGTTGCGATACGCCACTTTGACATACAATATATGACTTTTTTTTTTATTTAAAATCAATTTTATGTTTTTAGGCAGTATGCATGTATATTGTGGTCGAAATATTATATATATCTTGAACTTTTAAGCTATTACATTATTAAAAAGTGTTTTGCAAAACAGTATTTATATAATAAACTATGCTGATCAGTATTTATATAATAATTTGGTACCAACTAGTTTTCGGCTTCAACGGATTGAGTTCAATGTTGACCAACAAATCCTTTCGAATGTGACTAACTTAAGCACGTATTTATATCTATATACAATGTACTTAAGTAATAATAATAATAATACTTTATTGCACATAAAAAAACGTTTATATATATACATATATATATATATATATATATATATATATATATATATATATATATATATATATATATATATATATATATATATATATATATATATATATATATATATATATATATATATACATGTGATTCATTGTTGTAGAGCTATAGAATTATATGTAAATTGGAAGAATGTATTTATAAATAGTAATGATGTTCCTAAAGAACATTCGGAGCACGTTCTTTAGAAAAAACGTGATATACCAACATTGTCAGGTAAAAAATGAATTTGGTCGATAATTTTCTTAATATGCAAATAGGCTTGCCAGAACACGGGAATAAGTATAAAAGGAGTCGTCTGTACAAATGCAACATTAGTATCGTTCCATATAGTGGAGACTAGGACTTGAGACAAGGTAATAATATATAACTTAGATATCTACTTCGATTTTTATTGCAGTAGAGTTGAATTATTATTATTTTATATTAACTACTATGACACTACAGACACTTGGTTGTCTTACCATTTTAACTTATTTATTCTATATATATTTAATATTATTATACCTTCAAATGTAATAAAATACAATGTAAGCAAACGTGAACTCATATAATGACGCACTAAAGCGTCGAAATTACTCTGGTTAGCTTAGATTTGTTTTCAGTGTTGTACATAAAATCATAAAATCGCAACCACCTCTATAATGCTCCAGTATAAAGAGCTTACATTCTATGACTATATAAAATAAAAAATAATTTGTATAAATTTTATATATAATATATACACATAAAGTATTATTAACTAAAGTCGCTAACTAATTTAATACGGCCAAGCCAACACTACGGTCTAAAGGTCGATTGTTATCTGAATTATAATATAAGGTAAATATTCGCTTAAAATCTATTCTTCCTAATCTGGTTGTTAAGAAATAAATAATATTATATACAGTGTAATAGGTGTGAATGTATAAAAATCCAATGTTCCAATCCAATTACAAACATTCAGAAGCTAATGTACAGATAACCTTTACAGAAACTATACGAAGCATAACCTCTAAAATTTGTTTTAAGTTAGCGTTAATACGGCGAGGTAATTAAGATATACAGTGGAAGCAAATCAGTTTAATAATATGATAAAAATTGTTATTTTGTTCTTACAATATCTTATAATACGTTCAGTGTTGCTATATAAGCTTTTTAAAAGTGTTTTGCTTTGCAGTAATTGCAGGTTGTAAACATGAAGTGCGTTCTGGTGTTTTCGGCTCTCTTGGCGCTGGCAGCTACTCAGCAATATGGTACTGAAAATGATGATTTGAACATCGAAGCAGTCGTTGGAGATCAAGAGTTATTGAAGGCTTTCGTTGAGTGTTTCAATGATAAAGGACCCTGTAATGAACAGATGGCCGATTTTAAGAGTAAGTGCTATATTGCAACATAATAGGTACTAACTAATAATATGACTCGACGTTCAAAATCTTATTGAAAAATTTTGTATTCATCTCGCCTTGGTGTTGGAGTTGTTAAATGAGTAGTGATATAGTAGGTTAACTGATTATTTTATAAGTACTCATTTTATTAAAAAAATCGGTACGTTTAATGTAATTTTGTGTAATTGTACTCTTGTACTTACATTGTGCTATGTGTGATATACAACTCTACGTTATTTCCATTTGACCACGTGATCGAAGCTGCAGGTAAAAAAAAGTATTATATTAAACGTAATTTTTACGAAAGGCGTATATGAAACTTATATTATGAGATTTATATTTTTTAATAATATAACATTAATACTAGGATATCATAATTAGAATTAAGAAAAGTGTGGCTCAGTTTCAAAGTATACAGTTAACTTAATGAAGTTTTAGTTTGTACAATATTTTTTTTTATTACTACTTTTACACGATGGCAACTCGTATCATTAAAAATCCATTACTTACATTTTTATTTAATATATAAAAAAGATAACTATCTACTTTTTACTACTACTAATATTTATTTTAAAGTAATATACAATTTTAGTATTTTTAACGGGAACGGAGAACGGAATGTCTTAACACTAGGTTTCGTGATCCTACGGTTCTCTTTGCCTACCCTGCTATATGAGGGAGGGGATACAGCGTGAAGATAAAAAAGCCTTACAACGCGGCTTTGAATTTCGCCACCCAACACACAATTTGTGAAAAATTGTTTAACTGCCCATCATCTGTAATAATTAAAGACATATAAAGAACAATTATCTTTAAGATCAATATTATGCAAAATAGTTTAGCACAGGAAGGCAGTGATACAATCTGCTTGTATTTTACTTCTGTTCAGTTTCAAGGCATGTCGAGTAAAAATAAAACTAATCTTTGTTATACCTAAGTGTTGGCTTTAAATGATATATTCTAAATGTGAATCAGTTATTCCATTAAAGCCATGATAATTATTTGAATATGATTCCATATTAATTATTATATACAGATTATTAATTCATTGAGATATTTTTGTTGATACGAGTATATTTGACATTACAACAAGGTCCTTTTTAAAGGCTCTTTTAAGGGTTTAAAGGAGATGGTAAGAAGAAATAAAAATCATACTAGGTATATATTTTTGATTATATAACAGTCGGTTATATATTTTTATGTATGTTATATTGCTTGTCGTTCTAGTAAAAGAATCGTTAAAGTTATAACGAGCTTGATCACATTGACCTCAAATTATTGAAAAGTTTCAGCTTAATTCTTAAAAAGATGGTTTTTGCATGCTGATGCTGATTTTTTACGCTTTACGCTGTATCCGGCACATAGGAGTGTGGGTAGACGGAACCAAAGGTAGAAAGTACCTAGTGTTAAAACACTCCGTCCCCCGCTTTCCGCGTTCGTTGCATTGTGTGTTGAGTGGCGGAACTCAACGCCGCGCTTTTGCCTTATTATAAGAGTGAATAAAATGAAATTCATTCTCCCCGAGAGGAAATCTGAACATTATTAGAGTATTATATGCTTTGATATTTTTTAAATAAAATATTCAAAATATTTTTGTATATAAGTGAATTCAATATTAAATAATAAATTTGTACTAATAACTAAGTATATATGATATTTATGAGCTTTAATTTGTGACGTACACCTAACAGTTTATAATTATAAATATGTTTAAATAATAAAAGATTTTCCCGACAGAGGATATAGCAGAAGCTGTGGTAGAGGCGTGTGCTAAGTGTACTGATGCCCAAAAACATATCTTCAAACGTTTCTTGGAAGTAGTTAAAGTGAAGTACCCTCAAGAATATCAGGTCTTCAAGCAAAAGTACGACCCGCAAGACAAACACTTTGCAGATTTGGTAGCAGCTATTGCAAATGCGTAATCACTTTGATCTAAAATATGAAATAAAAATCTGGTAATAAAATAGGTAAATAATAATTATAGTTTTTTATTTACAAATTCATCCTATTGTTTGTACAGTAGATAAAAATTACTGAAAAATATCATTTAAATGATAAAATCAATATCGAATGAATGTTAAAAAAATCTAAATTAAAAAAATAAATAAATAAAAAAATACTTTTTATTGATGAAAGTTAAACTAAATATTAAAAAGTAGCATTAAATATCTACAATGATTTGTACTGCGTGTCAATAACTGCCAAAATTGTTTTTAGTTTTTGTATATACAAAACTCAGCAAACTATATCGACAAGATCGTTAAGTCTTCCTAGATTATATAACGATATACCTATGTAGAGAAAGCTTAAAAATCAAGTGGCCAACTTTAAAATCTTTTGACATTCATTACCCTTGAATTGGCGCACTTTAATTCATGAATGGTAATTATAAATTTATTTGCGTTCCGAATGTTTGTCTAAGATTAAAGTATATTGGTAAGATGAGGTAATTCCAACGAAAAGTCTTGGTCTATCTATTAGTCTTGCTATCTGTATAATGGCATAATGAAATCAACTAAATACACAAGTGCTTAAAATGTGTAGTAGTATTTAGGGCAATCCTAAATGGTGGTAAACACCTATGTTCGAAGACAAGGTTTTTAAAAGTATATTTGATAATTTAATGGTTTGACAATGGGACAACCTCGCAAGTAAACTCTATGAAACAAAAAAAGAATTATTCAAATCAGTTTACAAGTTACTGAGAAATCATATGTAGAGATAAAGGATACTCATAAGAATAATATAGTATGTCACACATAAAACCTTCTCCGTTTTTGAAAATGAATGAAAATGAAAAATATATACAAAAGCTTTATTCAATTACAGAATCGAATAAAGTATGTCGATGTTACTAAATCCAGATCCGACCATTAGGATTACTTCAAATTCGGTTTAAGAGAGACATGAGCTCAGTGGAGGCTAGCATTAGTAGGCATTTAAAAGAGGCCTCTTATACATAAGGGGGCTTACGCTTAGAAGCCTGGTCTTTTCTTTTTTTTTCACAACCAACAAGGAAGTTGTTTTCAAATGTACAGTATATGTTTGTAAAAGTTGCAAAAAGATTATTTAAATTCTATTATAGTACATTAGGAGCAAGTTAAAACTGGTTTTTATAAATATTTATTGACAAATCATCATAGAAAGGATGATGTCATGATTTTTTACGTGTTGTTTAATGTATTAGGAGATATCATAATAAATATAAAATGGTTAATAGTCTATTATCAATAAAGCTGAATAGGAACCGATTTGATTTGTTTTTGAAACTTAAATAAGCATTATTTAAGCGATAAATTACCTACGTATATTATATATTAACTTTATAGTTTCCTTTTTATTCACTGAAAAAATTAGTATAACCATAATGTAATAACTTAACTTAAAAAAAAATAAACTTTTCATCCTTTTGGCGAAATATTCAATAATTTTGGCAGATCATACATACTTATTAATAAAACTTTTACTTACAGCTTCGCCCGTGTGGTTCAGATAGGTATACATGTGTACAGGTGTTAAAACAACAAAAACGATGTAATGTTTCATCAGACATACTCTCCAGCTTTATCATATTAGCGAGTATAGATTTTTTCCGTGAAGGTTAACCGCAAATATATTTATATTTAAAATAGAAGGCTTTGTTATGTTTGCATCATTCATTCGGACATTCATTATTCAATAAAACACATCTTATATTAGCTCCCTGTTAATTCGTGGCTTGGAGTCAAAAATTATAATAAAATAATAATAATGAGAAAAAAGTTCATTTTTCTTTTGATCATTTCTTGTGTATTGAGCGAGGACAGATTTTACGACAGGCGTTACGATTATTATGATATAGATCAATTTGTTGAAAATCCTAGACTGTTGAAGAAATATTTGGATTGTTTCTTAGAGAAAGGTCCTTGTACGCCTGTGGGAAGAGTATTTAGAGGTAAGTGGTTTAGCTAAGTATTTTATAGAAAATAATAAATGTACGTTGTGATAGTATATACGTATATAAAACAATTAAGTCAACGACTAAATTATTTACTAAAATTTTTGTAATCCGGGTTGAATTATAGTTTTGTTTGTAATATTATAATATAGTTGTTTTTGAAGTATTATTTCCTATTTTCATGGATTTTTTTAAATTGCGTTTAAAGAGATCCCGTATATCTAATATCGTATTTAGTATTTTGGTAATATTACGTGCGCAAAGGCCTATGTCCTACAGTGGACTAAACAGAAGGCAAAATTGGAGGAAGGCATCCTCAATGAAGACACTTCGTTCTACGCTTTAAGCCTTTCGAGACAATGCGTGTTGAGTGGCGGAACTCAAAGATGCGCATATTATAATTGTTATGCTAGTTAGAGGAATCATGGAATATTTTTACTGAAATCTGACTTTTAACATATGTGTTAATATTATTAAATATTATTATGTCGGTAAATTATTTTACTATTAAATATTAAGTGAAGCTAATATTTTATATTTTCTTAACAGCTGTCTTACCAGAAATTGTTCGAACTGCTTGCTTAAAATGTTCTCCCTCACAAAGCCGGTTTGCACGAAGAACATTCGAAGCATTTGAAAGATATTTACCAGAAAGTCATTCCGAGCTTAAGAAAAAACTTGATCCAGAAAACAAGTACTTTACAAGATTTGAGAACGTTTTATCGAGATCTCAAATTATGCAATAGTTAAAAAAATAAAATAAGGTGAGTTTGATCACGAGGAGGTCGTTCAATATCACCGACAATAGAATCGAGATTTACATAAATGGAAGCCGAGCTTCCGTTCTGTTCATATGGGATGTAATTCAAGTTTTAGATACAAGCTTATAGTCCGGTCAATGTAGACATTCGAAGTTACATAAATTCTGATCGAGCTATATATTTTTTATAGATAATTTTATGATGTACAATTCTTGCCTACTTCAAATCTCTTTTTTGCTTGAACTCGAGTTTTTTTTCCACCTGGATGAGAATTTATCTAACTTCCAATGTCCAGATTGATCGGACTATAAGCTTGTACGTAATAAAACCTAAAGTTTGAAGTAATTTTGCGAAAAAAATTACCATTTAGAAGAAAAAAGACCTCGAGTACAATTTTTTACATGTGCCGGAACGATGGGGGGTCTTGTTCTAGTTTTGTTTTTAATTATATTTAAACAATTTTACTCATTTACAGCTGTATGAGAATACATGTAACTTCACTCTTATTTTTAGGTCTAATTTGACGGGAGTAGGTACTCGTATTACATTATATTCGCAAGTATACTTTCTGTTTATATTGTACCTACTTATTGGACGTACTATTAATTTGATATATTTTGGTTTGTTTGTAACCAAGTCAAATCTTTTCTTTTTTCTCATTGAACTATACGATTTTATTTGACAATTGCAAAACTAGAAATTTTATTTCCTTCTTTAGGGTTCCGTACCTCAAAAGAAAAAGCGAAACCATTGTTGTCCATCTGTCTGTCTATCTGTGAGTCTGTCAAAACCATTTTCTCATCCCATTTCCATTTTCTTCTTTTTAAAAGTTATACTTCCCGTTGTCCTACAATCATGAAATGCTATGGTACCCATGTTGCGCGAATACTACTCGCCCTTGACCAATATCTTTATTTATTTTTATTTATTTACACACTTTATTGCACACACATAAAAACAGAAAACACACACACAAAACGTAAGAATAGAAGATAAAAAGTTTTGCTTGCTTCAAGCAAGCTCTTACAGACAACCTTTGACAAATGCAGGACTGGTTGATACTGTAATAGGCGAATAAGGCACGGTGCAAATTAAAATAAAATAAAAAAGTAATAATAATAATAATATAAATAGAACAAATCATAATATATACTAAAATAAAAACAAATTATTTTACAATATAAAATAAATGAGTTCTATAATAAAATATTTTAAATATATACTATAAAAATTTGGCGTAGAAGGGAATCGGAACCAAGGAAACAAAAACGATCGTTTAGATAAGAGGGAGCAAGAAGGTTATAGAGGTTGGAATATAGGAGTAATAGCATGCGAAAGTTATGGCGCTGACGGATAGTAAGCCATCCAAGCTGACGACGGTGATCGGAAACGTGATCATATTTGCGTAAACCATAAATAAATCGAATACATAGGTTTTGTAAACGTTCTAGTTTATTTAATTGATCTTCAGATAAGTCTCTATAACATGAGTCAGCGTAATCTAAAATCGGTAACAGTAGTGATTGAGCTAGAGTAGTTATTTAAAATAACAAAACTTCTCGTTTATATTACATTTGTTCATGCTTTAAAATTTATTGAAAGGATAAGCAAGGTCGTATATATATTATATTTAATATTAATTTAATATTAATTATAAAGTATATTTATTGATTACATATTACTAGCTTTTACTTGTGGCTTTCATAACACTTCGAATCATGGATCTTGTTTTTTTTATCGCCCGAGCTAACTCTGACTGCAGTTACTGTTGGTTACATCGAAGCGATTAACGTGATATTATGTATTTGTATTGTAGTCTTCCAATACAAATGGACTATTCAAGACAAAAAATATTTTGCTCAATTTTAATTTAACGCGTTTTACCAAACTAACCTCATCAGCTCACTCAGCTCCATTAAGGCAGGGGTAGGTAGGAAGCACCTAATAACGCAGAATTTTACTAGAAATAAAAAAAAATCAAAATGTGATGTTCAATTTTAATTTTAAAATCCGATTTCGATGTCCGATCCGATCCGATCCGATTTTGGGTCCGATTTACAAGTAGACAAAATACAAAAATAAAGAAATGGGGTAAATGATATATGTATATATGTGCAACCAAAACCAAGGCAATTAATTGATCTCAATTACCAATTTAAATTGATCTCAGACTTTATTTAAATTTATTAATATATAATATATCGTATCGCTCTATGTAATGTTATATTGTTTTATAAGTTTTCAACATAAATATAATTGATAGTGATAATATATACTAAATATCATATATAAATTGTTTATTAATTATTTTATTTTATTTTAAACGAGCAATTAAAACTCGTTGCTTCATTGCTCCTTAGAAATTGGGAATCCGTGTTTCCCTATATAATAGATTTCGTCAATAATTTTAACTTCTTACAATTTTGTGTTTCTGTTGGGTATATAAACTTATTATTTATTACGTTTATCCCTCAATGCCTGGAATAAAATTTCTGGAATATTTTAGTATAGAACTAGATATAATAATTTTTAAATTTGTAGGGGAAGGTTGCGATCATTGGACCGGCTCTTTGATTGGACCACCTAATTTTTTCAAAAAACTATAGATGGTACAATAAGTTCAATACGTTGCTTGAAAACAGTACTGAGCCCGTTGCCCACCCGCCAAACCTCAGCGCGCTCGCGTCACGTAGTAAGTAGTAATATGTGTACCTGTGTCAGTGGTGACCGTGATATAAAAACCGAGCCATCAACAAACTGATGTAATTAGCATTGTATTTATCCATGTTTAATGATTGTATTTATCAGAATACAATCATTAAACATGGATCATGAGAATACAATCATTAAACATGGATCAGAATAGCAAATTTATCTCCGCTTACAAAAACTATGAAGTTTTTTACCTATTTTTACACGTTTTTTAATACCTGCTTTCGTTCTGTTGATATGCCTAGTTGCCATCAATGGACCTTAATGGTGACATCATTATTTGACCGTTTCAATCAAAGAGACTTAACGAATTACTTATTTTTAGTTAGCATCATTCTAAGAAATGTTTTACCTGGGTGGATTTTCTATTGCAATAGTTGTAAATACAAATTTTCTAAAATACGTTTACTTTTTTTTCAAAATAATAAAAAATAAAACATCTTATTGAACACTCCAGCAATATTCAAAATGTAATATCAAACTTAATAAGCAAAGATTTTTGTCGGCAGAGGAAATAAAAGAAAATATTATTTTGAAATGAAATAGTGTGAAACTCACTATAGAATTTACAGAAAAAATTAATGGATTAAATGAAGCGAGTCGAATCTATGGCATTCCAAAAGCCATATTAAAAAGAAGATTGGTCGAGAAATACCAAAAAGTTGTTGAAGAAGTTCAGATAGTGAGGTCAAAAGGAGATCTCCTTGAAGCTTTAGAAACTGAATTAAGGGATCACATAGTTGAAATGGAGAATTCTTTTTGGTGCTAAGATGTCAGAGAGCTTGCCTTCCAATTAACTAAGAAAAATAAAATTAAACATCGTTTTAATAAAACCAAAGAAGCTGCAGGGAAAAAATGGTACTATGAATTCATGAAGCGCCATCCAGATATAAGTCTGTCATCCAAGAGCCACATCTATCTATCTACTGTTGAATAAAAAATAATACTTAGTATCATTAGAGTCACTGGACCGTTAATACAAATACCATTGCCAATAATTTATATATCATTAATTTACATAAAAAGTATCACATTCCCACAATTGGTTTTAATTTTTCGGTGATATTTTATGAGATATGATGTCTTAAAGTTACGTGGTCCAGTGATAGCAACCTTCCCCTAATTGAGTATGTCTGATTTTATTGAGTTATGAAATTTATATTGAAGACAAAGTAAGCCTCATACCATATAATTCAGTACAAGCGCAATTTTAGTTAAAATTGAAAGAGTTCACGATGATAGTAGCAATGAATTCATAAAGTAACTAAACAATCTTTGACTTGCTATGAGCAAGTACGACTTAAAAATGTAAGTGATATTTATGTTTTGTTTAAGTAATAATCAAAACTTAAAATAATAAGTTTCAATCATGAAACACATGAACATAAAAATCTTAATAAAGTTTATGGCGATGTGTTGTATTAGCGTATATAATTGTACATATGGGTGGATAAATTATAAACTGACTATGTATTTAATTAAGTATACTACTGCAAATAATAATTATAAATTTCATAAAAATGCAATCATTATAAATATATTGAAATATGGTGCGTGTTTTAAGACCCCTCGAAATTAGCACAAGTAAAGATACAAATAGCTGTGGTAACGTGATTGATTTACTAAATATTACGGTCAGCTATTGACTGAACTAAGGAGTCTTAGAACTCAATGCTTCTGTACGTAAATATTTGATGTGTACAGTTTTCAATGTCCTATAAAATAGTTTGAATAGTATTAGTAATAAGAACCTTCAAAAAGCCATGTTTGTGCTAAACTGTGATAATTTCCATGAAAAGGTAAACCTGTATGGTAATTCTGATAAATCTAGGTTGCTTATAGTAAGCTTATTTACCTAAAAATTTAATTATATTGGTAGGTACATATAGTACGTACAGTACATACATACAGTACTACATTATAGTACATACGATCGATATATCTTTTTCTTGTAAGATATTCAAATTTCTTTATACTGTCTTATATATGTATATGTATATGTATATGTATATGTATATGTATATGTATATGTATATGTATATGTATATGTATATGTATATGTATATGTATATGTATATGTATATGTATATGTATATGTATATGTATATGTATATGTATATGTATATGTATATGTATATGTATATGTATATGTATATGTATATATAAACGTCATTCTTATACCTAAACTGTATTTACATCTCGTGATAAGATATTTTTCTAGAAATAAAAATTACATAATAACTAATAGTGCGCACCATTTTTTATTTAGTTTAAGTTTTCACAGATTTCATAGAGTAATCCTTTTAATCGTTGACGTTTAAATTACTTAGCATTTATTTCATTTATAAGTCAAGTGGTCCCATCAGTTTCTATGTTTGTATGGTAAACACGATTATTTACTGCGTATTCAAAATTTTAAATTGTTTTTCCGGTAGTATTTCTCATACAACGCCTACTTCATCGTGAAGTAGGCGTTCGCCTACTTCACGATGACGAAGCTGTAAGAGATATTCACCATAATCATGCACTAGTGTAAGCTAAAGCAGGTCACAAAGTAAAATTATTTACAACAACAGCCACCGTGCCATTCATTTAACAATCATAAAACGATAGCTAAACATTTTAAATAATAAAAAAAAATTATTGCACCTTTTTTATTAAAATATTTATCTTAATGTTTCTTCCCGCATATATCAGGGTAGATACGTCCAATTTTCGAATTATCTTCTTATCAGAGCGAGGGAATGAAATATTGTAGTCCCCCGAGTAGGAATCAAACCTACAGCCGTCGCGCTTACGTAACGACGTCTTTAATAATCACTTTTTAATTAATTATCTATATCTTTGACAATAGTGAGCAAAACACACTGAAAATAATCCTGGTCATTTTTGTTTTAACGACACATATGTAACAGCAAACCAATCAGTAGGAATTAGGTTAAACAAACTTAGTATGATTTTTACTAGCTAGAAACTAAAAAAAGTGTATTAAAAAGACCAAAAATAAAAAAAAGACAATATGCGATTAATTTACCTTAGATCAACGTGGCATATTTTAAAAAAGTAAATATAAAGGAAAAATAATTTATTGCCAAACTAATCTTCAATATTCACCTACGGCAGGGAATTTTGGATTACTCAATTTGCTTTCCTGGTAATGTTCAACAGTACGTATGATGGATTTCGACAACAAAGACGGTCTTTAATCATGCTATAAGTGGCTAAACAATGGTATTTATTTGTTACTACAAAAGGCTTAGAGTCGTATAAACATGCTTGCTTTATTTGGCCTGCAAGCTGCCGAAGGTGGTGGCTTAATGGTCGTCGATATAAAAGCACTGTCGCTTTCTGCGACGGCTAGTTCTTTGGGTCCTATAGAGAGTAAAAGGTGGGTGAACGAACTGCATACTGCAATCAGTGTCAACGGCAATCGAATTGTGATAGTGTTACGTAACTGGGCACAATGCTCTCGTAACCTGGTGTCATACTTTCGGATTGAGCTCATGATATTTTGTTTATATTATGTGAATCTTATTTTTCCAACATATTTGTAAATTTTTTTAAACAGTTCTATTGTATTCTTTGTCTAAAAGTATGGGACACTATGAAAATTTGTATAAATTTAAAATGCGTTGGTCACGTTGGTGCACAGTCAGTCACCAAACAGATTACCTATTACTATTCAGATCACAACATTTTGCCCCATTGTATTTTTAATCGTGGTTAAGCATCGATCAATTCAAACAGCCAAACGCTGTGTTAAATTTATTTTTATTTTGTGTAGTTCTAATAAATATTTAAATTATTTTCAGATAAGCAAAAATGAAGTTCTTAATTGTATTATCGTGTATGATCCTGTCAGCTTTTGCCGGAGAAAAATATAACGCAAAATATGATAATTTCGATGTCGACACACTCATATCTAACGACAGACTGTTTAAATCATATATACACTGCTTTTTAGATAAAGGCAGATGTACATCAGAAGGATCTGACTTCAAAAGTAAGTAAATTCATTTTCTATAATATTACATATCAGTTATTCAACTAAATTGCATATTTATTTCCTTTAACTAAAAATTCTAAAACTTCATTTAAAATATTTATTCAACAAAATCCTTTCAACATCCTTACTACTAATATTTACGCATACTCAGACAACATTGAATGCGCAATGCCTACTAAGTACCAACCATGTATTGACTCTGCATATTAAGAGGCACAGGACAGCATCGCTTGATAAATAGTATAAAAAGGTCGAGGTCAAGGTTTTTGTACTGAAGCCTTGAAAGCCCTATAATTGTTGCGATATTCTTAATTTTTTGTAATATTTCAACAATAAATGTGTATCTGAATCACATAATTCTTTGCACGTTATATTTTTTTAATATTATAAATATTTTAAATCTATATTTCAGAAACTTTACCTGAGGCGGTAGAGACAGTATGCGCCAAATGCACAGAGAAGCAAAAGGTTAATATCAAAAAAGTGATTAGAGCCATCCAAGCGAAGTACCCTAAATATTGGGATGAGCTCGTTGCTAAGAACGATCCCAGTGGTAAACATCGTGATAATTTTGACAAATTCATCAAGAGCTAATTTTACAATATATATTTTAGACAACTAAATTTAAATTTACATATAGGTTTAAAAAAAATAAGACTCAAGGAAAGATCGAAAATTATGCTTTTTATGCTTTTTACTTTGTTAAGATAAGTGATACGATGCGTGATATTTCTTAGTCTCCGGAGAGCATTTCAGGGTAAATGGCGTAAAGTTATTTATTTTTTATTGGTGTTGACTGATTTTAATAAACATTACTAGTAATGAATATATTGTTGTATTATTTCCATTTTCACTCCAATTAACATGAGAACGCGTGTTAACGCTAGGTTCTTTTTGAAGCTGAGAAGCTATAAAATAAAATATTTTGCATGTTTCATCTTTAAATTTTAAATAAATAAAAATTAAAAAGGTAAATATTTTTTCACAGACGTAAATTACTATTGATTTTCGTAATAGCTTTAATATTTTATGAATACAGAACAAAGTAAAATAGAGTAGTTGTAAATTTTGTGCTAGCTTGTTATTTATTTTAATAAAATATTAGCCGTAGATGAAGGTTGACAATATTAATATACAAAATATAAATACAATATTCATTACACTAGATAATCATATCCTATTTGACCAAACCGAGTACGAATGTGGCAAGTAAAGACTCGTTGCATGTGTGTATGTATGTCGGCGGGTCGGTTGCGCAGTATTGCAGTATGACGTAACCACGTTGTATAACGCCTTCAATCTCCGCTGGGTAATTTGGTTCAAATCGTTTAAGCGTACGTTTTACCAACCAATGTTTATAATATGGCAAGCTTTAGCAAGTACTTATGAACATGATCCATAAACACGAACAAGAATCAACATACACATCATTTTTTTTTTGGTTTCAGGTTTCAGGTTTTTTGCATAGCATGAGTGAGTATTAAAAGATAAATTTTGGAAATTAAATATAATCAAAATTTTGTGTAGAACATCGACTTTTTGAAAGACAGGCGTGTTTTTTGTAAGTTAATCTTACCTCTTATTTAGTGAAAAAATAGCGCTTAAATTGAATTTGAATGTAGGCTACTTACTCAATCTACTCAAGGGAAACCGAAAACCTTGCTACTTTATATATAATACTTTAACAACAAATACCTACAGCATTCAGTCAGGCATAACATGTAACGCAGTCATACCTAGCTTGGTGATTAAAATAATATTTTCAATGTAATTTGAACTAACAAATTACATTGAAAACATTATTTTAATTGTTATATATATTAATATTTTTCTTAACAAACAAAAATATACTGACATGCAACTGTCTATATATATTAATTTCCTTATTTTTTGCCTTAAGAAGTATTTAAGGCATAGGATATAGATTGCACGAGAGTTAATAGAGGCTGCATTACCCCAAAGTGTAATGCCATAAGACATAATACCATGAAAGTAGCTAAAGTAAACAAGGCGAGGCGTTTCTACACCAGTTAATAATCGCTTTTTTTTATTGCGAACGCTGCTGAGCTATGTCTATTCGCCAATCCATCAATATGATCCTACGGCTTCATTTATGAATAAATGGGCTTAAATAATTTTCCTATTAGGCGTCCTTTACACATTTAGATTTTCTACTATTTAAAAGTAAGTTATTAGCACTATGCCAATGTACTATTTTCAAGAGAGCATTGTTTACATCGTCATATTAATTTTGTCTAAAATAATTCAAAATAATTTTGCTAGTTTATGTACATGTACAGTATGCCCTCTCGCATATGTATTGAATGGCATCATATGGGGCATATTTCTTAGAAATGCATATTTATTGTTTGTATTTTGCACATTCGATGTTATTATAATATTATTGTTTCCAGGACATTAGGTTTCCTTTTCTGATTTTTTATTTTATTCATATTATTTCAACCCTCGTTACCTCTTTTTTTCTGTATTCTTGTTTAAAGAAGATCATGCACAACATAAATATTTGATTTAATATTTTTTTTGTAGTTCAAGGTCTGTATTACTTTCTGTATGTTTGTTATTGTCCCTTAAAACCATATCAATATTACTCCAAACTCACTTAGATTGGAGTAATATTGATAAGGTTTTGACTATCTCTCTCTCTCTTCTGCCTAGCCTCTGGATTCTAATCATTTCGCATAGTTATAGAAGTGTTATAGCATTCTATATCATTATGTCTATTTCATCTTTGACTGTAGATGGTCACGGTGATGATTTATTTTTTAAATTCTTGCCGTCTCTACTACCTTTTCAAGGTTTTTAATCTTTTTTAATATCGGTGTTATTTTTTTCCATTTTCATTAAAATAGATGTTGTGATGGTATCACTTATTGTAGTAGTTCGTAACTTTAGTAGTTCTGTCATTTTAGTAAGAGGCAGTGACGTATGTCTTGACAGGACGTAATTTGTATTTATAAAAAAAAACGATTACGGTTTGTCACTTACGCCTTGGGCATGCATATACGCATCTGCATCTGGCCTAGACGAAGGTTCCGCTTCTGATTTCCGTTTCACCTATCCAAAGTAGGAACTTTATATAGGATATATATAATGTCCTCCCTTATGGAGCCCACCATCCCCCTAACACCCGTTCATATAACAACATTCAAATATAATGTAACATACTTGTAAAATATTAGATCTAGATATCTTGTGTATATACTGTAAATGTAAATATTGATTATTTTGTTATAATCGATATTTATATATCTCTTTTAAACACGCATTATTCCGTTGTGTAGTGTCATCTCTTTTTTACCGTACAATCTTCTACGGGAGTTTTTCACACAAAGAGACATAATTAAATAATTAAATTGAATTGTAATTTGTATTGAATTTTCCGACCGTATTTTTCATATTTAGTTTTATAGATCTATATCTAAAGTATAGCTGTGCGTTATTTATGATTTTTTGTTCCTCCCAGTAGTAATGTTGGCAGTTTGGCAAATATTTTTGCTCTTTTGTGATATTTTTATTCAGACTTCGAATTGGACTTTTCAAAACGTGCCGGGCCTCCTGTGATAGCACTTTTCATTTTCACTTAAATTATATCGCCAGCGGGTTTGTCATCACGTCTGACATGTAATCCCGGATACGGAAAATCTGTCCTTTAAGTTACGGCTATGACGAGTTGACGACAATTCAATTAAATATTCACTATTCATATATATTATAAGTACTGAGAGATTTCTTATCAATAGACTACGAAGTATACATATTTATAATATTTTTATTATTTCTATTTAAATAAAAAAAAAATAAACCAATTTGATATTGCATTTTTTAATAGAAACATTGCCAAGTGATATTTGAACTAATGACTAAAACTACTTCCTATTATTTATCAATCTTCTTTGCTTTCAACTATAGATAAAAAATTTGCCTTGTATTCATTTTTTGGGTCGTATTTCTTCTCGAATTCCGCTACGATATCTGTCTTCTTTTCATATATTTCTTTGAATACTTTTCTCACATTGTTCTTCTGTAATTTGGAACACTTTTCCGCATGCATCCGAGAGGATTTCAGGTAAAATATCTTAAAATAAAAAAGTAATAAGTCAGTGCATTTAATATATTTGCTTACCACGAACAAGTGCTTTAGCCTTAGATCAAAAGAAAAAGTGTCATACTATAGGTACGTACTTACTACGTACTATATAGGATTAATACCTACCAACCAATACAAATCACATATTATTCTTGTTATATTTTACACTAAACAATAAAGATTCATAGTTTTAATCGTTGAAATCACAGGATTTCCTTAAAAATATTTACTACAAGTACCTTTAAACTCTGGTGCATACTCGGCAGTACATGGACCTTTATCCAGAAAACAATTTAAGTAGGAATTGAACAAGGTTTCATCGCTAATTACTTTATCAACATCAATTTTGTCAAACTTTTCATCGTAGCATTCAACTGTGTATACCAAAAGTAATGATAAAACCAAATATGGGAACAGCATTTTGATAATCATTTGTAGATTTCAGATTCAGTGCGCAAAGCCACAGGTATTAGACAAGCCTGTAAAAAGTAAGTATAGGGCTAAAACATATATTATTGAGTGGTACATAAAACATTTAAACTCCAGTTAAAGGTAAATTATTAAACAATAAGTTGCCTAGTACCTATTAGTGTGTTGAATGGCAGCGTGATGCTTGTAAAAAAAAAGTTATTCATTTTCAGAAAGTATAAAAAAAGGATTTAAAACGTATTTAGTATAAACAATATTGTGGATAGAAGTGGGTAGGCAAAAGAAAAATAGGGAATGGAGTGACTTAACCTAGTATCATTCCATTTCCTTTTTATCTAGGAGGAAATAAAAAAAATAATTCCTTCGTAGGTATCGATGATCGATCGATCACAAACACAACTGTAGCGTTTACGGTGCACTAGGGCGGACCTTAAAATATTATGAAATTTATTGATATAATACTTACTTGCTAGTTAGAGCTACTCTTTGTATACAAAAAAATAATGATAACTTGTATTTTTATATAGGTACTTACATTAAAATAAACGGAAATTGACAATTCTGACAATAATTACAATTTAAAATAGTATATTTATTTTCGATCTCATAGTACAAGAGTCGACGTTGTATATAAGTAGTAATCATTTTAATATAATATGGAGCTCAATAAAAATAATATACAGGATGTTGTGGCACAGCGGCGGTTGTGAGTCGGAAAGAATGAATTAAAATTCTGCTCTGGTAATAATACAAAGCGCGGCGTTGAGTTCCGCCACTCAACACGCAATATCTCGAAAGGCGGAAAGTGAGTATCAGAGGGTCTTAATACCAGGTTTCCTCTGCTTACTCTGCTATAAACTCCTTATGACATGGCTATATTATGTAATTTATTTGCCGTATTGGCATTTATGGTTGATTAAAAAATAAGCTTTACGAAATTTTACTGTGTCACTCAGTTCCGTTCATTTCTTTAGTTATGGAGTTTTGAGCGCACCAGTATGCTTAACTGGTCCATTTCGCCAATATCACGAGGTATGAGGAAGACACAAAGGAAAAAAATACATTTTACACAATCGTAGAATGCAAACAAAGATGAGATCTAATCTAAATCCGAAATCTTGTTACTCCTGAACTCCGAGAACGTAAATGTATTTTTTTGCATTCCTCCTAATATATACATCAAGAAAAAAGTTCATTACAAATAAATTTACTGTTTAACATAAAATATTGTTTTGATAACTTTTGTCATTATCATCACAAAGTCTACAATCTATTCAGCTGTACTACGCTCACTGCTCGACGCTTCATCAATTTTTTTTAGCTTCACGCAGTCGAATGAATCTCATGTTAAAACTCCATTCCTTAATTTTCGCCAAATTTTTGAGACAATTCGTATTTCACAACGAACGTTCACAACTGTCGCACGTACATTCAGACGTTGTACTGCGACACGACGGCCTCGTGAACAATATTATTAAGACGTTTTGATTAAATGCCGAAGTAAAAAATGTAGATAAAACCTAATCTCTGTCTCTTGAACTACATTATTTTATGGTTATATAAGCGTTCTTTATAATTTACAAACGTTTTGACCTTTATATAATAAAACTACGATGGTAATATTGTTGCGAGTGTTATTATTATTATTTAAAAATGAAAACGTTTGTTAATCTTATTTTAGAGAGAAAGTCACCTAGTGTTATCAATTGTAAGAGTTTCTTTTATGATGTAAGTGAGCACTAAGAAAGGATTTTTAGAAGTTCTACTAGTTAATCCTTAGAATTGGTGTGTAAAGTTTATATGGAATTTTCTCATTTTTAGACAGAAGTATGAAACTAGGTATATTAGTTTTGGATTACAA
This sequence comes from Dione juno, assembly GCA_037127375.1. Taxonomy (NCBI): domain Eukaryota; kingdom Metazoa; phylum Arthropoda; class Insecta; order Lepidoptera; family Nymphalidae; genus Dione; species Dione juno. Next base: position 2,710,281 of record JAXRJS010000061.1, on the reverse strand, counting down.
TTAAAAATGATCTCTGTAGATGAAATGGACAAATTCTCCCCTGAAGGGGAAAAAGGAGGGGTAAAATTTGTATGGAAAATTTTTTATTTCTGGTCTTAACAGTATATAAAAATTGGGATATAGGGCCATAATTAGAAATAAAAGTGATATGTTTACGTGAAATGGACAAAATTCTCCTCTAAACGGGTAAAATGGAGGGATAATCATCACTTTCACTTATATTTATGCTATTGTAGCCCAAATTATTTAAATTTTATTTATAAATTAATGCTGTATCAATAAATATATAACTTATTGAGTGTAATAAATTATTGAGTGTAGAAGAAGGCTGAAATTTAGCAGTAAGGTGGTATGGAATAAAATGATGAAGTAACAATAAACGCAATTAATAATAATAATAACATTATGCAAGTCAAAATTATGTACATACTTGTACGTCTATGTGATTTCAAATTCAATTAATTTTATTCAAAATAATAATACATGATTAATTTTTTGAACGTCAAAAAGTTTACCACCGGTTCACTAAAGTTAATGCTTCAGACCTAAGAAGAATTGGCGCAAGAAAATCAGCGGAACATTTATTTTCACCTTTTTTAGGGTTCCGTACTTAAAATGTAAAATCAGGACCCTATTACCAAGTTTCTACTGTCTGTCTGTCATCTATGTGTTTGTCACCGTGCTGTATCTCATAAACCGTAAGAGAAAGTTGATTTTTTTACAAATTACGTTTTCACAATATTCGTTGCCGCTATAACAACAACAATACTAAAAATGAAAAAAAAAAATTTCGTCAGCGGAATGCCTGCAATCATGAAATAAGCACGGAACTCTCGGTGCGCGAGTACTACTCATTCTTGACCGATATTTTCTTTCAAGTCGGTCAGTTGCAGATTTACAATTATTCATTGTTGACAATGATGTCTCCCCACAAGAAATCCCCAGAATTAATTGTTTCAGAAGTAAATACATTAAATAGCATTGAACTTATTTTTAATAATATTGAAAAAATCCACACAGCAAGTTGGGCAAGTTTAAGTACTCAAGTTTTGCTACTATATTACTTCTAAACTTTTCTATATACAAGTACATAAGCAATTTTTTATGTCTTATTAATTTTATACTTACCAATACAAAATATAACCAAATGTCCGCAATGACATGACGTTAGCATATTAATTATAGGTTTATTTTTTGGTACAGAATTAGTACTTATATAAATACGCCTATTAATTATAGACGTACAGTTTTATAATTTGAGAGACAAATATGATATAAAAAAAATTGCTTTGAAATTTTACTAGGCGCGATAGATGAAATAATAAAATACATAAAAAATGTATTAATGTCAAATAGAGTCAAAATAAAATGAGCGTTTTGTTTTAACTTTTTTATTACCAGTTTTGCTTGAACTTTGTTTTTAAATTTATTACTCAGACAAAATTTACAATAGTCATATTTTTGGCTTCTGTTACTTGTGCAAATACTTCTAAAAATATTTGGGGCTACGCCTGCTTGAACTACGCTATTATTTGTTAAATAGTAAAATAAATTTACCATAAATTGTGTCCCCTCATTTTATTATTATATATGAGCTATATTACTGGAAAGTTTTGTCTAAATCCATTCAGTAGTTTTTGCCCGTAACCAGAACATACACTCATCTTCGCAAACTTTCACATTAGTTAATTTTGTAATCCTTACACTTTTATGATGAGTTGATTGATGAGTCACACATGTTTATAATTTATAATTTAAACAATTTATATTTATTGTACAATGTTTATATAGTATGTTAAGATACTTTTTTCTTTAACGAATGTTTTCCCTTAGTAATTACTTTTGATTAATCTTAACATATATTTTAGTTTATGAAAAGAAGTATAATTGTAATTATGAGCCTTTTCCACAATAATAGCAATTATAAACAATATTTTTTATACAAGTTTTACATAGCCTATATCTTTCAATAATAAATATTTAATTCGTACCAGTAGTGTCTGAGATTAGTCCATTCAGCAAAGCAAATTCTTTACTATTGTAATATTAATACAGATATTTAAGAGGTGCAATTGAAGACGCTAATAAATTGTATTTTATGAATATCTTTGATTTCATCTCTTATGAAAGACAGATCCAGTTCATAAGGGACACCGAATAATAAGGAAGTTCGAATATAAAATGAACTTTTTATCGGTCTTACTACTTAGTTCAATTTACTTAGTATATAGTATGGCTCCGTAGGAATTATTTGAAATTTCCATAATTAAAAATAATAATAAATTCTTATATCTATACTTATACTAAAAATATTACTGATCGCTGTCTGTACATAGAAGAAATGATAGTGAATACAATTATTAGGGGCATTTATAAACGTAATAGAAGCCATAACTTTTCAGGTTGAGTTTATAAATTTATAATATCTGCGAATATCTTACTTAACAAGGTTTAAATTCTTCCGCGTTCAAATAATGTTCGTTTTTTCTGCCAGTATTTTCATATTTTTGTGCGTCCTCTTTTCTGTTGTCTATGTCTCTAAGCGGCTTGAACAAAAGGAGAACAGAGAGGTTTTCCTCTAGCTTAAACAACATTTTAATATCACACAATATAATTATAAGTAGTAGGTAGGGAGAGACCGGGAGAGTTGAATGCCTTTTCACTTTAAGCGATATAACATTGTAACTAAAGCTTGTATCTTCATAGATTAGGAGCGTATGTTTTGCATTACAAACTGGACATATCAGTAGGGACACTTAACCATAACTAATTTTATAACATAAATAGTAAAAAAAAACAGATGTTATAATCAAATTTGCTTAGTAAAAATAATAGCCAACGTTAACATTACCGATTTCAGATTTAAAAATAAAAATTTACCACTATTAATTAATTATCTAAAACAATGGACATATTTCAAAACATTTCTATCTTTATTAAAGAGATCAATAATAATTAGACTTCAGTGTGAGAAATAATATAATCATAGTCACTTTCATTAGTTTAAATCATCATTAATCTTCAATCGTTTTTGTTCACATTAATGGCATATATATTCATCATCTTAGTAGGTCAATTCAACATACTCATATTTCGGGAACGTAAATATACGTTCTCATATTTAGATTTTTTCTCTATGGCATAGGAGACCATATCTATATCTATATCTAAACTTTACTCCAAATAATGATCATCAGAGTCGATAGCATTTGAAAGCAATTTGGTCTTTTCATTCAGTTTCAGTAATTCGACGATAATGTTTTGTTTGTCTTTCATTTACTTTTTCGTCAGCTTTCTGGTTTTTTTGGTCTTAAATCGGCCGTTGCCTCGTTTTCTGGATTGCTGATTATAATTTTAGTTTTTACTGGTGTCGGTACCGACGTGTATTGTGGTCTGGTTTGGCCTGGTTTGGTCCTAAGATATCTGTTGTCACCAGTGTGACTTTCAGAATTTTTAATAAGACTGGTGTATCACCAACGTTATTTTGGTTGTATTAAGACTGACCTTCTCAAATTGCAAAATTTCAAGACCTTGAGAAGTTAACAATATTGAGTCAAGTATATCTTCATCCTGGTTTGACTTCTTCAATAGCGTTTTGTAATTCTTGTTTGGTGATTCTTTTGTGGGTAGAAGTTTTCAACTTTAGTTTTATATCGGAACGGCATGTATACCTGCAAATAAAACGTATGAATATGTAAAACGTATGGACGTATGAATGTATAATACTTAAGCACTGATCAAGTCTCTCAACCATTGTGGATCATGTCCCTAAGCTGCCATCATTTTATTGCGTGCTGAGGAAATTTGGACAAATCAGAAGAAAATTAATACACTGCATTCATAAACTACATGAGTTTAATATGATCAAAGTAGTATATGGTACAATATGTACATTAATATTAACCGAAGTAACTTAAAAACACAAAAGTATATTATAGTTTTTCACTTACCACGTCCAAAAAGTGTTCACATCGTTCACAAACGAACCGGCATAATGGCGTACCAATATGGCGGGAACTAAATGTCAAGCAGTAAAAGAGCATGTAATGACTTGATAGCTAATCTACTAGCGCTAAATTTAAATAGATTTATGCCGACAACATATGTACATATGGACTATGAGCCAGTGTGCCGCAGACTTACAGTATAGTAGCAAACTTCATATTAATGCCAGATATACTGTTTCACCTGACCTTGGTGAAATGGTGGTTCACTATTCCTTTGAGCGTGCATCGCAGCATGTCTGCCTATTTGACATTTTAAAATATATAATTATTTGTATACAAATATTTAATGGCTGACACTTATTCCGGTTCCTACTATATTTTATTTAATTTCAAAGCTACTAAAATTTTATACAAATTTACGTTTTTTCAGCAAGGCAAATTAAGCAGCAATTTAAATATGAAACTTTATTATTATTATGTACATATAATTACAAAAGTAGACATGTAGGTCGGTTCTTAGATGCAGATAGACCATATAACAATATAACATATCTGTTCAATAAGTATATCAACCAAAATGGGTATCAATGATTGACACTGTGGCTATGAATTCAATCTTCACGAGGGAAATAACATTTTATATACTTTTTTTATATTTAAATTATTTTCACTGTATGTATGTATTTGGTAATAATAACGAGTGTTTTAAGAATAATTTTTTATGCTTACACATCGTCTAAGTAAAAATTGATAACTGATCTTTATAGAGGAGATTTTTCAATCTGCCGCAGTTTATAACATATGAAATTAAAGCGTTAAACAATACGTCCACATATTTAAAAGGCTGTAATCGTTTACGCTCAATAACAATATGGCGAATGAAAATCTACATGGCAAAGGTCATAGAATAGCATAGGTCATGGCATATATGGAATATCAATGAACAAAACTAAATCTACAATTCCAGGCAATGTCGGCTTGATATCCCGCTGTGTCACAAGTGATGGACGTGACAAAGAAATGATAAAAAAATGTTTAAGGATTCTGTATAAGTAACGGGTGTAGTGTCGAGTATAATGACTCTAAAACCTGTTTGGATTTCTTTAAAATTCATTGCACTACACTTGGATCAAGAAAATAACTTTTACCATTATATAAAGAAAGCTTGTCTTAGTTACAGGAAGTCATGTTTAGGAGTACATTTATATTTCCTTTTAAGTTAACATGGTGTTTGCTTTGTACTTATGTATTTTAAAGTATACACATTCATGAGTTAATAATAATAACAGGACACCTACACACCTTAAAAAGGTAAATAAAAAAGGATAATAAAAAAAAAAGAAAATACACTTTATTTGGAATTTCAAATGTAACATCAAAAACTGAATTTCTTAAACATTTACTATGTCGAAATATGTAAGTTCTACTTTCCGAGTGCGGATTTTTAAGTGTGTCCTACAAAAAATAACCTCATAAAAAACAGTTTATGCATAAAAGTTAGTTAATTGTTGACTAAGTATAATTAAAATATTAAAGAGTTTACTCTATATAGTCAAAGGGATCCAAATTACAGATAAAATATACAGAAAAAAAGACATATAAAAGACATATATAATTCATATCTAAAAAATAAAGCAAAGCAAAAAACATTTACGTATCGAACGCGGCGTGTACGTCGAAGACTTTCTTTGATTCCGGGCATACGTTTTGTATGCGGTCCGTTATATCGACCTCTTCCACGATCTGGGACTGGTTTAGACTTTAGAGAAATGCCACCCCACTATCACACCGACGCTGGCCGCCGTGACAGAAGGACTCCAACTACTTTCATACTTTCATCCGACAGTAAGTACCTACCGAATTTTTACTATGCCTAGAAAGTGAGCAACGTTGACCGGGTTATTACTGTAGTCGATTTTTGCTTTGGAACTGCTCAAATTAAGTATTACAGTTAGATTTTAGATATTATATATAAAATATATATATATATATATATATATATATATATATATATATATATATATATATATATATATATATATATATATATATATATATATATATATATATATATATATATATATATATATATATATATATATCTTTGGTAATAAGTACAATTTTATACAAAATGTCTTTATTTATTATTTATATGTATAGTGTATAAACATTAATCTATTTATGTTGTATAGTAATAACTATAAACGTCTTTAGTCACAGTGCAGTGGTTATTTGTCTCCGCAAAATGATTAAATATACAAACGTAGATGTCTTTCCATAATAATGTGAATAATTGCATACGTACTTCTAGACGTCAAACCGTGTAATTATGGTGTTAAAGTGCAACAATTTTATTATTTAAATGTTTACTGCTAAGATAATAAAAAATAAAATAATTGAAATATTTAAATAATGGTATGCTTTTAATATGTAATATTTTTATTATTTTAATTGCAATTGCATTTAGGCAATTCTCGCAAGAAAGAGAATATACTAGAAAGAGAGTATAGTGATAAGGTGACTCCGATCTCTACTCTGACGATCTTAATGTGGGCCAGTAGGACAGCGCAAGATTGTAAACGATATGTTGGTAGGCTCGATCGCCATAATAAAAAAATATATATGTTTGTTACCATGCACTGGCAGATAAAATGCATCGTTGAACTTGACAAAACACGCAATGTATTGAAAAATGGGATATACAACTGAACATTTTAATATTTGGTTCCTTCTGCCTACCTTGATATATGTGGGAGCGTTTTTGACCTTATTGAAGATTTTATGTGCTATCGTAAAATATTTTTTTTCTATCCTCACGAAGACGACAATAATTATATACAGGGGAAGCCGCGAGCGCAACACGAATTGTCATATAATTTGAAATGCGACTAAATATTGTTTATGTCGAATATGATTTATAAAAAAACAGATTACGCGTTTTAGGAGGACAAACATAATAATAATAAGAATAATACCTTGTTAGTAATTATTTTTGGGATGATTATTGATTCATAATTTTTATATATTTTTTTTTTCTTTTTAGGAAATGAATAATTGGGTGCTATGTTTGTGTGCGCTGACGGTGGTGGCATCCTGTGCGGCACAACAGTACCAACAATTTGTTAATAAATATGACAATTTCAACGTTGATTCTATAATACAAAATGACAGAATCCTACTTGCCTATTACAAGTGTGTCATGGATAAGGGACCTTGCACAAAGGACGGCAAGAACTTTAAGCGTGAGTATCGTTATTTTCGCAATATATGGATGTTGCATATTTATTTTTACTATTAAAAGTGAATGGTTTTGAACTTTATGAATGTCTTTTTAACTAACTTATAACTACTATAAGTAACTTACTTTTCTTAGCCTTAAAATTACTTTACCTTACTTTTCATCCATATAATGTTAAGTGAAATAAACATAGCTCTTATAATCATTATCTACACTATAGTAAAAAAAAACACGGAGATAAATTAAATATTTTCACTAAGAAATCATATTAATTAATGAATAAGTGGAAATAGAATACTAAATAATCATTTTGAAATTTTTGGCTGACAAAAAGTTTATCTCTGTTTGTTTGAATGCAAACATTTTCGAAATAATTGGACGGATTTAATTGATTTATTTTTAATGTATAACAATAAAGACTGGGCAGAGTCTAGGATATAATTAATTTTGAAGACTAGGACACTTTAGTAGCTAAATTAAAATCATTTATTAAATGATGCCCTAGTTGTTGATCATAACAAGTATTTTCCATTGGCATATCAAAATAACAGGCTTATTAGACAAAAATCTCCACCAACTATTATATTGTTCTTCAATGCATTTTATATTATGTAATTTTTCATATTATTTTTATTATAGGTGCTCTACCAGAAACTTTAACAACAGCATGTGGGAGGTGCTCGCCTAAGCAAAAGGCCGTTGTCCGCAAACTACTCCTCGGTATCAAGTCGAAGAGTGACCTTCGCTTTACAGAACTCCTGGATAAATACGATCCAACGCAAGCTAATAGGGTAGCGCTATATTCGTTCTTAGTTACAGGTGTTTAGATAGTAAGCTGTATGTTAAGTGGCTTATTATACAAATGACAGCAGTATTTATGGGTGAACATACCTAGATAGATATGAATAAGCAGAATATCTTTTTATGAAAATGGATTTTTAATATTATTATTGATTACGGACTATCAATGATTTTTTTATGGAATTTTTATATTTAAAATCAAAATGTTGTCGTCATTTGTTATATAATGAAGCTAGCCAAGTATTATTTAAGTTGCATTTATTAAATAAAAATAAGAATAATTGAATTTGTTTTTTTAATGCCCAGTATATTTCCTCTGAACACAAGAATGAGTTCTAACAAATTGATCATTTAACATGAAAATGCAGTTGTATCTATTAAATTATAATACGTCGCCATAACAAGGACAGATTAACCTGTTAGATAATTATTATAACATATTTACCTCTGCCGGTATTTCCTAGAATTTAGTAGAGAACCATTTATATAAAAGAAACACTGCAGTTTGGTCGATCATACCGTATTGTAGTTCACTCATTGTTGTATTCAATTGAGATCTAATATGAAGATCGTTCTTTTATTCTGTGCTATCTTTGCTTTGGCTTTCGCCGAAGATAAATATGACTCTTCCAGTGATGATATAGATCTTTCTGAAGTTTTGGGTAATGACAGACTTTTAATGTCGTATTCCAAGTGTTTACTTAATAAGGGACCGTGTACTCCTGACGTTAAGAAGCTTAAAGGTAAGAAATTAAGGACTGTTTTATGTATAGAAATGAAATCACAAGACAGGTTTAGTTGAATTATTTTGTAATATTTTAACATTCCTATTTACTTTTAACCCTATCTAATTATTTATATATCGAGTAATGTGAGAAAACCTTGCACCGCCATTTAGACTCATTTGTTGCCGTCTGATTTGGTTCAAAATTTGCAAGCGTGTTTAAATCTGTTAGCAGTTCAATATATACATTCAATAATAACATTTATGTAATATCTTTGTAAAGAAGACCAGGATAAAAAAATAAATATAATTTTAATTAATTAAATGAAATATAATTGAAATTAGAATATATTTATTTCAAATTGTCAAACAGTGATTATTAATTATAAAATATGTGATTTAAACATTTTTTTATTTATGATAAGATAAGTAGTAAGAAGCTACACGAATCAGATTCCTTCGTTCCTTCCTCGATTATTTAAAAATTGCATGGCCAAATCTAACGCCGTCTTTTTTACTTAGGACGGGGAGACAACTATGTACATACTTACCTATATTATAAATATTATTATGTATCTGTATTTTGTTGCCATTACATTAACATTCAAATATTATAATTATATTTCAAAAAAACAATCCTTACTTAATACCAATTATTAACTAAATAAATATCGTATATTTCAGATAAACTCCCTGAAGCATTGGATACAAGATGTGCTAAATGTACTGAAAAACAAAAGCAAATGGGCAGGCAATTGGTGAAAGAGTTAAAAGATAAGCACCCAGAAATATGGAAAGAACTCGTTGCTTACTATGATCCACAGGGAAAATATCGACAAGCTTTCGAGGAGTTCCTTAAAGCGTAAGCAATTATCACTTCGTGAAATAAAATAATAAATTTCATAATTTTCTTACTTTTGTATTTTGTACCAAAAAATAAATTTTGATGAAAAATAAATAATAGAAAATGTTTTTTTATTCGTAAATTTATTTCGTAGTTTTATTGTATGCGTCCAATGCTCTACGAAATGTTTCATAACAAACCAATCCTTCTGAATGATATTTTTTCGCTTCTTCCCAAACACTATTAAATGTTTCTTCATTCATCGATGTACCAGCAGATCCAAAAACCCTTTTTATTACTTCTGGACTACGCGCACCATACATGTCTCTATGATTAACATGTAAAAGTGTTAAAATACTTGGGCAAAGACCAGATTTGACATCAGATTCTTGAGGTAAACATGTCCTGTCAGCTTTACAACATCTTTCTGGTGTTATAGGAAAATCCAAATCGAAATATCGACCTGATGGTAGTCCTGCCATCGGTAAGCGATTTTCTTCTTGGCCGGGCTTTACCATTTCCGTATAAGTTGTCCGAAAATCAAGACAGTCTGAAGGTAAATCTATTATTTTAGGAAGATCTGGTAAAGGTTCTTTATAGTTAATGATATGAACAAATGTTTTGTATTCAATTAGAGTTCCATTAAATGCGTTCCATATCGACAATAAAGGCTCAATTAATGCAGAGTCAAATCGTATAAGTTTTGATGCACACTCGTTGTAAATAATGTTATTTTGCAGCCAGCCTGATTTCTCTTTATCATAAAATTTGATATTTAAATAAAACTTCCGAAAAAACGTTGGAAGAAATCGAACAGATAAGCATTTTCGAAGAGTATTAAGATGTGCTAAACACTTTCTATAAAAGTCTTTGTTTGGATTAATGTTACAAAATGTTAAACACTCAGCAAGATTATCAGAAACTTTCATTTTTCCAAAAGAATGTCCTTCTGGTAAACAATTTATATTGTTGTTAGGAGCCAGCACAGTGCCTATTCTGGGTTGATTTATTTCTTGATTGCTAGATTGAATGCTATTTAAAATAGTACACCGACTATTTCCTAATAAAATTCTGTCATCAGTAACGCAACATTTGGCATAAGAACCGCGTTTATCAACAAACGTCCTGTGACCAAATGTTAAATCAGGCTGAAAAGGTGGACTACAATAACTACGGGTAGCTTGGATTCCTGGGCCTTTGTATTTTTGCCTTTCACTGTATAAAATGGGCTCTTTTGGCATTATAATTTCATATAAACGCCCATGAAACTCAGTTTTTTTGCCGAAAGTTGTTCCATATCTATCAAAACCTTCAGGTAACATTGGAACTTGGTCGCTAGTTTCACCGAGAGGTTTTTTCCAATATGAAGAATATGGAGTATCCTTAAGGTCATCTACTAAGGTCTGAAATTTAGTTTTTATTGGAGGATTAATGAGTTCTGCAACCTGCCCAAATGGTCCAGCGAAACGTTTGTCAAGTGGTAAAGGATGACGTAATGGTGGCAATGGCTTCGGTTTTTTCGCAGGTCTAATAGCGTCACTTATCAAAGCATCAACTTCATCTTTTAATAAATAATGTTCCAAGCTGTCTTTAACAACTTCATCAGGCTGGGCTGTCGGTAGGCCAGCTGCACAAATTCTTGGTTCCCTCTCGATGAACATGCCAAGATTCCCTTTCCCTCCACTCGTACTACGTTGACAATCCACGGGCATGATGATAATCTTATAAAAAATATATTTACAAAAATTATATATTATGAATGCTGTATGTAAAGCTATTTGACATTATATTGACATACGGTTTTATATTTTTTTGAAATTTATTCAAATATTGCAAAATTGTTTTATCCAAACTAACCTTCACAATAAAAACTATGTATAATTTATATATAAAACTGAATGTTTGTATATACACATTCGGAGCTACTGGACGGATTTAAATAAAACTTGAAGACTGGAACACTTGATTAAAAAACATATTGAAATCTAATAGAGTAGATGCTATATCGTAAAAGTCCACGTGAAGGAAATTACAGGCACCAATTAATGCAATTTAATAAAATAATTAAAATAAATGGCATAAACCCTGCCAGGTGCGAGTTGAAATTTCTAACCGATCTCGTGATTGTATGCACCCATTTTGTACGAAATTCGTTACAAATAGGTATAAGCTTGTACTATAAATTCTCACTGCTTACAAAATTTTAAAACTGCAGCTAAATGGGCAGCAATAAATTTTATTACGTGCCATCTTTTAATAAGTCTATTTTTTCTATGCTTCATGTTACTATAGACCCAGGTCAAAAATATCAAATGCCCAGGTATTTGATATATAATTTTGAACTAATCTTGAAATATATGATTTTTATGGAAAGAAAGAAGTGACAAATAACAAAGTGATCCCTTTGGGTATTACATTTATTGAGATACGGAATTGCAAAGTATATAGCATGCATAAGTTCAAGAAGTAAGTAGTATGCCAAGATCGCACAAGACATTTAAGCGGGGAAAACATGTTTTATCGACAACGAGAACGCGTGCGAGTTTTTACCGCTCAGATAAATTATTGCATATAAAATGCTTTATAGATAAAGTGATTTGAAAGAAAAAAAATTAAAATATTACAAAATTTAATTTGCGGGTGTATGAATTAATTTTGTATGAAATGAACTATAAATATAAGTTTTTGATAATGTTTTTTCTGTGAAAGTCTTATAAATAATCAATTTTCGTTATTTATTTGTATGTACTGTACAAATAAAGTTCTCACTTTCACAAATTTCAAAATTTTTTTTCTGTGCTCTAAGAGATTGTAGATCTGGATATGTAATGTCAATTTAAGTGTCAATGTAATGGATATGTAATGGCACGTTGTCATCTCGACGCGTTCTCGAGATTAATGCTCTCAATAGACGAACAGACAGACAGACAACAAAGTTATCCTATAAGTAAGATTCCGTTCTACGTTCGGCTTATGAGGCGCGTAATCCCTATAATTATCTTATAAACTAAATATTTAACTTAAATGAATTTAAAGTACGTTGCTTAATAAATAAACCTAACGTATGTTTATAATACATTATGAATTGAAAATAATTAAGTGTCATTTGTCTCATCTTATGAATACAGTAATAGGTTCTTCGATTCCAAAGATAGAAAATTGACGGTTGCGCGTTGTATAGTCGCGTAATAACAGCCCAGTGTTTTATAAATACCTGAGGAAATCCAGTATATGCTATAGTCATGTTAGTATTTTAATCAAAAAGGTAAATTTTGCAGCATATGTAAGTATTTAATAATAAAATTGTGATTGTAAAAAGTGTTAATTGTAATAAATAATTAATTGAAAACTATTCCTGGCAAGTTACTTGAAGACATAAAATTTTTGGTCAAATAATAAAAAAAAAACGCACAGTGCTGAAATTCGTTCTTGGTTACACTTAACAAAATAGATCAAAAGCCCCAATAGGGATTCTAGGAAAAAAATTATAGTCCCTTCTTAACTTATCTATTTTTTAAAATAACTTTTGTCACTCATAGGATCATTGAGGAATTTAGATAATTTCAAGGTCTCTACCAAAACGTAGTGTTTTTTTTAACGGAATAATAAACAACAAATTGATGCCACTGATTATAGAACCCATTTTCATACAGATATATGAAGATGTAAAGGGGAACTGTCGTGTTGATGCATGTTATGGTACCTTTTCTAAGTGCACATCTGCCAAGAGTCAAAATAATCGTGACCTAGAATCTTTACATATGCTTTAGCCAATAGGACGCAATCAACCTGTAGAATATGAATAGTTATATTTAATAGTTATATTTTCAAATGTATACAAAAAAGATTTTATTGTTGAAAATACCAATTTGATTTGAAAAGTTCTTATTGTATAGTCGTTTATTTATCGAAAAAAATCATAGACAGTACCTGTAGGCAGAATTACCTTCGGAATTTAGAATGTGGCATGTGGCCACGGTTCAGTTAAAACGCAATCTCAAAAAATGTATATAACAAAATGTAGGAGAGATAGTTAAATAAATAAAAAAAATATATATCTTCACGTTGTTTAGCAGGGTAGACAGTGAGAGGGACCCTAGAGTTAAGACACTTCGTTTGTCACTTTCCACCCAATTTTCGACATTACGGAACTCAATGTCGTACTTAAAAAAGTTACAAGCACGAAATATTTGGGTGTAATAGTAGACCAAAGATTATCATGGTACCCACACCTAGAAGAAGTCGCAAATAGAATCAGAAAATTAATATTTATTTTTCGTCAGCTGCGACATATACTTCCTAAACCACACACAAATGACAAATCAACTTCGAGAAACATTCTTCAGGAAACATATATTGCTTTAGGTCAATCAGTGCTGACTTATTGTATTCCTATTTGGGGAGGAGCTCTTAAAACAAAATTCCTAGCTCTAGAACGTGCACAGCGAACTCTAATTAGAGTCATGTATTTTAAAAATATTATGTTTCCAACAGAAAAACTGTATAAATTAAGTCATTTGCTGTCTCTTAGAAAACTCTACTTATTGCATACAGTTTTGAAAAAACACAAATCTCTACGCTATGATCCACATTTATTAAATTAAAGAAGAAATTATATAATTGCCCATACCTCAGGAACTAAAACCTTATTTGCTAGCATTCAGTATGAGTCACGGTCTTGTTTCTTGTATAATAAAATAAATAAAATACTAACTTTATACCCCATGCTATATTATGAATGTAAGAAAAAGGTGAAAGAATGGCTGGCACCACTAGGTTATGAGGAAACTGAAGCGCTTCTTCAGCATTTTAAGCCTTAGTTATACATATCCACAATTACTCTGTAATACACACACCTACACATGATTTGTTTTGTTAAGAACAGTAAATAAAATAAACTAGATCAAATAAATAGTATATTAAATTGTAAAAAAAAAAAGAATTTAATAACCTACATATATATAGATCTAAGATTAAGGTTTCTGTTATTTTTATGGTAATGGAAGAGCGGAGTCTCCTGGTACAGGCAATATCATGCTTAAAAGGAGGCTCCAAGCACTAGTGGATTGTAAAAAAACTTGTTTAAATAAATGATTTATTATTATTATTATCATACATTTACTTATAACATTTTATATGAAAATTGTTCATTATTGTAAAATTGTATGTGTGAAATAATATTTTTTATTTGGTATACATATAATTGTTTGTTTCAGTCAATGAAGATCTTTATAGCTTTCTTAATAGTTTCACCTTTGGCCTTAGCGGACTTTTATAGCTCACGATATGATGATTTTGATATACAACCTATACTGGAAAATGACAGAATTTTATTAGGATATACTAAATGCTTCTTTGATCAAGGACCTTGCACACCAGAGGCCAAAGATTTTAAAAGTGTGTATTTTTTTCACCATTGTAATAATCAGATATATGAATGCTTTTTTAAATTATTTTCTAGGCCTTTTCTTAATATATTTATATGCTCAAATCAATGTCTTAAAATATATTTTATTTTCAATAAGTTAATATTGTTTTTGATTTTCAGAAGTAATACCCGAAGCTGTTGAAACTACATGTGGAAAATGTACTCCAAAACAAAAACATTTGATTCGACAAGTGATTAAAGCTGTAATGAAAAGTCATCCAGACTCCTGGGACCAACTTGTTGATAAATATGACAAAGATAAAATATATAGACAGAATTTCAATAGTTTTATTGAAGAGACTAATTAATTTGAAAAATACTAATTCTGTTCTCGTAAAAAATATTTGATATATATGTAGGTAAATTAAATAGTTAAGGAGTTGAAATAAAGACTTTTATTATACAAATTACATTGATATTTCAACATTAAAAACCTTTAAAAATTTTAAAGATTATCCTAAAAATTGTTAATTAGGCCTTTCCTTTGAAGGAATCAAGTTTGTCCTTGTATTTCTCTTGATAGATGTGATCGGGGTCGTATTTAACAGAAAGCTCTTTCCATAACTCAGGTCGTTTGTTTACCAGATGTCTAATAACTTGATCAGAGCCGGACTTTTGTTTCGCGGTGCACTTATTGCAATCATGTTCCAAGGCATCAGGTAATGTTTCCTTTAGAGTTTTAGCATCGGATGTACACCGACCTCTGTCAAGTAAACAATCGACGTAACCCTTTAAAAGGCGGTTTGATTCAAGAATTTCGTCTATGTTGATGTTGTCCCATTTATCTGTGTATGTTGAGGCTGGCTTGCCCCACGCTGCTGCCATCAAACACATCAATGCAACTAGAATCACGGACTTCATGATTTATCTGCAAAAAATAAAAGCTGCGTAAAAAGCTTGTTTATTCTCTTCTACATCATGATAATAATAATATCGTGAGATATCAATCTGAATTATGATAATTATAAATTTTATAGCTAAAAATTACAGCAGAAAATCATCAACACCAAGGCATTCAGGAGTATATAGACATGTTTAGTTGATGCCTATAAAAAAGTGCTAAGTATAATACCTTAATTGTCATAATTACCTATTGTTTTATTGTTAGATAATAAGCAATTGTCGCTCGCTCCCTTCCTACATAATTGAACCATTCATATTATTTATATACAAATGTTAATTACAAAATACGTTGTGAGCAAGCTATAGTAGAATAATTGTAGAAGTGCATAAAATTAATTATTATTGAAAATTGATTTTATAAAAGTAATTAATTAAAATTAG
This sequence comes from Dione juno, assembly GCA_037127375.1. Classification (NCBI taxonomy): domain Eukaryota; kingdom Metazoa; phylum Arthropoda; class Insecta; order Lepidoptera; family Nymphalidae; genus Dione; species Dione juno. The sequence goes on along the minus strand of JAXRJS010000061.1, from coordinate 2,694,015 downwards.
ACTATTTTATAAACTTAAAGCCAATAAATAACGTGTAAAGAACTACTAACAGTACATGAAATAAAAAAACAACAAAATATCGAATGTAAGTGACAGCTTTATATGGTCAAGTCATATCAGTCGTGATATATGACAATATTGCAACCAGTGATGTTCAATATAGTAAATGGCTTCTGGCATCCGATCTTAATTGAAACAATTAAATATTTTTAAAATACTGACTTTATTGTATCGAAGCCGACCTCATTTGCAATACTATAAAAGAACAATTTAAAAGGGAGAGTTGTTATCAGCTAACATAATATAAAATAAAAAAGATCCGTGGAAGTAAGAAAGAAATAAATATATTTTAAATTAGGTTATAAATTATTTAGGTGTATAATAATATTATATATCGATATTTTTTATCATTAAACGTTAACAAATCTTTAATAAATTGAGCTTTAAAAACACAAAGTAACTTGGATGTTTAGATTGTGATGTGTTAAATTTTTTTTTAACTTAAAGAAGAGCCAAGAAAATATTATTATTATTATTATTATTTTAATAAAGAAAAATACTTGTTCACATACCTTTATTTCGATCCTGATAGTACTCACTGATCGAATCCGACTAAGCTGTGAAGATCTAACGCTTTGGTAAGGATATTTATACTGCAGAAAACAAGTATTATTAAACGTTGCGCTATTGGCGTTACAACAATTGAAGGGCTGTGAATCATTGATAAATGATTGGACAATAGTTTCCCGCGGAAGAAAATCATCGATTTCGTCGAACATGTAAGAAGTTAAGGCTGACGACATCAACGTTCGTTGTTTATGTTGTACTTTATTTATTTATTTATGATTTATTCTATACATATATTGGATACAATATATTACGTTAATCACTCTATATTTAGCCACTAAATGTGCAAATATATGTATATATATGACTATATATATATATATATATATATATATATATATATATATATATATATATATATATATATATATATATATATATATATATATATATATATATATATATATATATATATATATAAGGAAATTCAAGTTAGTTATACGCCTTTGACTACAACCACATTTCTATGATAATTATGAACAAACGATTTAAAAAAAACAAATAAAAAGATAATCAAATACTTTTCCAGTACTTAGTGCCGAATATGTGTATATAAAAACTGACTGACAAATGAAATCCTACCAATTTTACATCAGCCTAAACATTTTTTCGTAAAATAGCTTTATGTACGGACACACTTTTTACTGTTTTTTTATAGTAATAGAAAGACACATAATTTATAAGTGTCTACAATAATTGCATTAATACATCTATTAACTTACGTCACAAAATATTAATTTATTAAATATATTATATAAATTATATCTTTAAATTTAAAATGTATAAGCGTTTTTTTTTGTACGTTGGGGAAAAGCAAAAGAAGAGTATCGTGTATGAGGGAGAAGTGTAAAATAAATAAAAATACATCCATGTTATTATTACAGCGAATTTCATCGAGCGATACAAGCTATTTTGTATAGTAATTTTCACCTTCTATTATTTAAAAATATATTTATTATAGCTTCTCGCTCTATTACGCAATAGAAGTGTAGGCAGAGGGAACTCAGTACTAAGACACTCCAATACACCTTTCAGGAATTTGCATGTGGCCGAACTTAATGCCTTGCTTTGTGATGTTACCAGAACGAAGGAAATAAAAATAACTTTCCCCGAATGGGAATCCGAGAGGAAAATGATTAAAACATCTCCAAGTGTGGAAATCGAACCTACACCCGTCGTGTTTAGATGCAAACTTTACGCCTTTTTAAAAAGTATGTCTTATGTATATTAATATTATGTCTAAATTTAAGCGAACATTGTTTGTTAATAATATATGTATGTAACTAATTAGCACTTACATTCAATATTGAACCATCACTGTTTATATTGATTGCAATAAAAATCTAATTAAAATTTATAATTACACAGTTACGTATGACCTAGAACTTCTTTAACAATTGTTGTCCTAAGGTTTGCCCTTACATAGAAAAGGAAAAATTGTAATTCTATTGATGATACACTTCCGTGTCTTGTATACCCATTACTTATACAAAAAATAAAGGTATTTTAAATATTTTTATATTAAATACAATATTTTTGTTAGTTTTAAAAATGTTGTGAAACTTAATAGAAACAAGGTGAACATAACATATTTAAAATTAAACATAGCTTAAAGACTTTAAGCTTGTAAAGTGAGGAGAAGCATACGTACTCGTAGCAAACATATTCAATCTCTACTATGTATTATAGAGCTCATATAACTTGTTTGGTGGACGCACTATACTCAGAAAGTACCGATTTGTGTGGAATTTACTTTTTGTGTTGGGTAGGGTAGCTATCGAGGATGGCTTTAGGTTATAATACACTGTATCTGTGTCAGATTTCCTTCGCGTCCTTATCGCAACTGTTAGTAAGTTCTATTTGACTACGAGGGCGAAGTCACAGGTTAAAGCTAATATAAATCATAAATTTTTTATTTTGTTGTAATAAGTAATAAAAAATACAAAACAAATGCTTTTAGTTCGTAATGTAACATTTTGTATTCCGTTGAGTCCATCTCTGGGTAAAAAAATGAACAAAGAAAAAATTATAAATATAAATTAATTATATATATTTGCTCATTCGTTAAAATTATCGTAATCTTTTATTATAATGACGTAATATTGTAATAAAATAAATATATTTTCCGATATTTTCCATAATTGTCTAGGAATATAGAAGAATCCATATTACATTTGAAGAAATGACGTATTCGGTATACCCTAGCGGGGTAGTCAGATAGAACGGAGCGCCAAACGTTGCGGTCCCTGCATACCTCTTCCGTCTCGTCCACTGTCAATAACCTCATCGTACATGCTCTCCGGGGCGTCCTCATGCTTGTTACGTGACCCTCCTCCAGTAGGTCCTGTTTTCGAAGGTCAAACAAGGTCTCCCCTTACCTTTCTTACTATTCACTTTTGCTTCATTTATCTTTTTTACCATTCTTTCATCACTCATTCTCTCGACGTGGCCAAACCACCTGAGCACGTTCTTCTTCATTCTTAATATGACATCCTTGCTTCACCTACCCTTCTGTGTACCTCTTCGTTGCGGATACGGTCAGTTAAGCTGACTTTGCATATCCTCCGAAGAGATTGCATCTCCACAGCATTCATCTTTTTTCATACTTCTTCTACAGTACCCACGTTTCACTGCCATATAACAGCGTCGGCACCAGAACTGCTTTGTGTACGGCCAACAACGCAACTACACTTACGTTACGCCGTCCCAACAATGCAGCTAACACACCGTTCATTCTGTTACCCGCAAAAATACGCCTTTCCACGTCAATTTCGTATTTCCATCTCTACTTAACATACTTCCCAGATAAACTACTTCATTCACTTGTTCTATTAAGTTTCCATTCACAAAAATCTTGCATTCCGTCCTTTCTTCGTGTTTTTCAAATATGAGAACCTTTGAATTACTTGCATTCAGGCTTGGATCTTTTTTTTCACACCCATCTTTCAAAATGTTGACCAATGCCTGCAACTCGCATTCTGATGAGCATCTGGAAAGCAGCTGGAAAGCATAGGCATTAGAGGCACTTCACTATTGATATTTAAAGACTACCTCAGCAATAGAAAACAGAGGGTTAAAATTGGGGATTTCGTAAGCAGTGACTCTTTAGTGAGTTTTAGGCGTCCCAAAAGGAAGCGTCTTGGGGCCCATTCTATTTCTACTTTATATTAATGATTTATTGAGTCTGAACATTGATAATGATGGAATCTTTGCCTACGCAGATAATACCGCAATTATTTTCTCCGGTCCTTCATGGAATGCCGTAAAATTGTCTGCAGAAAAGGGAATTGCACAAATATACTTCTGGCTCAACTGTAACTTACTTATCATTAACATAGATAAAACAAACTACATGTGCTTCACTATTAATAACAGAACTCAGCCTGGAAATAATTTTAATTTCGAGCTGCATAACTGTCTGTATGATAGCTCTAATATTTGTGATTGTGCTCCATCGATTCTGAGTAGATACTCCTACCAAATATCTTGGTATTATGCTGGATCAACGATTATCTCGGCACCCACATATTGATTTTACCAGTTTTAGAATTCATAAGCTTATCTGGATTTCTAAGACACGTGACAAATAAAAAACTGTTAATTCAAATTTATATCACCCTAGCGCAATCAATACTAGGATATTGTATCCCTGTATGGGGTGGTGCATCTAAAATGAAATTTCTCCAATTAGAAAGAGCACAGATATCCTTGTTAAAGCTTATGTTTTTTAAACCCTTTAGATTCCCCACAGAGAGAATTTATAATTATTGCCAATTGTTAACCGTTCCACAGCTATATATATTGCAGAGTATCTTAAAAGGGCATAGAATCACTGCTTTCTCAAAAGATTCGCAAAAACAGAATAAAAGAAGAAATGTAACAGCATATATTCCTCCCATGAGAACTAAATTTGGCAATAACCAGCTTTCAAATCAGTCGTGATTTCTATATAATAAAATAAATACAATCTTAAAGATTAATCCTATGAGCTCTTCTCAGTCCAAAAAAATATTAACTGCCTGGCTACTAACGTTAAACTATGATGACATAGAAGCCTTAATGGTACATTAACACACACACACACACCACACACACACACACACACACACACAAATAAATACACTCTTTTTGTCCGTATGTTTCATAATTATATTAAATTAAGTTAGGTTAGATATAAGATGTGTATTGTATAGATATTTATTTCCACAAATGTATGAAGTTTTATGGAAGAGCGGGGCCTCCTGACACATGTACTGGTGCTATACTAGTAACTTACTGAGTTGGTCTCATTACTTCGGATGTTAAAGATAAAAAAAAATGGTGGTGATGATGTAATAAGCACTGCATCATCTGCGTATAGCAAGCAATTTATCTTAAAGTTAAACCCATTTTCACACCCATGTCACTTTGTTTCACTCCTTGGAGACAGCTATCCAAATAAAAATTGAACAGCCAAGCTGACATGGCGCATTCCTGTTTGACACCTGATTTAATGCCAAACCAAGGTGATATACTAGTTCCTACTCGCACACAGGCTGAGTGATTTCTATAAAGAGACTTTACAGCCTGCAGCAAGGGCCCGTTCATATTGTACCGGGGCAGTATCTCCCATAAATTCTTTCTTACAACCCTGTCAAACGCCGTCTCCAAGTCCACAAAATCACAGAAAGCATTTTGGTTTAAGCCAAAAACTTTTCCGTGATCATGCAGAGGGAAAAGATCTGATCCATGCTAAATCTTCCTTGGGCCTCCCACATCAATGATTCAGATTCCTCTTGCATTCTTCTCGCTAAAATTTTTGCATACACTTTACCACCTGAGCTAATCAAACTGATAGCCCAGCATAGTCTATTTGTGAACTTTTGCCTTTATACAAAGGCACGATGACTGCAGCTTGCCAATCATCTGGGACCTCTCCCGATTTCCAGCATTGCATAAAAACCAGAACAAATCCAAGATGCAAGGCCCACCATATTTGATTATCTTAGTAGTAACTCCATCTGCTCCCGATGACTTAACACATTTCAGACTTCCTATAGCACTCTCTACTACTTTTATACAGATTTCGTCCTCTGCAACATTAAGATTGAGCGTATCGCTGCTACTTGAGACAGAAGCGTCATCACATACATACATATTATAGAATTCCGCCCATCGCAAAACATGTGATTGATCTGTTATTATTTCACCGTCTTTCGTAAGCCTTTCGTTCTGCAGGTCACCTAACGACCCCGGGAATCGCTAACTTCTCGCCAGAAAAGCTTCGTGTTTTTACGGAAGTTGTTCGTTAATCTTTCGTCTCTTTCTCTCTCGATCTTTTCACGCTTCATCTTTATCAGTACTTTCACTTGATGTTTTTGCAGCTTATACTCTTTCTTTTTAATCTGTCTCATACTTTTATCCTTACTGGAGGCTTTATAATCCTGCCATGATTTCTTCTTTACTTCTCTTTTCCCTACACCATATACCTCTGTCGCTGGTTCGACCATACAATTCCTAAGGTTCTACCAACATACTTCAACATTTTTATTTTCTATTTCACAACTGTCTAGCTTTCGGTATTTCATCGAATAATTTGTTTGGTTCGATTTACTAAATCGTTAAAAAGACTACATTATATTATATAGAATAATGAAAGTTGAGCAATACAAAAAGTATACGTCATTATCCTTCAAATTTTTTTTTTATTATATTTTATTACAACGATTGAAAAGAGCAGTGGACAGGAGAGGATAAAATCCACTAGTACAAGCATAAAAATATCCTGGAGTATTACCACTTCATGTATTTTAGGGGATCCACGACTTCAAGTATTTCATAGCTATTTTAAGCAAAGTGAACGATACAAAATAAATCTTATTATTTGTTAGTGGTTTATTCAATAAAATCTATTAAAAACCTTAATTCATATTCTGTACTAAAAATAAAATTGGTACATTTTAGCACTTTACGTATAAGCATTTTTTCCTTTTTAAAACTTTGCTATTATGTCTTGAAGAGGCGTTACTTTAAAAATTAAAAAAATCTAGATTGCGTAAGATTCAAAGATAAAGTACATAAAATATTTTTATAATACGTTTAATAATTATATAGTAAATTCGAGAATAATGAATATGTACTGTGTGTATATATATATATATATATATATATATATATATATATATATATATATATATATATATATATATATATATATATATATATATATATATATATATATATATATATATATATATATATATATATATATACATATTTTTTTTTTTTTTTTGATTAAGATACTGTATATAAACTGAAGAATTTTTTTGGTTAACGCATACATCTCAGGAACTTGGAATTATTTTTTTTGTATATTATATATTACATCACGTTAATCGTTTCTATGTACAACATACGGGACGACGCCTCAAGCTTATTCTTCTATTATTATATAATAAAAGGATAGAAGTCCATTCTGTTCTAATTAAAGATTTCAAAAAAATATGAATTAACCAAAAAACCACTCAACAGAATTTTTGTCTGTTTGCTTATTTGTCCTCAGAAATGAATACATTTTCATATAGTAAAATCTTACAGTCCCAACCCGCATAAATTATGATTTTTACCCTGGTATTCCATGCAGTTCCCGGAAAATACTTGGAAAAGTGAAAGAGCTAAATTACTTTGATTATTATTGAAGCCTTAAACAGGATACTTCTTATCCTTACGTACAATGCAAACACCGTAGGAAACATTAAAACGAAAATGATTAAATTATGTCGATTACTTGTATCGATTAAACATAATTTCATTACATTCTCATTTTGTAACAGTGATAAACGGTTTTTAATCGAAATTTTATGATATTAAAAAGTTATTTAAAAACAAAATTAATTTCCACAGGTTAGCTAGATGCTTAGCTTAGCTATACTTTACAAATAATTTGATTTATAATAAAGTGAAATCTAGCGATAATTTAGTCGTTTTTGATATAATGCCATCTATTGGTGGTTAGCTTAAAATCACTTTCGAAAAACAATATTAAGTGTTCAATAAGCTCAACAAATATTTTTAATGTTATACAATATTCGTCAACATATGTCGTTATTCATGTTAGTCAAATTTCTGCATTACGCTGGCAAGATTTTTTCATTTGTATTTATGTTGATATATCTTAAAATATCTTTATTAACAGATGAAATTGTCGTAGTATCAAAGTATAGTAAAGTCAATTCTGTTCATTGAATATTTTAAAAATTTATTTATCGGATCGGTTTATATATCGTTGATCTTTCGTTAATGTTAATATAAGCTATAAAATCTACCCAGAAGCAATTTTATTTGTATATTTGTTTATTTATGCGCGAATCACGCATTAGCTACTTAACACAAATAGATGAATTTCAGTATTGCAAAAGTTTTCTTAAAAAAAATTAAACATACAACAAATAGAATAGTTATTGCCTAGCGTGCAATGAGATTTCCGAAGGAAAAATTACATCGATTACTCGCAGGTGAAGCTAAATTATATAATATATTTTGTTGAATAAATTACTTATCTTTCTACTTAATATGACCATTTTTTAAAAGATTCAAACAATGCTTTTGTGAAATTAATGGATTCCTTACTAATAATATTACGTTATATTTTGTTAATACTACTATCGACCCGCCTGTGGCTTTACCCGCTTGATTATACGAATTTTAGCAAGGCGAATTGCGTTCGTTTTGAAATGTTTTTGACATCACATCGAACATCACCGATGTTCTCGGATCTACTTGAATATACTATATTGTACATACAAGTTTTCCTTTCAAATCAGTTTATCTAAAAAAAAAAATAAACATTTATGTGTACTCTCGCGCGGTATACGCAGTTTTTTCCGCGTAAATCCCGAATAAAATTCCAGGATAAAACGGATGTCGCTCTCTATCTGTCAGAGAAAGTCCCATAAAAACAGATACAGAATAACAGAAAGACAAGCTACATTTTTAAAATCATTTCTTTGCGTTTTTGTATCAACAAAATAACTATACCTGTGCACTTGATTTTTTTTATATATATCTATATATTAGTATATTATTATGTACAGATAACTTTACTTAACAATATTTAACCTTGTAATGGATGAGGAATACAAAATATAGTACAACGTAAATTGTTTGTTGGTTATACTAATTAGGTTTTTTTACGTTGGTACTACATAAAAAATAAAAAAATAACTGATATGAAAAATTTAATTTATTTTAACATGGAAGTCATATTTCACGTTGCTAGGTAAAAAATCTGTAACTAAGCACAACAATACAAAAGTAAAAAATTGTCGTTGTTCTCGTAACTTTTTTTTAGATACTCTGCTCATATTGAGCGTAGCGCGATTTTACCACAGCATATTAAGTTACTGGCTGATTATTTAACTATACATTTTTTTAAATCAGTGAAACCTGGAATCTACTCAATACAAATTTAAAGAAAAAAGCTACATTTTCTCCCTTATAATATTATTATAGATAAAGTGGTCTGTTTCCAATTATAGCCTTATATTAAGTACACGGAATAAAATTTACAAAAGTTATTTTAAAATAGTTCTCAAATTTATGTAAGTATCAGTAATTCTTAGCGCACATGAGGATAAAATTAACGAATGGGACCTTTTTGCAGTGGAAGTGTCCATATAACACGAATTAAAGTGTGTTACATTGTGTTAATCTTATAAATGCAAATAACAATTAACTATTAGCTAAAATCTAAAAATTACAAAATAAAAAATCTATTAATGTGTTAGACATTAATCATTTTTGTGATTTTTATTACCTTTATTTATTTATTTATTTATTGAGTATATAAAACTTATAGCTAACATTACAGAAGCCCAAAGCGATAGTAAAGTTGATTCCATAAATACTAATCCACACAATAATACATAATAATCAACAACAAATCTAATACAATACCAAATAAAATTATTTCCTATGTCATACAACTTATATTTCAATTTATATGTCATACAATTATAAAATACCAAGACACTCAACTATGACGTACACAATTTATCACAAATTCTAGTGAACTCGTCTAGTGTGCAACTGAACAGATCTAAATGACATGCCGTCGCGTTGAGCACTCGTAACGCCCGCGTGTGCGGCGCGTTGAGCAGCAGGTTCGTGCGTACGGTTGGCAGCGCCAGCAGCGGCGGCTGCCGACGTCGCTGGACGCCGTTAGGTGGCACGGAGAGCTTTTATTCTTCCAGAATTGCAGGACTGTTCAGTTCACCCCGCAGTACCTTTACTAGGTATCTGGCCAAAGAAACTTCCCGCCGTGTTTCCAGCTTACTGTACCCTACCATGCCTATAACGAACAAAGTAGGATACAGTAAGGGATAGCCAGAATACACTCCGTACATTTTGAGATCGAGGACCCTGGTGAACTTATTTTGGATGCGTTCCATCATAAGCTTATACTTGATCTCGCTCGGAGACCACACAACCGAATTGCACTCCAAATGACTCCTCACCAAGGCTTTGTATAATGCACGTAAAGCGGCTAACTTAGTGAAGCTTCCCGCTCATCACGAAGCCAAGGTTCCGATTGAAGTCATATTTCACGTTATTTCACAGTTAAATTCATCAAATTCCTAACATATCATCCTTTTTCCCTCACTTTAAGTCTCGGAAATCTATAGCTTTAGATTAGTATAAATATAAACGAGAGTTTAAAAATTAGTTTGCCAAGATGTTTCACTTCTGACCTTGTACTTTGTACGTACGCAATTTTTTTTATTAAACAATTAAATTTATTATATACTTTAAATTTGTGTTTAAGATTGTACATACGTATAGTTAAGTATAATTTTGAAGTCGGTGTAAAAATTTTTATATTAAAAATAATTTAAAATGCTGCTTAAAAAGTATTGTTATTAATATATAGGTATATATACTCAAAAGTATAAATTAATCAATTTAAAAAATTATATAAATAATGTGATTTATATAGGTAATAGGAAAAACATTTAGCCAATGCAGTTAACGTCATGTTATTAACAATATTGTAAGGCCTATGCTGTTGATGATTATAATATGAAATGTAATATCAATGAACACATGATCGAATATAAGTTCAGTATTATCGATATAATCGTGGTGCAGTAGCGTGGGGGTAGCGTCACATATAAACGTGACGATACCATGTTTAATACCCGGAGAAATTAATTACTCTCATTTCTCCACTCTAGCAAGATCAACGGTGGCGTAGAATTCGAGTGGAGAGCGGAGAGCGGAGAGCGGAGTGCCTTTGCTCTGGGTTATGTCTGCCATCCCTACTATATGTAGAAATAAAAGACCGAGACCGAGACCCTGCGATTGGTGGAAGGGCCAAGGACATACCATACTAAATTTATATTTTATAATTTTATCGTTTAAAACACTCTTCAATTTTAAAAACAAAACACTTAAACTGTAATTGTGGACATTAGCCTCGTCATAATTCTGTTAAACCTTCAACCGTGGGATATAACTTACATAATTTTTTTTGTTTCAACTGTTACTGTTGTTGAAAACTCATTTTATCTCAGTTGTTTTGTTTTTTAAGGTGCAACTAAGGAGAACGATATTGTTATGTTTATGAAACGGATATCATTATTTGCTTTTTTTTCTTTATTATATTTTTATGGATTATGCTCGTAGATATGTTTGTGTAAATTTCGTAACTGGTTGTAGGTAAAAATGATTGATATTTTCAATTTCAGTAAATCTCTTTACATGCATTTATATCGTATCACAGAGTAAGCCGTTTATTTGTTTCGAAGAAGTAGTATACTTAACTGTGCACATCCGTGTATTTTGATTAAATTGTTTTTTTTTTTTAATATATTTTACTCAAATTTGCATTGCCACATTGAACCATTCTTACTTTTCTTTTTGAAGATAATTATGAGTAGAATAAAACATCTTCATAATAGAGATTCTAACTATATAAGTTATAACAACCGTATAAAATTTTCCATATATAATAAGAAAGACACTTCATGACCACGACCACTCCGAGATACGTGTACTACTAAGAAGAAATAATAAAATTTTCTATGTAGTTTGAAGAAAACATATGGCTTCCTGGTCAAAGCACTTGGATGAAAAAATTGGATGGAAGAAATTTGTTAACTAACAATAAAAAATTTATGAAATCATTTTTAATATATATTTTAATTTATATTCGAGGCAACTTAGCGGTAAACAATATAGGTAAGAAGGTTACTTTAGTAACAACTCAGATACGCCCGTGTCATAATTATAATATGACCGTACCGTATACAAGTACATACTTACAATCTCTTGCAATAGAATAATAATAGAAATTATGAAATTACACCAATACAATATGTTTTATTTAATAGACAATATGAATAACTTGATGTAAAATTTACATAAATATAAATAAATATAAAAATATATGTGATTTAAATGTGTAGTTCTTTATATTACACTTTATTTAATTTAATTTTATTATAATTAGATACGGATAATGATATTGTTCCATATAAATATTCCAAGGGTCGTTTTTGAATAAAACGAGTAATAAAATTATCCACTTTAACAATCTTTTAATTACACTGTGCTATTATTTTACAATTTTTTTCTTATGTTTTGAGTAGTCACTTTTTGAATTAATAACTTATTATACATTCTTAGTAAAAATAAGCAGTGTTACATAGCATAGCAATTGTTACTCGGAAGACGTGGTTATTACATTATATTTTTTGTATTAAGCAATGAGTTTCTCAGTTTTACAAAGATATCTTTGATCTCTTTGACTTTGACCTACTCGTAGGTACTTCCGTCAATAGTGTCGGACTAATAAAAGGCTTTGATACAATTTATTTCAGAGTATCTTATCCTTTCAAACTTATTGTATTGTTGCCTTCACATTATCCATGGCGAGATAGCCAAGAGAACGCTCGAACAAAATCTCCTGACACTAGATACTCTCTTCTCATCCTATCCTGCTGTGTGCAGGACTAAGCTGAAAACCTTCCATTTTTGGGAAACCTCTTACAGATGATAATTTTAATTTATGTTATACTCCTCATTTAGTATCTAGTATGATAATATAATTATTACCCATAGAAATATACTATAATTTATATGTTACAAACTATTGTAAGTTATGTGTTATGTATTTACTCATCAACCACTTCACTTGTTCAATCTGGCGTATAATAGAAGGCTGTAGCGTCATTATACTGTCTCTTCGTATCAACGTCAAGTGGCAGCAACCATGAGTAACAATGTTTGCAAGAAATCTTTGTTTATTCTAGTAAATAGTCATTATATAGTACATTTAAAACACATAATTTTCGATGTTGCATTAAGCATTATTATGCTTCACCGAGCAAGCTTTATAGCATACTCAGTGAAATTAGTGTAGTCTGTATCTAGGTAGCCACTGTATGACACATCAGGACACTCTTTTTTCCGTCTATTGCTGAAATATAGATATTTCATATTGGTTGGCGGAACATCACGATCTTAATAGGGTAATAAAATGAGAATAATTCACTAACATTGAGTTTACAGACAGACATTGTTTCACTATTCACAATGGAAAGTTTTAAGAATGATTTATAGTTATAAATTATGAATTAAAGTCTTAGCGCTCTATCACATTACAATAAGTGATAGAGTGTCGAGTTCGAGTGATTTATTGCATATATTATTGTTTAAGTATGAAGGTCAAATGTTATGTATATGCTATACAGGTAGTGAATAAATAAATCATATATAACATTAACTAATGAGCATATTTTAAATTAATATTCAATTACAAAAAAATAACATTTATCTTGATTTGTTATGTTTAATTTTTAGTAAATGACATGACCTATAATATACCCTTTAAGTTTTTTTTTTTATAAAGGTATTTAACTTACCAATATTCATTATAGCCAAAGTAAATTGTTTACTTTCTTGCCATTGATAGCGAAACAGTAAAAAATAATCTCTTTTGTTTCATCTTCCTTTATATGCTGCATATAGCAGGGTAAGCAACATAGTGTCAAGATAAACCGCTTTCCACCGTCAGCTCTAACTGTGTTCAAATGTTCTTGGCAACGAGGATATTAAAACAATTAATTCCCGAACGGAGACTGAATTCATTTCAAAGTGATGAAACAATGAAACTTACAAAATATCGTCAAGTGCGAGTAGTACTCACAAACCAAGGGTTTCGTACCAATTTCAAGAATAGTCTACCGAAAGTAAAACTTAACATAGCATCAACAATCGTATCTTTTGTATACTTCACTTCACTTAGATGTTTGATTGTTTCTATGCTTGAGAAAATGATATTGACAGACGAATAAACAGATAATTAGGCACCTGCGGAACTCTAACACAGTTTTTGTTAAGCGTATAAAATACGGGCAAGTTTTATATTATAAAAATATAGCGAATACAAGTTTTTCTATCTGTCTATTATAAAAACGTTTTAATTGCGTAATCCCGACTGAATACAATTTCAAATACTTCTAGTTTATTCCACGTTGCTCTGACGTAGATATACGAGTAATATAGACACAGTTCTTTTGTTGTTTTTTCGCCAAATGTCTCGAAACTCGGAATATAGTTGTTATTATTATTAAAGTATACATATTTACATTATTGTAACTATATATATATATATATATATATATATATATATATATATATATATATATATATATATATATATATATATATATATATATATATATATATATATATAAAATCACATATATATGTGATTTATTTTTTGTGTTTCTTACGGTAATAACAGCAAAGCTCAACGTAATAAAGAGTTAAACAGTTTTTAGATTATGTTAAGAATAATCTAACATGATTGATTGTGATAAATATTTTTCAATGTAATATAAAAATCAAAGATCTGGGACATCTCATGAAGAATCATTATGTCCAGCTCAACTACATGAAATACGGAAATGGCGCCTTAACAAAAGTTATTTACATTTTCCATTGACATTTTGATATATATTATCAAGTATCTGGAACAACTGATTTATAGAAGTAAAATGGATAATAAACTATATAATTAAAAAAATAGCCTTAGTAATAATTATTGAGCGTAATGATTGAGCGCATTTTTCACTGTTATTTAAACATGTGGAATACAATCTCATGAATCCCAATGAAAAAATATACAAGCCCGTAGGATGGCAAGGATCACAAAGTCCACGCCAACTAAGATTGAAGACGGAGTTGCGGACAACAGAACAGTAATTGTTATTTTAGATTATATTAGGATAGTTATGTATATATAATTTTATGTAATACCAAAAGCGAAATTTTTATTTAATATAAACCATGTACTAACTAAGTATATAGAATGATATTATATTATTGATTTATTTTTCAACACGCAATGCCAGAAAAACGGAATGTGGGGAACAGAATGTCTTGACGCTAGGCTCCTTCTGCCTACAGTTCCCTCTGCCTATACTGCTATGTGCGGGATACAGCGTGAACCAAAAGAAAACAAAAACGCGAATCTTAGTAATCGTTCGTAAAAAAAATATCATGAGCTTACTAAAAATATTTTCTTCTTTTCATATCATTTATCTGGAATAACTCTTTAAAACAATAAAAAATATATAGGTACAGTCACTGAAACTTCCGTATGGTATAAAGTAAAGTAAAACAAAATATAGATTAGATTAACATTAGATTTATATTAAAATATGGTTATTAGCGCATAGACATCCTTGGCCTAAAGGAGATAATAAATTAAACGGGAAGAGATGTATAAAGTGTACAAATATGTATACAAATATTTACATATAAGCAAATAAATATATATGTACATAAAAATCGATATACGGTCATACATAAATATTATACACATACTTAATTGTACGATATAAGAATATCATTAGAATATAATATTTTAAAACGAGTTTGTCATATATTTTAAAACAATTATTATACAGTTGAATTAGGGCAGGTATCAACAATGTACACAGAGACTGAATTGAATGTTTTACCATATAATATATGCTTATTAGAATTGGTTAATGGTAATTTATTCGGTATATATGTGTCCATTGAATGCAATACATATTATATCTTTATATCTTGTATATATATATATATATATATAGATATATATATATATATATATATATATATATATATATATATATATATATATATATATATATATATATATATATATATATATATATATAATGTAATATATATATTACATTATATATATATATATATATATATTAATATATATATATATGTGTATGTATGTATGTATGCATGTATGTTTTTACAATTATTATCAACAATATTCATTGGAAAAGAATTTATTGGATATTAATCATTGGTTTAAAACATCGTAGATTATTTAACAATAATTACAATTGAATGGTTTCTTAGTACCTAACTTGTACGGACAATTTTATTTAGATTTAATCAAAATACATTACGTGGAAGAAAACGTGAGTGAGAAGAAGCCTATAAATAAAACATAACATGTAAACATAATATGAAGGTATAATTTACGGTAATTTTCCAGAGCGCCGAGAATATAAAACAGTAACAAACACAGTGTTTTTAAAACTTTAGCGTTGTAATAAAGATTTATTTTTAATATTGTGTTTTAAGAAACATTATCATGTAATTAAATTGTCTGAATAGTTACACATTTTTTGTAAAAAATAGATAAACATATAACTACTGTAATTTAATTCAATGGTAATGTGATGGACATTTATTGGAAGGTGCATTATAAAATTTTGAATTATTTATGTTTCATAGATACTCTATATGTAGGTATTTAAAATGAATATAGATGCGCTTATACTATATAGAACGCTAAAATTATGTTTAATGTCAATTATTATAGTTCCCGCCGTTAATCAAAATCTTTAGAAAACGTGTAAAATTTTGAAATAAGCAGGACTCGAACCCGCGCCTTGTCTATACCAAGCGCTGTAGCTAATTAAGCCAAAGCTAAGCTATAGCTACGTCCAAAATCTTTGCAAAATGAAATAAATTGTATTTTGGTTTTTAACATACTTACAACTATTTCTTAAAATATATATTAGACATATATTTCATAGTATGAAAGCCTGATTTTACTGCCTAATATTTTAAATTATTGTATGTTGCAAAGACTATAGTGGAATGTCTAATGGTCCATTTCAGGTCAGGTTAGGTTAGCGAAACAGTTTATAGTAGGCTGGCTTACTATTGTATACAACTTTATAAAGGTGTTATATAGTAGGTAGGTATATCAAAATTCTCTGCATACTGTAGTATATACTAAAACTTTTTTGTAGCATAGTTATTAGGCTCATGAGCAAATATTATATTTGTAAAATAGATTTATACCTTATGGACATCCTCGACCCTTACAATCTTATCTAAGACATTGGCACTTTAGTAGAAAAAATTCTAAAGACCGTATAGAACATCTAACGTTAAATCTGAACGAAATGAAAGTCTAAGAGACCAGCTATTGTTATGTGTAAAAAATTGCGATGCCTGATGCTGTCCAAGTATTGAAGGGGCTAAACATTTCGATCTAAATTTTGATTACATTAGATGGAGAATCGATATATTTTTGGAAGATTTTAATGGCTTATCTAAGGATATGTCAGGTAACAACCAGTTATAAAAAAAGAGGTATCTTTACTCATTTACTTAGCCTAACGCAGCACGCATTATCCCTAGCGAGGTTACTAGTGGAAACGGAGCGCCAAACACTGTGGTTCCTGCATACCTCTTTCGCCTCGTCCACTATCATTACTCTAATATTTTTAAATTAAGGACATATTATTGTGGAAATGCTATGTGATATATTTGCATTTTTCTTTAGAATGTAGGTAAAACATTGATCTCAGGGACTAATTAGATGTTTAATTCTAAGATGTATGCAACTATAAATACGTGAGACATTATGCTCTGATTCATAAGTCACCAAGTATGAAATTGTGACGGTAGTCTTGTAAGAAATCGATTCCATAGAAGTTAGATTATTTTCTATAATACTTATAAAAAAACATTTGTTAATTACCAGATGGTTACAAAAATTATTGTTTGCTTGCTGCTTCCTGGTTTCAGTACTTGCTGTGGAGAAATACACAGATAAGTATGACAACATCAACATTCAGGAGATTTTGGATAACAAGAGGTTGCTGATCGCGTATGCCAACTGTCTCCTCGATAAGGACAAGTGTAGCCCCGAAGGCAAGGAGCTGAAGAGTAAGTAAGCAGAAGCATTTAACAACATAGCAAAGTGGCCGCTCAATCCGGTTTCCACTCATTGTATGAGGCGAAACTTAGCGCAGCGATTGACAAGACTTCCAGAGCAAGGAATAACAAAATAATTCATTTGAAATCGAACTAATAATCATCACATTCATCTCATTGGTCTGCCACTGTGCTATTACGCCACGGACAACAACACGGCCCAAATCAATAAAGCAACACATATATAAAAACAACGAATATGTTTTTACCTTTTTTTTCAGATCATATCCAAGATGCACTTGAAAGTTGAAACTGGCTGTGAAAAATGCACTGAAGCTCAAATAAACGGCACTATTACCATAATCGACCATTTAATCAAAAATGAAATTAGTATTTGGAAAGAATTGACTGCTAAATATGACCCTAAAGGTATCTGGAGGAAGAAGTACGAAGATCGCGCAAGAGAGAAAGGCATTGTCATTGCTGAAGACTAACGTATTATAAAAGAACGAAGCTGATTATTTTTATTAATATCCATTCAATATACCTTTGCTAATATAGATTTCGTTTTATTTAAATATTGTATTTTCTTAGACAATATATTACTAGTTTAAGATTTCATTTTATCGGTCAGAGTATATTTTTCTATTATAAAATTCCGCAATGAATTTTAAATTTGCTATAACATACTTAAAGTTTGTTGGTCTTAGTGAAAGTTGTTTCTGTAAAAAAATATTTAAGGGATAAAAATATATAAACAGTAAAATTGTAAATTTTATTAAAAAGAGCAACTTTTGAGTATTTCGCGGTAGCCTACTACCGATACTACTTCATAAGAGGATTCAAAAGCTTGAGAAAAATCTTTCATCAAATTGTGCCTTCAATGCTCATACAAGAGAATGAATTGTTTAATGTACCCTCTCTAGTAACAAGATTAAATGCGGCATTGAATTCTGCCACTCAATAAACAATATCTCGAAAGGTGGCGATTGGGGAACGGTGTGTCTTAATAATAACTTCTCATATATCAATGTAATTTCTTTTGAGGCATTGAGTGGCAGTGGCAGAACTCAATGCCACGCTTTGCCTTGTTGGCAGAGCGAAGAAAAATGAAAATATTTCATTCTCCCCGCGTTTACAGACAGACGTTGTGCCTATGCGCCACGACGGTCCTCTTAGATATTGCATCAATATTGCATAAATGTTGCATCTGTCGGTATTCAAGGAAAGAAGTGGGATCATAGTTAAAATGAAAAAAAAAAACTGAATTTCACTGTAATTTTTAAATAATTACAACATTTTCCATGGTTCATTTAAAAGAACATGCTATAAGTAAGTTTATAGTGCTTTATAAACTTAATTATTAAAATAACATATTGACAGAATTCAAAAACTATTTTACAAAATTATATATATATATATATATATATATATATATATATATATATATATATATATATATATATATATATAATATATAAATATATATATATAATTAAAATTACCTAAAATTAAATGAATCGATAAGTGATATAAGATCATAATTTTTTTTAAATTGAATTAATTTAAAACTTTGATACTAAAATTGGTTTAATATACCGGATGTAGTATTTACTGTAACATTGTAATAAAAAATATATTAAATTACAAAAAGCGAAAAGAACAAAATAAGGCCAATATTTTGACATAAAAAATAAAAAAAACATAAGACATAAAAAATATTTTTTTTTTCGTTAAAATAAACAGTCTTTGGGAAGATTTAATGCCTTGCCTGCCTTGCCTTAACAACATTTAAACGAATAAAAAAATCGATTACAAATTTCATTTTTGGGACATTACGTTACATAGAACCTTTTTTCAAAGATTATTTCATTCTTGAATGCTTCATATGGCAGTTACTTACATCCTTTTCAATTGCCACCATAACATACTGCCGTGTTCTGAATCGGAACGTAATGGGACGGAAAAATATTTATAAAATACATAATCTTTATTATTAATTTATTTTACATTTTTACAGTAACATGAGCTTAAATATTACACAACATAGACAACTTTTCAAAATTCTTTATTCTGATTATTTTTAGCAAATAACGAAATCACCTTAAATGTAATTAGAATATATTTCAAATAATTTGTATTCACGATAGTATATTTTTAAGATTCATCTGTATCCCACATATAACAAGGTAGGAAAATCTAGTTTGAAGCCAATCCGTTCCTTACTTTCCGCTTAAATTTCAATTTAATGTATTTTAATGTCAAACTTTACGTAAAATAATATATAATGACGAATATTTTTACTTATATTTAATTTTAAGATATATAAGTAAAACTTTTAGCTTATAATAAATCACACGAGATTATCCGCCGACTATAATTCGTCCTTAGTGTGCCAACTCAAGGTGCCATCTGACGTATTTTGGCTAATGGAAACTACAAAAATTATATAGAAAACATAAGTATATACTTATAATAGGCTGTTCTTATTTCGTAATACGCAAAAAACTTAATATTTATATATAGATTAATATTATGTTTACGTTTATTTTATTATAATTATTATATTATCTTAATATAAATAACCAAAGAATAATTACTCATGTATAATTATTCTTAGGTTATTTTAAATCATATATTAAAATATATTATTCATATAATATCATGAAGCCGTGGTTCGTGGTTGCTAATCTACTGGTCCAAATTGAATTAAACATTTTGTGTTGGAGACTCCATTTATTTAGCTAAGCTAGCTTTATTTAATCTGCGTTCGGAATAGCCTGGTACACTGAGAACATGTCATTTCCGTTTAACCATAAAGGAAAGCTTGCCTCGAAAAGCTTGATATGGATAAGAAAAACACTCCGGTTATCATTATTAATCATACCAATTTAACTATCTTTAATACACCAAGCGTCATTGATTATTATTTTAAATAGATTTTCAACAAGTATGGAAACATTCTTTAGTTCCTACATTAGAATATCCGGACACTTAGACTAAATGTTATACCTAAAGCTAATTAGTCAGTTTGTAGTTTGTTTGTTGTTAGTAGTTTGTTTGCCGAAATTGTACCGTATTAAAACATTGTATAAAACACATAATAGAATTAAAAGTAAGTTTAAAGAACCTCCTATGCCCTCATTATAAGTCATTTTACAAGGCCTAAACGAACGCAATTTGGGTATTTTGATGTTTTTTATATTATATGCAGCCACTATATAAATGCCTGAGTTAAGGTACACTCTATCATATGAATCTAATTTTGAAACTGTGAAGGTGAGTCTTAAAAATGTGACACTAAAAGTTCTACCTTTTTAAATACTTAATATTATTGTTTTATTTCTAATATTTTTTTACCAGATGGTTTCAAAAACTTTCGTGGTCCTCTGCTGCTTCTTGGCTTCGGCGTTTGGTGAGGGAAAGTACACAGATAAATATGACAATTTTGACGTAAAGGAAGTGCTGACAAATGAAAAGTTGTTTGATAATTATGCTAAATGTCTTCTTGATGAAGGCAGATGCACTCCAGAAGGGAAAGAACTAAGAGGTGAGTTGAACGACTTTTAGTAAAGAACAATATTAAAATATTGGACTTAACTTTAAAATTTAATTTACAATAAAATAAATAATTATGTTATGTTTATTAAGTTGAAATCTATGCTCTATATAATGTTTTGTCGTTATAGTATATTTAGTATTTGTTTAGCTTCACATATAGTAGGGTGGGGAAAGGGAAGCCTAGTCTTGAGAAGAAAATGAATATTATTTATACCTACGAATGGGGATCGATCTCACTACTGTCGCGTTTACAGTTAGACGCTGAGCCGCTGAGCCACGACGGCCATAACATTTATCTTAATGCTAGTCAAAACTGTCTTATACTTTTAGATCATATGCAAGACGCTCTCGAGACTGGCTGTGACAAGTGCACTGAAACTCAAATGGAAAAAAGCACAACTGTGATTGATTTCCTCATCAAGGAGAAACTGGCTGTTTGGAAAAAATTGACTGCAAAATATGATCCTGATGGTGTATGGAGGAAGAAATACGAAGAGCAGGCAAAAGAAAAAGGCATTGAAATACCTAAGGACTAAATGGTTACAAAATAACTACTATCAATTCTTCATATAATTTTCATTTATGTTTTTGTGAAATAAAATTCTTACTTTAAAAGATCTATTTTATTTTATGCCATTTTATTTATGCATATGCCACAAAGCTTAACGGAGAACACTAAAATTGAACAAGCAAACCAGATAATTATAAAAATGAGTTTAAACGCAGTTAAATTAAACGGCTATATGGTAAAGATAATACTAAAACACATAATAGAAAACAGGCATCTTCCAGTACTTGATGCACTCTCTGTATAAATGTAATAGCAAAATTAAGCATCTATGTCATCTGTACCCGTTTATAATATGAATTGTTAAAGATTTATTAAGCTTGAAAATTTCCTTCCTTCACATTTACAAAGCACAATCTTCTAGTGAAATTAGATAATAATAATTTATAATACAAATTAAATGAGTATTTACTCATTATCTATATATATAAAACAAAGACAGGTTTGTTACAACACTTATAACTCGAGATCTGCGTAACCAATTTTCATGGTTATTGATTCGTTGGATTTGTCTCCGACCAGAATAGCAGAATACATCTTAAAAACAATGAATACTCGATATGTGCAATGAATATATCATTTCAATAAATGCTCATCTTTTTATTACATGTCATGTTTGACGTAACAACTGTTTTAGTTGTCCAATCCTGTCAAATATTGTATCAACTATTCATGTGTGCGTTCTGAAACTCTCAAAAGTTCAGGTACTGTTATATTTGATTGTTTTAGATATTGTGTAAATAATTTTGGAAATAAGTACATGTGTAAATTATTTATTAAATATTTAATTTTTATTCCCGAAAATAATACCTAAGATTTTTTCTACAGGTTAACAAAAGTGTAAATTTCTTTTTATAGATTGTCTATGATTTTTCTTGATGAGCTATTGTCTGTCTCGAAAGTTCAGGCACAGCTGTTATATTTGGTTGTTTTAAGTGGTTTTGTGCGAGGGCATATTCAGTATTACTATTAGTAACAATGCTGCGTCCTAGAAGATCTAATCTTTCCCAGCGGAGCCGTAATGCAATTAGGCAACGGAATGTCACCAGTCAATTATCTGATGAAGAACTAGGAATTGCACGAGAAGAGTGCCGCGTTAGTATGGAGCAAATAAGGGCCTTAATTCGTGCTTCTCAAACACAAGAGCAAATAGAGGCAGCCCATGAAATGGCTAGCTTAGTAATGAGAAATTGTTGAGCTTATCGTACAAATGAACAGAGGAATAATCTTCGAAGTGCAAGTATTGATTGGAATCGAGCAGCGTTTCTATATGATTGCACCGTCGACTACAACTTGCATCGTTTAGTTTGTATTAGTCCAATGGACGTTGTTCGCCAGCATTGTGGCGCATTAAAGTTTGCTGGTAGACGCTGCTTTGTGCTGCCTTAGTGGTAGAGTGAAATTGCCATTGTTGGTCCCGCCAGCCATTGTGTTCCCTGCTTTATGGTGAAACACTAGAATCTCGACATTTTCTAGCGAACACTCAAAAATATAATGTCTGTTTCCAAATGACTTCATTTGGGGCGTAAAATAAATTATTTTCTATGACTGTAAAAAATATGTGGAGTGTAGTTTGTTAGATTTCTGATTTTATACGTGTCAAAAAAATGGCAAGTTATTTTTTGAAAAAAAAAAGTGTTTGTAAATCAAACTATAGCTATGGCTTTGACTACAGATTCAAGGCTAGATTTACCATCGCATTGGATCATTGCAACCTATTGAAGATGTACAGCATAAATTCTTGCAAATATATTTCATGCGAATATGGAAGAACGACTTGACTAGCGTCAAGTGATCATCACAGCTACGTAAAGAGCAATTCTCCAAGATCTTTCGGTTGAATCAAGCTCGAATCTAAAAGATCGAATCGACGCTAAAGAGTGTTCGGAAGAGTATATTCTATGATGATGATATTCGATGATATTCTATCTACTATCTACTACTATCACAACTAAAGTGAAAGGAAACGATTTGTAGTTGACAACAGTAGGATCGTGCCATATTCGCCATTTTTTTCCAAAACATGCAAGGCACTTTGTAATGTTGAGTATTGCAATTCGGTCAATAAATTTGCAAATATGTCACGAAAGGGAGTGAAATGGCGGTTATTGGTATCCAAACATCCAATATCAACGATGAAATCACACGCTATCAAGTTGGTAGATATGTGAACTGCAACGGAGCAATTTGGCATATATTCGCGTTGGCTATACACGAACGTCATCCCACTGTTGTACATTTGGGGGTGCATCTAGAGAACGGTCAGAGAATATATTTCACAGCGTCAAATACTTTGCTTTACTCGGAAATACTACGTTATTGCCACTTGGAACGCTACATCGAAGAAATTTCAAGGTCGGAAACAAGACGACGCAGTTCCTGGTCATACAGTATATCTGTACGTTCTACTGATGCTATTGGTCGTATTTACACAGTTCATTCGAAGAATGATGAATGTTTCGAACTGTTAATGGTATATTGTGCCCCACATTTCGTGCAGCATGTCAAGTTCATCATCAACAATTATTTCTGCTTCTCCCCGTCAGATACGCACATTATTTGCTATCACCATTTCGACATGCTTCCCATCGAACCCGCGTTACCTGTGGAATAATTACAAAGATAACATGTCAGAAGACATTTTACTTCGAATTCGTATCAGTTGAAGAAATCCCGATCTTGGGGTGAATGAGGAGAACAGCATAACCAGGCTTTGCTCTTGATCGACGATACTCGTATGTGTTACCTCATGTGCGGCAGTTTGTTAGTTAGGTTAGGAATGCCAGCGCCACATCGCGGAATGAATGAAGCACTTAATAGAGAATTGGAACGTGAGCCAATCATCCAAATTGATGCAATTGATGATGGTGGTTTATTTTTTTGGTGGCTTATTTTTTTTGGATGTCCCCGGGTGAACTGGAAAAACATTTCTCATGTCATTGATTTTGGCCACAGTACGTGCGAGATCCGAAATTGCAGTAGCAATTGTAAGACGGATGCCATACGGCTTAATCAGCATTAAACGTGCCATTAAATCTTCAAACTACTGAACAACCAACATGTAACATTTCGAAACACTCCGCAATGGTCAATGTTTTAGTAGCATCAAAAATAATCATATAGGACGAATTCACAATGGCACACAAACGTCATTGGAAGAGCACTAGACCGACCATTAAAAGATCTGCGCAATGACACGAGATGTTTTGGTGGTGCAATGATTATATTATTGAGCGATTTCTGATAAACACTACCAGTCATTCCAAGATCTACTGCTGCCGACGAAATAAACGCTTGCCTCAAAGCATCAAATCTGTGGCGATATGTAAAGAAACTTCAACTGTCTTAAATATGAGAGTTGCATTGTTGAAAGATTTATCTGTTGATGATTTCTCGAACCAATTGCTGATGAATCCTGTTGACAAATCGAGCGGTTGATTTCATTTCCTCCATTTTTTTGCAATTTTGTCTCATCAAAGCGAGCTTATCAACAAATTATTCCCGAATATCATTGGTAACCACAAAAATACTAAATGGTGAAATGAGTAAGCAATTTTGGCGGCTAAAACTAAAGATGTAGATGACTACTCAATTTTAAAATTCAAAATCAAATCGTAGGTACTCTGTATTCATACAAATCTATCGACTGTGTAACAAACGAAGAATAAGCCTCTAATTGTCCAACTGAATTTTTAAACTCCTTGGATGTACCTGGTTTACCACCGCACAATTTACAACTGAAGGTTGGCTCGGTAGTAGCTTGATAACCTTAGAAATTTAAACTAACCAAAACTGTGCAATGGAACGCGTTTGGTGATAAGAAAACTGATGAGCAATGTGATTCACACGTCGATACTTAAAGGAAAATTCAAAGATGAGGAAGTTCTTATTCCAACGATTCTGATGATCCTAACGGATATGCTCTTTGAGTTTAAACGAATTCAATTCCTGATTCGTTTTGCCTTCGCCATGACGATCAACAAATCACAAGGCCAATCCTTGACTATTTGTGGCCTCAATCTAGAAAATGCATGATTTTCTCATGGTCAATTGTACGTGGCATGCTCAAGTATCGGCAAACCATCCGCTTTATTTGTACTTGCACCTGACCAAAAAACAAATAATGTCATCTACCACAAGGTGCTTGAATAAAAATCCGATTAAATAATTAATCCGAGTGTATCACAATCTGCACAACATAGTATTCAATCATTTTTTTCTGACATGTGTTTAAAGTACTTAGTTATTATTTGTTTTTGTATATTTTAGTCTCATTCTGAATGTATTCATCATCATTCATCATAATAAAATACTTATATATTTCTGTCTATATTAATATTAGTTTGTATCAATGTATAACGGTCCTCAAAGCCTAAATTAGTTCAGCCAAAAGGTAACACGACAGTCATTGACTGTTCGGCGGTACGAAGTTCGCCGGGTCAGCTAGTATATTTATATAATATTAATTCAAGTAAGTCATATAGTTAATTGAATCTATTATTTTTACCGCACTTATACATTTCATATACAACTATGACATCTTCGATTTTTCAGGATTATCTGGACCAAGTTTATATGTGTTTATAATTTATATTTTTTTTTGGTTTTTTCATAAAGTATAGTATAATCAAGTAAAAAAAGTGTACAAAAGCAGAAAATTATGTAATATGACATAAATAAGTGAAATAGTTGCTAAATAAAGCTTTTTTTAGTCTATATACACTCGTACATAATGAATAATAAATGAATAAGAGAAACGCATATAAAAAATGTGTACCATAGTTATTGGAAACTTTCGAAAAGTTAGGGCACTTATACTTCAATATATACTTTCAATTGGAGTGACGTACGATGTAAGTTATATTTTACCTGCCCTCTTAAATATAACTTACGTACAGAATCCAAACTTTTAAATTCGCTGGCAGATTTTATGGACATTTTTAAGGATTTTCAATACATTTAGTATTCAAAATATATTTAATAAGATTTAATGCTGTATTTGGAGACTGCTCTTTAGGCTTTTATATGAGAAAGAGTTAAGGGAGCCTATTTTCGTTAGAAATTTGTCGTAAATCCAAGCTTTCTTGACATCATTAATAGCTAGTTGTCTATATACTAGTCTTTTAAAGATCCAGATACATCAGATACATCATCAGTTGGGTTCCGTGTCAGTATTTAAGAGATCCAGCAAGTGCTAGCGTAGATTTCCTGTATTTTTTATTAGTTTATCTATCAGAATATTAATTACTATATTAAAAATTTAGGGGGATAAACAACAACCCTGAAGTATGCTTATATTATAGTTTAAAGGTTTTAAATGACTATGATATGATAGTACAA
Organism: Dione juno; assembly: GCA_037127375.1. Lineage (NCBI taxonomy): Eukaryota > Metazoa > Arthropoda > Insecta > Lepidoptera > Nymphalidae > Dione > Dione juno. The sequence continues at coordinate 2,666,690 of JAXRJS010000061.1, read as the reverse complement.
CGCGTTTATGATTCTAAATACTTTACTTTAGGGAAAGTACTTTAGGGAAATTGTACCATTTTAATGTTTACTATTTAAAATTCGTAATTTTTGGAATCGGTCCTATTTGGGTAATTTAAGAAATGTATATGAACTTATGTTCTGTATGTTTGTTATTTAGTAATTATTTTTATAAATATACACATAAGTCGACTAAAAATATATAAGTCGACAATTTAAAATTTAAAACGCACATTTATACAAGCTTCCCGAGATCTCGGGAAGGATTAGTATTTAGTATTAGTATTCATTATTATATTTTTGTGTCAATATTAAAACTACACAATTTTTAGGGTGAAAGTAAAATATGCGTAAATTTGCATTTCTCCAAAGTAAAGTTTATTCAATAACAAAAGGTCTGGGAGATTAAGTTATTATTATTTTTGAATTTGCTCAGTCTCTTATGTAACAAAAAATAAGAATAAATTTATCTGAAAATAACTGTTAGAATAAGAAAATGAAGTGATATACCTGGGAAATATTTTAAGTAGAGATGGAAGATACGAAATGGAATTGGAAAGGCGTATTGCTGCCGGTAATAGAATGAACGGTGCCTTAGCTGCATTGTTGAGACGGCGAAACGCCAGTGTTGCTGCACGCTGTTATATGGCAGTGAAACGTGGGTATTGCAGGAGAAGAATGAAAGAAAGATGAATGCTGTGGAGATGCGATCTCTTTGGAGGATATGCCGAATCCGCAACGAAGAGACACAGAATAGCAAATACTATCGAGGATGTCATAGTAAAAATAAAGAAGAACGTGCTCAGGTCCAAACTACCTGAGCACGTCGAGAGAATGAGTGATAAAATAATGGTAAAAAGATATATGAAGCAAAAATGAATGAATGGTAAGGGGAGACCTCGTTTGACCTTTGAAAACACAGTATCGAAGATATTGGAGGAAGGTCACGTACAAAGCATGAAGGCGCCCCGAAGAGCATGTATGAAGAGGTTATTGACAGTGGACGAGGCGAAAGAGATATGCAGGGACCGCAGCGTTTGGCACTCCGTTCTTTCTGACTACCGCGCTAGGGATAAAGCGTGAAGCTATCTATGTATGTAAAATAACTAGTCTGTAAAGCCGACAATCCGGTCACTATTGTAGTCGGCCACTATCCGGCTGCATACTTTGTTATATATCTAAAAAAAATTGCTTATATAAAAGATATGATTGCTTACTAATGTTTTTAATAAGTCATACACACTTTGAAATTAAACACAACGTAAATTTTCCCTTAAAAATTAGTTTCTTAAGCTATTTTTTTTCTTTTGGATAAAATTTAGTTTTTCGTTTATTTAGAGACTATCGATAAGGACGAAAAACTAAATTTTATCCAAAGGAAAAAAAATAGCTTAAGAAACTAATTTTTAAGGGAAAATTTACGTAGTATGTCAATAATTTAATGAATTCTGTGATTGATTACTACAACAATAGAAGCGAAAATGGTCTCAGAGTATCTCTACTCTGAGACCATTTTCGCTTCTATTGCTGTAGTAATCAATCATAGAATTCATTAAATTATTGACATACTACAAATGATCTGTTTGGCTGATTAATCGCCCGACTAGTTGGGTAGTTTCAGGAGGTATTGGTTTGAATTAAAAGTTGAAAATATATTTTTGTTTAAGAAAATCCATTTAATGAAGAAGCTACCGTGTAGATTACATTAAGTTAATCGTTTCTATGTAACTTGCTGCACCTGCGGTTGAAGTTTCTTCGAGGCCCGAGCACATAGTTGGTGAAAGCTGAGGCTGAAGTCACAGGTAAATGATAATATAAACAAGTAAATGGTGATTGGTCATATCAATCTATGTTTCTGTGTTTTATGTGAATTCCCTTTGACAGTAAATACATTGATTCATTTTAAAATTACACTTTTTCGTAAATATAACAACATTTACAAAATTTTCAGTAGCTACATGTGAATATACTGATATTCGTTACATCTGTACCTACGCCTAAAGCAAATTAATTCGGTTAAACGAAATTCTGTTGTATTTTTTATAGTATAAAGTACAAAATAAAAACAACCATCAAAGAACCTCGGATGCGCTCATTATAAGTTTTTGCACAAGGCGTAAATGAACGAATATTTTGTTTTGATATTTTTTGAGATTAAATGCAGCCACTATATAAATATCTGAGTTGAAATGCACTGTATCACAAGTATTTAGTAGCGAAACTGTGAAGGTGAGTTTCAAAATATTATTCTAAAAGTGTTATCATTAGTTTATTAAGTACTTAAATTCATGGTTTCCTTTTTTTACCAGATGGTTTCAAAAACCTTGGTGGTCCTCTGTTGCTTCTTGGCTTCGGCTTTTGCTGAGGGAAAATACTCAGATAAATATGATAATTTTGACGTAAATGTAGTACTTACAAATAACAACTTGTTGGAAAATTATGTTAAATGTCTTCTTGATAAAGGCAGATGCACTCCAGAAGGGAAAGAACTAAGAAGTGAGTAGAACGACTTTTAGTAAAACAATATTAAAATATTTGACTTAACTCAAAAATTTAATTTACAATAAAATAAATAATTATGTTATGTTTATTAAGATAAAATCTAAGAAGAAATCTCACTACCGTCGCGTTTACAGTTAGACGCTGAGCCGCTGAGCCACGACGGCCATAATATTTATCTTAATGCTAATCAAAACTGTCTTATACTTTTAGATCATATGCAAGATGCTCTCGAGACTGGCTGTGACAAATGCACTGAAACTCAAATGGAAAAAAGCACAACTGTGATTCAGTTCCTCATCAAGGAGAAACTGGCTGTTTGGAAACAATTGACTGCAAAATATGATCCTAATGGTGTATGGAGGAAGAAATACGAAGAGCAGGCAAAAGAAAAAGGCATTGAAATACCTAAGGACTAAATGGTTACAAAATAACTACTATCAATTCTTCATATAATTTTCATTTATGTTTTTGTGAAATAAAATTCTTACTTTAAAACGTCTATTTTATTTTATACCATTATATGAAAATATTAAAAAAAAATAGTTCCTTGTACTTTACAAATTCACACATTATATGGATGATATCGTTCTATTAACAAGAAAAAGCACGGTATTGAATCTTTATGTCTATTTTTCCAGTTCTATTTTTCTCCCTTCGATGTTTTATAGTATAAAGTACAAAATAAAAACAACCTTTGTTTTTGTTGACTTGGTGTTAAATCATTTATTGGTAGAGCACTGTGCCTTGAGCTTTTTTCGTTTACTTTCTATTGATGAACTATACAAGCCCAAAAAGCATATGATTTTCGGATCTATACGTACAACCAGGAAAGTCGAGAGAAACCTTCCCCATTTTTTAGGTGTTTTAAAAAATTCTTAATAAAAGCATATATTTGCATCTTGTAGTCATCATATTATTATAAAAAGGAAAGATTTGTTTGTGTGTTTGTCAGTGATAGGCTCCGAAATTACTGGACCGAATTGAACCATTGTTTGTGATGGCGATAGAACAAAAGCTTAAAATTTTAATAAGTATAAAAATCGGACGAGCTTGAGAGCATCCGCGCGTGCGCTGCGTAAATGGTTATAGCACATAAAACGATGTATAACAAAATTGATCCTCTTTAAAAGTTTTAAGGAACAGTTTGTGGGAGAAGTCTGACTAAGAATAAGCCACAGAAACCATTTTTATGTTTTATAAATTCTAAAACATTTCAGGGATATATATGTACGAAACTATTTTACAGAATACGGCAATATTCCTTATATGTACATCAAACTAGGCCATTACAAGCACTTTTGAATCGTCAGCAGGAACCTACTACCGGCTCAAAGGGCAGATTTTGCGAGAAGAGCCGGCAAGAAACTCAATAGATTGTCCTTTGAAATATAATTTACAAATGATTCATAAAAATCATAGGTTTCCGAAGGGGCATCTAATTCCACGCACAATTATCATTATAATATTCTTGAGTAGGATAATATGCTTTATTTAATAATATATTCTTAACTTCTACTTTAAATTATTCGATTGCAAGTTCTGATATCCTTTGTGGAATTTTGTTATACCTACGTATCTCTTGTGCCATAAATGATGAGTTAACTTTTTGAATGTGAAAACTAGGAGCCAGTTTCACACCACTGTTCTGTCTATCACTGTTTTTTAAATACTTTTGAATATTTTTATGAATAAGTAAAATGTTTTTATAGATGTACCGTGCTGCAACCGTAAAGCCACCCGTTGTATTAAAGATTTCTCGCAGAGAACCCGGAGCTGTCATGCTGTAAATAACTCGGACTGCTCTTATTTGGATTATAAATATGAACTTAATATCAGCCGCGTTCCCCGCAAACAATATTCCATAGGACAAGATGCTATGAAAATAACTAAAGTAAACGAGACGCGCCATAACAACTCCTAAGCGAGAACAGATGGGGATACTGAAGATTTGTATCTAGTTTTAATCCTATAAAAACTGTGGAATCAGTAAAATGTAAATAACTGAACCTTAGGCTAATCTTCTGTCTCTTTACGTTGGCCATTGTGACTCCAATACATTTACTGTTTTTCGCATTCAACACTTAGTTATTGGCAATAAACCAGTATAGAATTTGCGATAGCTTAAGCAATAACGTGTCGTGGTCTACGCAGTCAAGATGGATCAAGGTCGCAGGTGTTAAGACAAATCACAAAATACACCAACTGAATTCTATAGTTATTCCCAAGCGTCATATATGTACTTAAGAAAAGTAACTCCATTAAAAGCAAATAAAGCATGTATTTATACCAATAAAACCATACTGTGCATTATTTAAAATATTAATCTCAGTAAAATCTCAGTGATGGTAATATGAAAATAGTTAAAATAATAGTAATATGAAAAATACTAAAAGAGTTCCATTTTTTAAATTAAGTATCTAAGTTAAAAAATGGAACTATTTTACTATTTTTCATAAAGTTGGGAAAAACACTACTATTATGACTTTTAAGTTTTAATAATTTCATTTGTCACATGTACAAAGGTAAAATTAATAACTTAGCTGCGAAAAACTGAGATGATTCTAAAGACGAAGCAACTATCTTTGGAATTTTCGCAAAAAAAATCTCAAACTATTAGCCGCTGCTAAGTCTGTACTTATTAATTCTATCCATTTATTACAGACTTAAGATCTCCCAGTAGTACTAGTTATTATGTCACATGTTGTTCCTATTTTGTTCACAGAATTTAAATATTTTATTTCTTATATATATACATGTATATATATATATATATATATATATATATATATATATATATATATATATATATATATATATATATATATATATATATATATATATATATATATATATATATATATATATATATATATATATATATATATATATATATATATATATATATATATATATATATATATATATATATATATATATATATATATATATATATATATATATATATATATATATATATATATATATATATATATATATATATATATATATATATATATATATATATATATATATATATATATATATATATATATATATATATATATAATATATATATATATATATATATATATATATATATATATATATATATATAATATATATATTATATATATATATATATATATATATATATATATATATATATATATATATATATATATATATATATATATATATATATATATATATATATATATATATATATACTTACGGGAAGGAGATCTTTGTAAAGTAGGCGCGAACATCTAGCTTTTTACTAAATAGTAATAACATATTAAATCTGCCAATACTAACTAGGCTTACCCTTCCCAAACAAACAATTCCCAACCTTTTGATGTTAAATGGAAAAAAGAGTATATAGTTTACGGCCGCTGCCCGGGGGTCGCCGGGGCGCATCTGGAGCCGACGCTAGGTGTCTCAGTATGCGGACCATCGCCGACGAGGAGTTGATCAGGCGGACTCCAGTCAAAAAAAATACTACAGCCGAGCAATCACCTCATACACCATTATCACCTCACACACCATTATCACCTCATACACTATCATCAAGTTCTCCATTGCAATCACCAGCATCATCTTCACTATTTCAACCATCACCTTCAACATCATCACTATCATCTTTTCATCCTATCGAAGACGCTGTGCAGATGGTCGATAAGACTCTTGTGTCTGCATCCGTTCCGATAGGGCCCCGTACGCGAAAGAAATGGTCGATAGAAATGAACATATTTATCGTGCGTACCTATTTCATCATCACCAAATTAGAAACAGCAAATCTCAGAGCTTACCTTACACATGTAGTGACATGCTAAATTTATTGAACAGTTTCCTAATATGCAGGTATCAATGCAAAGAGTTGGAGACCAACGTAGGACAATTATGAGCAAAAATTTACTCTGTGCACATAAAATAACAGAGATAAAAAAAGAAATCCGAATAATGCTACAAAACCCTAATCAACCTGAAAAGTTATTGCAAATAGATCATATTGAGTTAGTCTCAGAACGAAGGAGATGGAGTGAAGAAATTAACGAAGCGATAGTGAGATGTTACTACAGATTAACTAAATTAGAAAGAAATGTAATCGGTTATAGGACACAACTACATAAAGAAGTTTTAGATATATTTCCAAGTTTAGCTGATATTTCAATACAACGCATAGCTGACCAGCGTAGAGTCATAATTCATAATAAATTAATAAAACCGGAGAGACTTGCAGAACTAAAAGCTGAAGTAGAAGCCGAATTAATAAATGATGAATGTTTACCAACGGAAACGAAAAAAGTACCTGAATTAATTATTAAATTAAATGCCAACAATATCCCACCATCAGCATCTTATTCTAATAACACTACCCAATTTACTATTGGTCCAATTATTGAAATAACAAATGACATTGAACAAATTTTATCTTTTAATATCAGAAATATAACTACTACAAATAATACACCAACGAATGACTTGACACAACAGCTTAATATGAAATATTAGTTAACAGAGGATGATAGAGGAGGATAGAGGAGGTTATTATAAGCTCTACATTTTCTACCGTATATGCCGATTTTTCAGATATTCCTCCTACCGAAAGACCTTATATTCCAAAAAAAGAAGCAACAAAATATTTACAGCCACTATTCAGTATATTGATTCAATAGTATTGCACAAATATCTCACTTCTCAGTGTCATTTTCGAACACTTCACACACTAATATATTGCGCAGCAATGTCAGCAGCATTATTGAATGGATCCAAAATATTACATACCCAAAACAGAAATATTCCAGCTAAAAGTATTCCAGAGTGGCAAAAAAGCTTTCTGGCTTAAGAAATGAGGCTCTCAGAGATGAATATAGGAGGTAATAACCCGCCATTTTAACATAAGAACTGTTAAGTCGATTGGTCTTGTTTACGCGGTTGTACTTTTTGATGTTAGTGAGGAATTTATCCTTCGTTATCGTCGACGTAAACTCAACGATTATAGGCCCATTAATTTGTGGTTTTCTGCTATTTAAGCGATAAACATCTCTGAGGTCGTTGGCTTGTATTTCGGCGTTCACGGTGGTTTCTAGATTTTGGACTACATTGATAAGGTCATTTTTAGACTCATGGGGAATTATGTGGACATTGCGAATTTCTAGACTAGATGCTTTTAAGTTTCTTTCCATATTATCGACATTTTCCTCTAGGGATCTGATGTACTCAGATGTTTCCTTCTTTTCGCTCTCTAAGTGGGCCAATTTAACTAATATTTCGTCATATTTAACACTCAAGAACTCAACCGTACTTTTCAGTTCTATATTTTGTGCTTTTATTTGGTCTAGATTACTTTGCATGAAAGTAAATTTTTCATGCTGTTCTTTTCTTAGAGTTGCAGTTGATAACTTCACGGAGAGAATGTAGCTCAGAAGATTTGTTTCGAGTCATGTTTACGCTTTTGCCGTAAAGTGATTCTATCCAATGTTTGCTCCGACATGGGTGAGGTTAGATCGGGTTCGGAGCTATGGTGAGGCAAAAGATCACCACTTCTTTTAGGTGGTGTATGTTTTATCATTACGGAAAGATAAAATAATCTCCTGCTGATTATACCTGACAGTTATCTTAAAGAACGCTTTGGAATGCGTTGTTCCGTGTAATTTGTCAGGCGCTTTTTGTTAATGATATAGTGAGCACAGTCTAATGGTGATGACACACGTGTAGTCGACAGACATGGGGTACTTCTCGGTCTCGCTCGCCGTAGCACTCGAGCTCTAGCAAAACTTTGCGCGCCTGGTACTTGTTAAGAATTAAACTGGTTGATTTTTAATAAAATTTAAATTTAATAACAAAGTACTAAATAGGTTAGTTAACACGTCCGTGCGCACTGGCGGTCGGAGGGGAAGGGTTATCATTATCCCAAGACTTTTTATATATTCTTCAGGTCTTCTCTTCAGCTTTTACTGTTTGAATTTTTTTATTTGAAAAAAGTCTCAGCCCATATTTTTGATTTTAGAATAAGCGTAAAAAAATAACTTTTAAGTTTATTTTCATATATTGGTTAACTTGTCTTATTTCAGTTGTTTTTTTTTATGAATAATTAACCGTGGAGAGATAACATTAAGAAGTAAATGAATTCGTCTAATAAAATTATTTTGAAATCTAAGATAAACATACCTCAAAATATATCTTAACAAAAACGCCTGCATCACACAAGGTCTCTTGTATGTTTAAATATTTAGTATAAATCTAAATTAATTAAAAATAATAAAAATAATTAAAAATAATAAAAAATAGGTATTTTATAATGAAAATATTCCGCATGCACAAATTATATTTAATTTATTAAAATATATATATTTGAAGCGGCGTTCGGCGGAATCCAATGGGAATTACTGGATTAAAAAAGTACATATATTATGACATTTATACAGGTTGTTTTTAAATCAAGAATATGATGTTGAAAAATATCATGTTGAAACAATAAAATTCTTATTTTTAATCGTAAACCAAATTTTGTAAATATGCCTAAAAAAGCCCAGATGTAGAAAGAGAACCAGATCTTTTGGATTTTTTCATCTGCAAAAATTGGTCAACTTCTTACATGATAGTTGAAGAATCCACCGACTTATCTTCAGACCATTCACCAGTTATACTTGATATAAATAACAAACCAGTCCTGACAGATATACCGAGTAGAATTTATAACAAGACTACCAATTTGGATACTTTTCAAGAAATACTAGAAGAAAAAATTAATTTAAGCATTACACTTAAACCCCATGAAAACATAGACGAAGCTGTAGAAAATCTTCATATTGTCATTTACTCATCCTTACAAGAATCTTCTAGGGATATTAAACATAAATGCTTACAACCACAATGTTACCCAAACGGTTTGGCCAATGCCACTTAGCCAAGACACAAAAATTAATCACAGCACTAGGTATCCAGGCAATAAAACTAAATTTAACAAAGCAACTAAAGATTTCCTAATCTCTAAGAAGATATATCCAAACTGACTGCAACACAGGACACAAATTATTCTCTCTGGAAAGTCACCAATTCACTGGACAGGCCAACGAAACGCATACCCGCTCTACAAACAAAATGCAGAGACTGCGCTAGATCTGATCAGCAAAAAGCAGGTGCATTTGCTGAGCATCTCTGTAGTGTTTAAACCTGCCTCGAGCGCCGACTTGGAGAAAGACATACAAGTGCAGGAATTCCATGACTCACCATTGGAGATGTGCTCACTATTAAAATGCGTAACTCTAGTTAATCAAAAAACTAAAAAAAAGGTAAATCGCCTGGATATGACCAAATAAACGCGACTATTCTAAGACATCTCTTTAAAAAAGATAAAATGCTTATTGTAGCAATATTTCATGCGTGCCTCATAATGGAGTACTTGCCAAGTCAATAGAAAATAGCACAAGTGGTACTGGTCCCAAAACCTGGTTAACTATCTCTTGGAGTTACTTGGAGTCCTTTAGGCCTATAAGCCTCCTTCCTGTGCTGGGGAAACTCCTGGAGTGTAGTCTGCTCAACAGAATGAAACCGTATCTAAATTATAATAATCCGGCTGCATCAAATTGGATTCAAAGAACGCCATAGTACCATCGAGCTGATCCATAGATTAACAGATGTCATTTGTAGAACACTAGAAAACAAGAAGTACTGTTCTGCTGTCTTTCTCGACATAAGACAGGCGTTTGATAGGATGTGGCATCTCGGGATTCTTTATAAAATAAAACAAACTCTCCCGCACAGTTTCTATCTGATGCTAAAGTCATAATTATATATGCTTGTCATAATGCTTTGAGGTAAAAAAAAAATGACAGCTCTGAATTAAAAGAGATCGCTTTAGGAATTTCACAAGGAAGCATACTTAGCCCTGTGCTGTACCTGATCTTCAAAGCAGATCATCATCATCATGAAAGTAAACCACCACTGCAACATATACAGATGACACTGCGATATTATCTGTGGATCAAGATCCAAACATAGCATCTACAAATACATTTAAATAAAATAGACTATATATAAAAATATGACTATCCTGAATAAAACCTATATTTACTCATTTAGATACTCTTTACAGCCACAAAATTACAATAGAATGAGCTTTACACCCCTATAACTTTCACCTTATATTGGTCACTTATAGTGTACGTTAATTTCTGCTCAAGAAACAGGCAGTAAGTGACCTCTGACGAATGTTTTTAAGACAACACTTGTATTAACTTTTTTGGATTGTAGTGCATCAAATTTTAAGGGGCGTGAAGGTAATATTTTAAGAATTTTGAGGATTCTGATATATATGAAGCAATAGATCGATAACGCTTGAAATTATAATAATAATTAAATAAAACACTATATATAACTCATTTTCGCCTAAATGTCCTTTACACCCTTTGAACCAAGAGGTATCGATCTGTCATTACTAATAAAAAATTAGGTATAAACAATTTATTTAAGAACCTAAAATAAATATCTCTTTAAAGTGACAATAGAAACATTGCTTGTAATGTTAATTATTTCTATGCTGCGTTCAATTTTTAAATCATTTATACATAGATGGTTCTTTTGTATAGTAACACTTTGTATACGGAATTGTATACAAAGTGAGAACCTATGTTGTACACGATGCCATTATTATGAATTTGGAAATTAAAATAAATCATTATAAAATTGGAGTCTGTGTCTGATGTGGTAGTCTGCGCTTACAATAGGGACCTGAAACTAAAATATAATTACTTTATCTTATTTTATCTTTAAATTTAAATTTCATAACCAGCAGTATCTACCACCAATTCACAGTTGTAATTCAAGCTAATATTAACATAGTAAATGTAATTGTGGATTAATACGAATTGTTTATTAAATATTAACTAAAAAAATAATAACAAATTCACTAAAATATAGTTTTTACTTATAAAATTACAAATCGCATACTTTATACTAAAATCACTTATTTACAATTTTAACGATATTAATTTAAGTCGACAAAACTAAAAACCTATAGGCAATTACTAAAATTATGTATTGACTAAAACCGTCCGTCTATCCCTGGCCCCAGCAAGCGAGTGAGCTCTGGCGGCCCCTCCGGTCAATCACCAAGCTTCCGAAATCACCTGATCGTGACGTCACTTGGCGTGATCGGTAAGTCACGCCCCTTTTCATCAATTTTATGCTAACTATATATATATATATATATATATATATATATATATATATATATATATATATATATATATATATATATATAATATATATATATATATATATATATATATATATATATATATATATATATATATACACTGTGGTCGGAATAGACACATGCACAATTTCGGCATCAGCAGCACAAGAATGTGGAGAATATGCAATGAGGCTAAAGAAACACCTCTCCATATCCTCACTGAATGTCCACCACTTATGCAACGGCGCTATACCATCCTGGGGAAACATCAAATGAAGAGGTGAAGACCTTCACAGCAAAGATAATGCTGCAATTCTTTGCAGAAATCAATCTTGACTGTGAACTGTAGTGTGCGGAGATCATAATAGATCAGCAATGGACGCAGTGATACTGGGCCGAACAGCCCTGCTTAGCCGCAACTAGGAAGAATAACAATGTATGATGTATACGTATGTATGTATTTAAGTTATTTATAAATTCAGAAGTGGGATAGTGCCAACGCCCTGAATCGTAGGCTTTCTTGATTAAGTTTTGCTGTAAATGAATTTAATTTCTTGTAAAAATGTACGAATATAATAAACGTAAAAGTTGTAGAAGAGATCGAACGCCTATTCCTGGTTTAGATCAAACGCTACAAGCGATTTTGACTTTTGATTTTTCAAAAGGTTCCAGGTAGTTCCAGGTTACGAAATCCATTCGAGGGTAGTTCGAGTGATACGTTGTAGCCACAGCCAAGTGAGACAATACAGCCACTGTCTGGTGCAGTTGCCATGCCGCCGCTGCTCTCTCCGACTGTACCATCGTGTGGTGGAACAACCGACATACAAGCAATTGCAGATACGGTATTTACTGAGGTAATAGAAAAACTCATAAACGCAATCGGCGCTATACCGGTAAGATCAAATGTTTTGTTTCAAATTTTGATACCTCTATGTATAATTTTATTGTGTGGTGTCAAGAAGTCGATCTCGCGTAATTTAAATCGTCGGGACGAGAAGCGACGAAGCGACGCGAAGTTTTGGCTTATCGAGTTGGTCAGTAATGACAGTTGTTGGTCGAGTTTCAAATTATTATTCGCGTAGATTTCGCTGATATTTTGTTCCGATGTAATGAAGACCGATTCCGACATATACCCTACGTATGCGGAATATGCTAGGCGGTCTTTGCTACGATTGCGTATCGTTCGCGGATCAAGTGACGATTTAATTATGGCTATTTTTGTACGATGCATCACGGATTCTCAAATCTGTGTGGCTGCTACAAACGCGAAGCTACCCCCTGAAAATTTAGTTTTTTTTTTGTCAACTTATGTAAAACAAACTGTTAAGGTGAACTATATGCGACCCGATTATAATAAAATTAGTTCACAATTAAATTCAGATAAGCGTGGGCGCAGTGTTTGTTCGGTGTGTTTTAAATGCGGCAACTTAGGTCATAAGTCTGTTCATTGTCTTAAGCGTTTTAAGCCTGTGTCAACCCTTGATGGTAATATGTCGAATACATCGTCTGCGAGTGTCTCTGAAACTCACAGACAAACGTCCAGACCAGAACCTTTCTCGTTTTGTAAAAAGGTTGGACACAAGGTTAAAGATTGCTTTGCAAAACAGCGCTCCGAATTATAACAAAAAAAGGTAAAAAAGGTAAAAAAATGTAAGATACGGTTATAACAATTGATTCTCCATTAGTAGGACCAGACAGTCGACTAATTAGTATCATTGATGAGTTTGAAAAGTATCTCGTGGTAGGTATGGCTTGTACTACAGTCAATACAGGTTTTATGCACATCAAATTGCATAACGAAACGCCTGTAGTTTATAGACCCTATAAAATGTCGCATGACGAAAAATTACGTGTTAGAGCGATCATTAAAGACTTACTTGAAAAGAATATTATTCGCGAGTCTGAGTCTGAGTTTTCAAGTCCAATCTTATTGGTTAAACAGAAAGATGGCAGTGATAGGCTATGCGTTGGCTTCAGAGCTCTGAATGCTAATACCGTTAAAGACTACTACCTTTTACCGTTGATTGACGACCACGTAGACCTTTTAGGTAAAGCTAAATATTTCAGTAGCTTAGATATGGCAACTGGGTTCCACCAAATTCGCCTTGATGAGGATTCTATTCATCGCACAGGATGGTAATTAGCGAAGGCATTACGAATATATCAAAATGCCATGTGGTCTAGCAAATGCACGCATTGTGTACCAAGTAATCATTTCTTATACGTTGCGTACGTTCATCGATAATGTTAAGGTACGCGTCTATATCGACGACGTCTTACGGAATAGTCTGAATAGTCGGTTAACAAATGTATGTAGATCTTACGAGAGGTGTTGGACACTTTGACTTTATGTCTTGTTACAGAGATCTAGTACCTAGACGATAAGTAAAGGTCAGGTAAGACCGAGCGCTCATAAAGTGAACGTTCTAGTTAACGTGAAGGTAATGTCAAAGAAGTAAAGCAGTTCCTGGGTCTTACTTCAGGAGGTGCATTCCATTGAAAATTTTGAAATCTCCCTGAAAATGTTGTCTATAACTGGATTGTTTCGCAAAGATGGCGGGTTTACCTAGGGCGAGTAGTAAGAAAATATGCGTAAGAGAATTATTAAGCACCCAACCATCTGTTCTAATTACTTTGAACCCCTCAAACTCTAATGATCTCCACACAGATGCATCATCAGTTGTTTACGGTACCGTGTTATTCTAAATTGTTAAATATGGCCGCAAGCGACCTGTTTCTTATTCCAATGAAATGATGAAGGGAGCAGAGTTACGTTGCCACTCTTAAAGAGATGGGTATGCTTTATCTTATTGGTACAAAATGTAAAGTTGGTTGGTTGGCGATATGAGCTAATACTAGTTCATATAGGGATATATCAGGGATCATAGTGTAAAACTATGTAAGTTGTAGCAGAATATATGATTCTCTGGCGAGGGGAATGGACCCCTGATGTGTGCGCCTCATTTTTTGAAAGTGAGTATTCTTTATTTCTTACTGTCCTCTTTCTTGTTATGCGGAAATATATGGTGACAGTACAGTGGTTTACAAATAAAGAAATCTGAGGATCTGCTTAATGTAAGGATTTGGTTACATCGTCATGAAATGTGTTACTGTTGATGTTTATATTAATGTTACAGCTATTATCGCATACTGAGGTCACTGCGATATTCTTCGAAGGACATACTGCGTGTCACTGTCTATTGTGCATACTGCGGTCACTGCACGTTGAGCATACTGCGGTCACTGCTCACTGTTGTCGCATACTGCGGTCACTGCGATTATCTTTGAAGGACATACTGCGTGTCACTGTCCAATGTGCATACTGCGGTCACTGCACGTTGAGCATACTGCGGTCACTGCTCGCTGACCATACTGTGATCACTGTTCGTTATTTTTTATACTGTTGAACTTTGCTGAATGTAATGGAGTTATCAATCTTATTGACGGCTTTGTTCAACGCTTGTGAATGTTTAGCTAACGTAATTAATATGACTTTCAAATGATGGTAATGAGGACGATAGTAAACTGTATCCAGAGAGGCCTTCTGGCAACGAACGCCAGGTTGTGGAAGTACACGCAGCTGAGAATGCCGAAAAGTCACCGGATGCAGCAGCCTCTACAATCACGGGCGAGGGCGCGCCGTCGTCAGGAGAGGCCGAGTTAGCATAAAATTGATGAAAAGGGTCGTGGTTTACCGATCACGCCACGTGACGTCACGATCAGGCGATATCGGAAGCTTGGTGATTGACCGGAGGGGCCGCCAGAGCTCACTCGCTTGCTGGGGCCAGGGATAGACGGACGGTTTAAGTCAATACATAATTTTAGTAATTACCTATAAGTTTTTAGTTTTGTCGATTTAAAGTAATATCGTCAAAATTGTAAATAAGTGATTTTAGTATAAAGTATGCGAATTGTAATTTTATAAGTAAAAACTATATTTTAGTGAAATTATTATTTTTTTAGTAGTCAGTTTAGTTGTTATTATTTTTTGTAGTAGTCATTTCTTTTTTGTATAAATGTATATAAGTAGGTCAGCTACAGCACTATCCTGTGTAAAACGAGGGGAAGTTTTTTGGCGAAATATTTTAGGGTTTGAACAAATATCTGTTGGTCAGGTAAGTAAAGAGTCTCGGGTTCTATATTTTTATTAAAATTTTCAATTATTAGGGTTCGTCGAAGTAAAGAAGAATCGTTAATAATATCGTAAACTTTTTTCAAACGGTAACGATGGTCTAGTATGTACTGTTGTAGCAATTGCTCTGTCAAATCTATATCTACGAGGTCACGAGGATCGAAGTGTCCAGTGATAATATCTATCGGTCTGCATTTAGTAAATCTATGGATAGAATTATTATAGGCTAAGACAGCATAACGACGACTTTTTGGTTTAATTGAAGGAATCTTGTGTTTTCTAACATTGTATAATGAAGCCTTTCTACTAATCCGTTGTCGTAAGGTGTATAAGGTAATTTTTTTATAATTTTCTGATGGATTATTCGAGGTAATCTTAAAAATTCTAAGAACAATTTAAATTAATAACTAAAATGGTGACTACTTGCTCGATGTGAGAAGACAAGAGTGAATAATTATTTAAATATTAAAACTAACATGAATTAAAACAATGGATGAAAAATGACTCTACGTTTTACATTTCTTACTGTTACAATTCTTGGATTTGATGCAATGCAGAAAATAAGTTATGTGAAATCTGGCTAAGCGATCCCCGGGTAGTGTAGGAACGTAACAAGTTACTTTCGCCACTTTCTTACCGATTAGAGGTAATACGTATACCTGTCAGACCGAGAAAACATCCGAGGGAATAGGACATGTCATAGGACAGGAAACTTGCCAAAATACATACCATAGATTATATATGCTGGTTTTAAATTATAATGCTTAATTTTTTTCTTATAATATTCTTATATATTTAATTATATCATAATGTTTTTTTATTTTTCATTTACCATCATTTATTTTATAATTAATAAATATTTATTCCTACTCCGGTTCATAAGGACGGAATCTTAAGTGATCACGTAAGGCTGATGAACATGTAAAATTATCTGGTAAAATAAAGTAATGAAACTGCATATTTCAATGAAAAGAATATTTATTATAATAATTGTTGTTCCAATAAGAAAAATAATTCAAGTTATGAAAAAGGAAAGCTAGTTATAAAATCTTATTTGGATTTCTAGTCTAGAGGGATGATGATACCTCTAGCTTTAGCTTCTGATTCGTATTTCTTCCTCCAAGTGCCGTCAGGGTCGTACTTGCCGGTCAATTCATTCCAAATGTCACGTTCCTTCTTGATAAAGTGATCCAATATAATTTTAGTTTTTTCTTGTTGACTGTCAGTACATTTCTTACATCCGGTTTCGATAGCATCTTGAATATGATCTGCAAAAAAAGTACATTTGTTGTAAATTGACAACATCTACGACAAGTAAGGCAAACAATATTTTTATGTTTCAAAGATTTTTTGAAATATTGTCGAGCACTGATGTTACCTATAACCAGATGGTTATAGGCAAGCATTTTTTTAATCTTATAAATTACATTCTCACAATATGCTGAAACTACTGTTCGAATAACTTTTTTTTAATTTTTTATGAACTCATTTTAGATAACAACAAATTGAGCATATAATAAAATAAAATAAATAATGCCTTTACAATTTGTAAATTGTATACACTACCTTTCATTTCCTTTCCTGCAGCGGTGCACTTTCCCTTCTCCAGGAGGCAATGGGAGTATGAGATCAGCAATCTCTTATTTTCTAATATCTCGTTAATATCGATGTTATCAAACTTGTCTGTGTATCTGTCCACAGCAAGTGCCATCGCCACAAAGCAGCATAGCAACACACACAGTTTGGATGCCATCTATTAACAAAGAGATACAATTATTTGTATAGCACGTATACCTTAATTTTATTAATTATTTTATTTATTTATAAGCAAAGTAATAAGTTCTATTAAATAGTAGTTCCCACTGAAACTTACATCTGTGAACTGGATAAAATTTCAATGTACCATACCATTTTATACACCTTTATATAGTGTCCGTATCTTTTATCGTATAACTTGCCCCTGAGATTTTTTCTATTTTACTAGTAAAAAAAAACACGTGCATGAGGCGTTTCAAAAGTTATTTAATTGTAATAATTTAAATTTATGTTCTAGCGGATAATATTAATTTTTAATGGAAATATATAAATAAATAAGGATCCCTTTCCCTGTGAAAATTATATAGCATTGAAGTGGTAGTTTATATATATACAATAAAAGAGTTCTTGCACATATACAGAACCCAGTGTGTCTCGTCAGTTAATCAATGTACTTGTGGTTGAATCATGCAAATCATTTAAATTTGACATACTTATAGTCTGTAGCTTATAGTCCGTAGCAACTTATATGATTGTTTTTTTACTGGTGTTCAATGGAAAAATAAAAGAAGGACAATCACAGTCACATAACTCACAAATAAAGTAAGTCATCATATAATCTTACTGTTTCATACTTTTCCCGCACATAACAAGTTAGACAGACAGGGAACCTTGTGTTAAGGCACTTTGTTCATCACTTTACTCCAAATTCTCGCGACATTGCGTGTTGAGTCGCGGAACTCAATGTCGCATCATCTTTATCTTATTACTAGAAGAGGGAAAGAAAAATTTTACTTCCTCGAATGGGAATCGAACCTACAGCCGTCATGTTTACAGACGGACACTGTGCCGCTGCGCCATGACGGCCTTGAATGGTTATTAAGAATAAAAAATGAATTGTTTTTATATCTAATCGCCTATCTATCTAATTACTTAATAAGAGTTTCAAGTGTATTCTCAATAAAAGTACTAAATATAATTTGAAATATTGACAATATTAAAAAGTTAGTCGGCTCATATTTTGCTTTAAATTCTTCATATTTAGAATATTAACAAGTTGTTCAAGGAAGTATATATAAGATATTTTATAAATAAAATTAATTAACATAAAAATAAGAATTTTATAAAATTTTACCTAATGTAATTTTTTGCTTTCTTAGAATATTGTTTTTAATATTTGTTATGATATATTTTTTGAGTTGTTTTGAGTATTACTTTTCTGATAGATCATATGTTATTATTGTTAATGGCTATGAGTCCGTCTCACTTTTGTCTACTTCTGGAGTCCTTCAGGGTTCTATACTAGGTCCTGTACTCTTTAAAGTTTATATAAATGAACTTTGTAATGATTTTATAC
Organism: Dione juno; assembly: GCA_037127375.1. Lineage (NCBI taxonomy): Eukaryota > Metazoa > Arthropoda > Insecta > Lepidoptera > Nymphalidae > Dione > Dione juno. The sequence continues at coordinate 2,647,745 of JAXRJS010000061.1, read as the reverse complement.
TCTGATTATTATTTATACGCTGACGACTTAAATATATCTATATAAGATGTATAGCGAAATGACAATGACGTATCACTTTTTCAAATTGACTTAAATCGTTTCAACTCATGGTGTGCGAATAATGTGGATTTATCCATTTTACGAGAAGTCGCAGTCCAATACCATAGTTCTTATCACATTAATATATTCCACTACATAAAGTCGAGTGTATAAGGGATCTTGGAGTGGTCCTACATTCAATATTGCGTTTTGATATGCATATTGACAATATTGCAAAAATCTCTTAAAACGCTTGGATTCTTCCTACGTAACTGTAGGGTGTTTAGGAAACCTGAAACTAAAATTTTGGAATATTGCAGCGTGGTTTGGGACGCATTGCAATTGCATTGCGTTTAAAAGCGATTTCTATGCCACATCTCATATCACTGCGGAGCCAGCCAAGCATGTGCATAATTATGAGGACTGACTGAAACATTTTAAAATGCTCTCTTTATCTGATCGAAGACATCTGCTCGCCAATGTTTTTCTATTTAAGCTCATAAGAAGTACATTTGATTCAGAATGACTCCTATGCCAAATAGATTTTGCTACGCCATCCAGGCTTCCTAGGTCTAATAATGTAATATTAATACCAAAAAAACCCCAAAAACTATCTAAAACTAACTTTAGTCAGAATGCGCTTCTTAATAATTATAAGATCTTATAAAGAATTAGATACAAAGTATGATGTTGATATTTTCTTTGATCCTCTGTATACATTTAAGAAATCCTTAAAACTTGAACTAGCTTGTAATACCTACTATTGTATTTTAGTCTTATTTTGAATTGTTTATTTTATTTTATCTGAAATATATATATATATATATATATATATATATATATATATATATATATATATATATATATATATATATATATATATATATATCTTCTTCACTTAGCATTATCCCGGCCTATTGCCAGGGTCTGCTTTCCTACTTAGTCTACTCCACTTTGGCCGGCGCAAAACGTGGCCATACCATCTCAGACGACGCTCTTGGAGCTTTTCCGCTACGTCACGGACCCCAAGACTACATCGAATGAATGTGTTGCGTATGCGGTCAGCCCGAGTAACGCCACACATCCACCTCAGCATCTTCATCTCCGTTACGTGAAGCCCCTGAGTGTGCCGAGATAATGCTGGCCAACATTCGCTGCCGTATAGAAGAACTGGTCGGATCATGCTTTGTATATCAGCCCCTTGAGTTTGGGCGGCATTCTGCGATCGCAGACCACACCAGTGACCTCCCGCCATTTGGCCCAAGCAGCCGGCCCTAACCCGGGCGTGGACATCGTAGTCGATGGCTCCGGAATCGTGCATAATGGATCCAAGGTACCTGAACTTCTCCGACTTAACGGCTGGCTCAGGCCGATGTGGATGGTGCTCGAGTCTGGGTTCCCGTAAGCCATGTACTCGGTCTTTGACACATTCAGTTTAAGACCACCGTTCTCAAGCGCACCCAAGCGCATCCAGGCATTCACTTTACGCTCCAGCATCAGTTGGTTCTCGTCAATGAGTACTATGTCATCGGCATACATCATCAGCCATGGAGGCTGGTCCTGGATGTGAGCCGTGACAGTATCTAGCACTACATTAAACAAAAGTGGACTAAGAGCTGAGCCTTGGTGAACCCCTACTGTAATTGGGAAGGGTTTGGTATCGCCAACAGCGGTCCTAACTGTAGAAACAGAGTCGTTGTACATGTCTCTGATAATAGCAACATAGGATTCAGGGATCCCTTTGGATCGCAGTGCCCACCAGATACACTGACGTGGGACACAGTCAAAGGCCTTCTGCAGGTCTAAGAATGCCACATGCAGAGCTCTCCTCTTTTCCCTGTGTGCCTCCATCAAAATTCTGAGGGCAAAAATGGCGTATGTACTGTTGTAGCAATTGCTCTGTCAAATCTATATCTACGAGGTCACGAGGATCGAAGTGTCCAGTGATAATATCTATCGGTCTGCATTTAGTAAATCTATGGATAGAATTATTATAGGCTAAGACAGCATAACGACGACTTTTTGGTTTAATTGAAGGAATCTTGTGTTTTCTAACATTGTATAATGAAGCCTTTCTACTAATCCGTTGTCGTAAGGTGTATAAGGTAATTTTTTTATAATTTTCTGATGGATTATTCGAGGTAATCTTAAAAATTCTAAGAACAATTTAAATTAATAACTAAAATGGTGACTACTTGCTCGATGTGAGAAGACAAGAGTGAATAATTATTTAAATATTAAAACTAACATGAATTAAAACAATGGATGAAAAATGACTCTACGTTTTACATTTCTTACTGTTACAATTCTTGGATTTGATGCAATGCAGAAAATCAAGTTATGTGAAATCTGGCTAAGCGATCCCCGGGTAGTGTAGGAACGTAACAAGTTACTTTCGCCACTTTCTTACCGATTAGAGGTAATACGTATACCTGTCAGACCGAGAAAACATCCGAGGGAATAGGACATGTCATAGGAAAGGAAAGTTGCCAAAATACATACCATAGATTATATATGCTGGTTTTAAATTATAATGCTTAATTTTTTTCTTATAATATTCTTATATATTTAATTATATCATAATGTTTTTTTATTTTTCATTTACCATCATTTATTTTATAATTAATAAATATTTATTCCTACTCCGGTTCATAAGGACGGAATCTTAAGTGATCACGTAAGGCTGATGAACATGTAAAATTATCTGGTAAAATAAAGTAATGAAACTGCATATTTCAATGAAAAGAATATTTATTATAATAATTGTTGTTCCAATAAGAAAAATAATTCAAGTTATGAAAAAGGAAAGCTAGTTATAAAATCTTATTTGGATTTCTAGTCTAGAGGGATGATGATACCTCTAGCTTTAGCTTCTGATTCGTATTTCTTCCTCCAAGTGCCGTCAGGGTCGTACTTGCCGGTCAATTCATTCCAAATGTCACGTTCCTTCTTGATAAAGTGATCCAATATAATTTTAGTTTTTCTTGTTGACTGTCAGTACATTTCTTACATCCGGTTTCGATAGCATCTTGAATATGATCTGCAAAAAAAGTACATTTGTTGTAAATTGACAACATCTACGACAAGTAAGGCAAACAATATTTTTATGTTTCAAAGATTTTTTGAAATATTGTCGAGCACTGATGTTACCTATAACCAGATGGTTATAGGCAAGTATTTTTTTAATCTTATAAATTACATTCTCACAATATGCTGAAACTACTGTTCGAATAACTTTTTTTTAATTTTTTATGAACTCATTTTAGATAACAACAAATTGAGCATATAATAAAATAAAATAAATAATGCCTTTACAATTTGTAAATTGTATACACTACCTTTCATTTCCTTTCCTGCAGCGGTGCACTTTCCCTTCTCCAGGAGGCAATGGGAGTATGAGATCAGCAATCTCTTATTTTCTAATATCTCGTTAATATCGATGTTATCAAACTTGTCTGTGTATCTGTCCACAGCAAGTGCCATCGCCACAAAGCAGCATAGCAACACACACAGTTTGGATGCCATCTATTAACAAAGAGATACAATTATTTGTATAGCACGTATACCTTAATTTTATTAAATATTTTATTTATTTATAAGCAAAGTAATAAGTTCTATTAAATAGTAGTTCCCACTGAAACTTACATCTGTAAACTGGATAATATTTCAATGTACCATACCATTTTATACACCTTTATATAGTGTCCGTATCTTTTATCGTCTAACTTGCCCCTGAGATTTTTTCCATTTTACTAGTAAAAAAACCTGTTCATTATGCGTAAATTATATAATTTAATTGTGAATATTTAAATTTACATAAACATATAATACTTGTGAAAATTCTTCATTATTAACAGAAATACTTAAATGTTTCGTAAATATAAAGGACTATTTTTTTTATTTATACCCTAGATGTTTAATAAATTCAATTAAATCTGTTATTTGTAACAAGGGAATCTGCCCTGCTATATTGGTAACATAGTATTATTGTTTTTCTAATGGTTTAACAAAAGTAAAAGAGACGAAACTTACTGACGAAACTCTGTTTACAGAAGGAACCATAAGAACCAAGTGTTAAGACACTTACCGCAGTGTCGAAGCATTGAGTGTCGAGTGGCGAAAGTCACGCGCGAATGCCGCACTTTGCCTTGTTACCAGAGCGTAGAAAATAAACATTATTCATTCTCCCCTCATGGGAATCGAATCCACAAAGCACAGACGCTGTGCCTCTGCGCCACGACAGTCCTCAATATTAAAGTAAATTCCAAATATTTTCATTCTGAAAAAGATGCTCAGTAACAAATGTATTCCTGCGTTAATGAAATTTATCTATTGTGAATTTACTAACGGGACGTAATATTGGTTTTCAAAAATGATTTAACGTTACCTACCAATAGATAGAATTCTATAAGCAACTAAATTACCTTCTGATCGCTTAATGTGACTATAATAATTGTAAATCAAATGTTTTGTAACTATAACAGTGACGTCTGGCTAGTCTGTGGAACTTTCTTTCTTTTTGTTATTGTAAAATTTATATCAAAAATCTTTTACCATTTGCCACTGTTTGGTATCAGTGGCAAGTGAGAGTGACTACGTGATATTGGAACGAAACTGCCTTTACTTGCGAACAATCAACAATCTTTAACCGCCTCAGAATTCTACTGTCTCAGAATTCTACATCGAATAAAATCTATCCTATAGGGTATAGGGAATCCGGGATAGATGCCCCAGTGAGATAGATACCTCATGTTCTAAAAACCTAACTTCCCAAACTGGCAACTAAGAATTAATTGTTTGAGTAGGAACAGCAACCACCCCGTACCTTAACTAACTACCTAACTACCCATAAATAGTGGTGCGGCGAGGGCACGTTTTGCTAGTGAGTGTAATTACCTCCGCAACGAAATTCTTAAATAAGTAAAATTTTGAAAGAACAGATTTTGACGTTGTATAACTTTATAATACGTTCACATTATGGCTAATTCAAGAGTTGTAAATAAATCATGAGAGAAACGATATAAATAAATGAGCTAAATTCATTTACAACTGTATTAAAATAGGACGCTTGAATCGATTTAAATATTAGTTCTTAAAAAGTTAATATCGATTGATTGCTATTTGAGCAATAAGGCCTCTTTTGTACACATACTATTCTTACTGTTTTATTGGTGTTTGTTTGTTTTCTGGGTGTGTAATAAAGATTTATTATTATTATTATCGATTCTACTAAATCAACAAAATTTTCGCCGCTGAAAAACATTTAATTTAAAATTTTTAAATATCTTAAATTAGTGAAACCAATGTTGATCATAGTTTACGTCAGAACGTCATACAAATTGTAAACAAATATTTAACTCTATTAGATAATCAAATTGAGAATAAATTGAAAACGTTACTGCTAATAATGATGCATCATCCATATATGCCAAAGCACTTTGCGAAAGAAGTGCCTCAGGAAAGTTATATCGTAATAGAGCCTCTCTCGAAGGAATTTTAATTTTTTATCAACTGTAACTTAAACTTATTTTTACATTGTTAATGTATCAAATCCGTAGAGAAAATAGATGTTTAACATTCACCTTTTAGTTAGATATAGGAAAGAGATAGAATATTACATGCAATACAAAATAGTGAAATAAAAAACACCACATTATGCTATATCACGAGTACAAGATATACAGACGCTTGTTTATTTGCAAATTATGTGACATCAATTCATGCTCGATAGTATATTAGGAAATACTCACTTATTGAATGCATTTGAATAAAATATAAATAGAGTATGAATCTCAGGTAAATTGAATTATATTTTCTATATTTTTCAGAGCATATAAAAAACGCCCTCGAAACTGGATGTGAAAAATGTACTGAAACTCAAGGGAAGGAAACTAAAAAGGTAATCAGTCATTTGATTAAGAAAGAAATGGCAATTTGGAAGGAATTGACTGACAAATATAATCCTGAAGGTGTCTGGAGGAAGAAGTACGAAGCACGAGCGCGGGAGGAAGGCATCATAATTCCTGTCAACTAAAAAGTTTAAAAACAAGCTTTTCATTGACCTTAAATTAAAAGTATTTACAATAAATTCATTTGTATTGATTACCACAATGATATATACAACTGAACACTTCGTTTCATGAGCCTTATATATTATTATATTTATGGTTTACATAATAGGAATGATAATAATCAGTCCGGAAATAAATTGTACTTAACCCGTTGTACTATTTGGCCAACTAGTCGGCTTCTTTACAAGGAGACGCTCTTGATTAGTCAATCCAGTTAGCTGGCTAGCGACAATAAGGTAAGAAATTACGCAAAACAAACAATTCGAAAGACTTAATAAAAATCACAATATAAGATCAGACATTATTAGTAACAAAAACAATACTAATAGACATTGGAAAACTCTTAATGGCATCACTGGCATTAAAGCTCTCTGTTGACGAAATTATCCGTAATACCTTTGAAACCGAAATCAATACTTGTAAAAACATAACTTTGCAATAACACTTGAAAGTGATATTAAGAAAATTCATTACTAGAAAGAAATCACTATTTCATTTTTTCATCTTATAGTTCGTAAGCAAATATGACCATACGTTCTAAACCAGAAAGCACAAACCTGCTGCAAGTCTGCTCAACGCGGCGGCATTCTATTTGGATCTGTTTAGTTGCCCACTGGACAGAGTTCACTAGAATGTGTGAATGAATAAATAAATAAATAAATGATGTTTTTAAAAAATATTAACATTTAATAAGTAGTAATCAGTGTTGTCAAATGAACATTTCTAGATATAATCTAGGTAGCAAAAAATTCCTCCCTACCTAAGTAAATAACATGCGATTATATGTACAGCAAATATACTCGTATGTACATTCTTGCATGCGAGCGATTGGATCAAGAGAGGCGGTGTGAGTATAAGGTCCCTACGTTATAAGTGCTTAACACCACACTTAGTATAACTTTCTCACTATCAAGAACATCGGGTTCGCGTTATGATAATAATATATAGTTATCGGACATCGGATTCATTTTGAACACGAAATTTTCTTACATTGATTGGTATAAAAATATTATATAAACTAAAATTAATACACATACAAATTAATAATAATATGTAAAAAATCATTAAATGACCAACCTTTCCTGCGTTTCAAAGAAGAATTACAAAGATAATGCCCCTCATTTGCATTTCTAACGTCTAAATAGATACAATTAATACTTATATTATTATCATGATGCTGATAATTATCAATTTTTATTCTTATATTGCATGTACACGTGAAATAATTACGTTAAATAATTTCCTGGATATGCACAAAGGAATCTATGTCAAGTATCCTATGTCTATGTCAGATTATTTATAAGGAAAATAAAGTTATAGTAGATGCTTATATAGTATAGTCAGTGTGTCAGTGTATGATTGGGCACAGGATAGTTGTCATTATGTACATCATATTTATCGTATATATGTTAATAACATGTGTAATAGACTTTTTTACTCTGGTCCTGATTGGTTCCGCACCTCAGAGGAAAGAAACAGATCCCAGTAGGATCGCTTTGTTGTCCGCCTATCTATCTGTCCGTCTGTTAAGACCATTTTTCTCAAGGTGCAGGTTTCACAAATTCAAGTTTGTCAATTTGTATATGTTGTACTTTTCTCTGATTTATAATCATGAAATTGGTATGGAACCCTTGGTGCGCGCTAACTGCTAGCATTTGACCGAAATTACCGTTTTAATAATATATACCACTACATGAATATAAATCATAAGCATAGTACAAAAAATATCTTAATATTTAGCAGGTACACAGAGGGAACCTTGTGTCAATTTTCAAGATATTAGGTCATGGTGCAGCGGCACAGAATCTGACTGCAATCACGTCGATCGTGATCGTCGATGGATTCGGGGAAATTAGTTTCATTTCCTCGTTCTTGTAAGAAGACAAAGCGTGGCGTTGAGTTCCGTCACTCAACACGTAATATTAAACCTATTTACATACGTAATATTAATAAATTTTATCAATGTAACATTACTTTTAAAAATTAATAAACGTCGGAAAAAACTTTTTTATTTTATACTCAGAAGAAATATTTTTAATAACAGATACAATTCATGTTAAAACTAGTTATATATTAAAATAGTTCCTATTATTATAAAAATCTGAAATGTTAGTGAAAATAAGGGTATCATAAAACTGGCAAAATCTGTTAAGAGATGTGTATTTAATAGATAACCACCTGGAAAAGTAATCGTCCAAAGTATATGCCAATAATTTATTCAATAAGCAACGGTAATATAGAAATATGCCACGGTTTTTCATTTTATGCATATTCAAGAACATGCGTACTGGAATAGGGAAAAGCGTGCATGTATTCTTGAAAAACATGTACAAGTAAGAAAATATGACATTTAATTGAAAATAAAATACAGCAATATATAATTAACAAAAATAACATAAATATAAGGAACATTATTTATCGTGCTTTTTTTATAGTCTAAACTAAAAAAACTCAGGGACGATTTAGATCTTTTACGATATGATACTACTATAAATATGTACATTAAACTACACGCACTATCACTAGTAACTTTGCAAGAGACTGTAAAGGTGAATTTCACTAATAGCTAGAAAATAAAATTATTTTTAATTATATAATAATTTAATATTATTTTATGTTATATTTCATTTAAAGATGAATTCTAAGTTGATTTTGCTGTTGTGCTGCTTAATGGCGACGGTAATTGCCGTTGAAAAATACACAGATGAGTTCGACAATGTTGATATTCAAGAAATTCTGGATAACAAAAGATTGTTGACATCATACGCTAACTGCCTCCTCGGCAAGGGGAAGTGCACTCCTGATGGAAAGGAACTTAAAGGTGTGTACTAGTTTAAGAAATATCTATGTGAACATGAATAATCACAGTTTTAATTTGTAGAAACAATATAAAGATAATCTCGATTAGTAAGCTAAGTCGATAAAATTTTTATATTACTGTATAGAACTAAACTAATATCTTTTAGTCTAGTTACCTACAAGATGAGTTTCGTCGAATTTATCTTTTAACTAAACTTTAAACTATCACATTATGTATTTAGTACTTCACATTATGGCTATTTCAAGATTTGCAATTTTTGCAATTTTAGACCTATCTACAACTACGAATTCAAATGCACAAATACCATATATGTGAATAAATTATGAGAGAAACAACATATATAAATGAGATTGATTTACTTATAATTGTATTATAATAGGACGCTTCATCTATTTTATAATAGATCAAAAATGTATATCATATCTGCTATTGCATATAGTTCTCCTAAATCAACAAAGTTTTCGAGATTATCAATTCAAAAGTTACGAAATATACAGACGCTTGTTTATTTACAAATTATATGACATCTAATCATGGTCGATAGTATTTTTGAAAATACTCATTTATTGTATGCATTTGGATAAAATATAAATAAATTAAAAATATAAATTGAATTGTACTTTCTGTATTTTTCAGAGCATATTCAAGACGCCCTCGAAACTGGATGTGAAAAATGTACTGAAACTCAAGGGAGGGAAACTAAAAGGGTAATCAGTCATTTGATTAAGAAAGAAATGGCAATTTGGAAGGAATTGACTGACAAATATGATCCTGAAGGTGTCTGGAGGAAGAAGTACGAAGCACGAGCGCGGGAGGAGGGCATCATAATTCCTGCCAACTAAAAAGTTTAAAAACAAGCTTTTCGTTGACCTTAAATTAAAAATATTTACAATAAATTGATTTGTATTAATTACTACAATGATGTACCGAACACTTCGTTTCATGAGCCTTATATATTATTATATTTATGGTTTAGGAAGTAGCAATGATAATGTGTACTTAACCCTTTTTTATGATTTGTCACTACTGCTCTTGGTTTACCTGCAGTGCACTCAAGATGTTAACTTAATTCAACTTAACATCTCAGAGACTGTTCATAACGAAATCTGTTTTGTTTCGTCTTTACTAAACTTGACTTACTGAATTACTCAAATTGGTAATTTTGAATATAAAAAATATTTAACAAAAAACATGATGTACGTTCGGGGCATTAGCTTGCCTTATAGGTAATAATGAATGTGAAGTTGGTTGGGAAACCATGGTATTAGTGGAAATTTCTTATGTAGTGAAATGAGCATTGCCCATAAACAGCCATTGGGCTATGTAGTAGCGATACTTAGTTTAAAGGAGTCTCAACCATTCCTTGGAAGTTCCAATTCAAATCTTGGGAGATGCATTAAAATGATTAGAACCGCAAACTCGAACGTCATCGTTAATTTTCCTGCGAATATTAACGATGACATTCGAGTTTGAGGTTCTTAGTGATTCACTACGTGTTTTTAGTAGCTATAAATATAGGTCGCTTCTACTATCAAAAAAGTCCCAGGTACTCTGCGAAATCCAGCTGAATTCGTGCTTGCGAAGCTTGTGAGAAACTCTGTGTAGACCACTTTAATGTGGCGCTGTGGCGAAATTTCTACTAATACCATGGTTTCCCAACCAACTTCACACTCATTATTAACTATAAGGAAAGCTAATGCCCCGAAAACCTCAGATAACGTACGTCATATTATTTTTTTATTATTTTATATATTATATCTTTATATTTTGTTTAAGTACTATACTTATATCTTATATATCTTATATCATACTCGTATAATAAATTTTATAAATTACTTGTACATATTCATATAATGTTTTTTATTATTATTACTTTATACTAAAATTTATATTAGACTTGATAAAGTATTTTTTATTCTAGCTTATAAATTTACACTAGACATTATTTGAAACTTAAAAATTACCTAACATAAAATGAATACTTGAATTTACTAAAAGTTAATAACCTAATTAAAGCTAACACAATTTTTTACTCTACTGACTTTACTCTTGTTTTGCCGATTAGCTCTACAATTGTAAACTCTTATACAATAAAGAAACAACATAATGTATATTTACCAGTACCTTTATTTTCCTTTTTTTAAATGCAATATCAGTAATATAATAATAATAATAATAAGCCCGTTTATTTCTATCTACAATTTTTGCTACATACATTGTACTTAATTATATAATTACAATTACACTAAAATTAAACAAGTTAATATATAAAACCATATATATATATATATATATATATATATATATATATATATATATATATATATATATATATATATATATATATATATATACATATATATATATACTCTTCTTCTTCTTCTTGGCATTAGTCCCGGCTTTTGCCAGGGTCTGCCTTCCGACTAAGCCTACTCTACTTTGCACGGTCTGTAACATCCTCAGTGGACAATCTATTGGCTCTCATGTCTTGTGTCACGACATCCAGACATCGCTTCCTTGGGCGTCCGGGTGGTCTAACTCCAGGGACAGACATGTCAAGGCACTTCCTTCCGACATAGTTCTCAGATCGGCGCATAACATGGCCAGGCGACGCTCCTTATCCGCTACGTCACGGACCTCAAGACTACCTCGAATGAATGTGTTGCGTATGCGGTCGGACTGCGTCACGCCACACATCCATCTCAGCATCTTTATCTCCGTGACATGAAGCTCCCGAGTGTGCCGAGATAATGTTGGCCAACATTCGCTGCCGTATAAAAGAACCGGTCGGATAATGCTCTTGTATATCAGTCCCTTGAGCTTGGGCGGTATTCTGTTATCGCAGACTACACCAGTGACCTCCCGCCATTTGGCCCAGGCAGCGTTTATACGGGCATGGATGTCGTGGGCGATGCCTCCAGACTCAATGCATAAAGGCTTCAAGGTACCTGAACTTCTCCGACTTAACGGCTGGCTCAGGCCCGATATGGATGGTGCTCGAGTCCGGGTTCCCGCAAGCTATGTACTCGGTCTTTGACACATTCAGTTCAGTTTGAGACCACTGTTCTCAAGCGCACCCTTCCAGGCGTTCACTTTACGCTCCAGCATCAGTCGGTTCTCGTCGATGAGTACTATATCATCGGCATACATCATCAGCCACGGAGGCTGGCATTGGATGTGAGCCGAGACAGTATCCAGCACTACATTGAATAAGAACGGACTAAGAGCTGAGCCCTGGTGAACCCCTACTGTAATCGGGAAGGGCTTGGTATCGCCAACAGCGGTCCTAACCACTGAAGCGGAGTCGTTGTACATATCTCTGATAACCTCAATATAGGCTTCAGGGATCCCCTTGGATCGCAATGCCCACCAAATACACTGACGTGGCATACAGTCAAAGGCCTTCTGCAGGTACAAAAAGGCCACATCCAGAACTCTCCTTTTTTCCCTGTAAGCCTCCATCAAAGTTCTGAGGGCAAAAATGGCGTCCATAATGCCTGATCCTGGTTGAAACCCTTACTGAGACTCAGAGACAGAACATTCTTGGCGGAGCCTGAGGCCGATCACGCGCTCGAAAAGCTTCATGGTGTGACTCATAATCTTAATGCCCCTATAACTACCGCAATCTTGAACACTGCCCCTTCCTTTGTAAATAGGGGTAATAAAACTGTGCCGCCATTGATGTGGCATCGTCCCAGTGTTCAAAATGCGGTTAAAAAGATCAGTAAGCATGAGCACACCACGAGAGCCCAATGATTTCCACGCTTCGATCGGGATATCATCAGGTCCCACCGCCTTGCCGTTCTTCACGCGTCGAAGACAATTCCGAGTTTCATCAAGGGTTATTGGAGCAATAAGTCCCAGGTTAGGAGGTGGTTCAGACGGAATACTACCCGGGTGCTGAGTATTCAGCAGCTCCAAGAAGAAACTTCTCCACCTCTCCTTCACAGAAGCATGACTACAGAGCAGCTTGCCCTGGGAATCTCTGACGCAAAGACATTTTGTGATATCTTGCGTCGCTTTATCCCGAGCACGTGCCAATTTGTAGATGAGCTTCTGCCCCTGCACAGTTTCAAGTTTATCATATAGAGGTAATAAACTTTCACTGCGGGCTCTGGCTACAGCTCTTTTGCTGGCACGTTTTACTGCTATGTACTCCAGCCTGTCTTCAGGAGAGTTGCAACGCTGCCACTCCTTAAATGCAGTCTTCTTATCATGAATCACCTCTTGTACCTTGTCATTCCACCGCCATGTCTCCCTGTCCATAATACGTCCTCCCTTAGAAACGCCAAGAACATGTTTACCAGCCGTAATGATTGCTGACTGAGCTCGATCCCAAGCATCCTGAGCAGTTTCGGTGTTAGTTGATAAATTTTGACTGTTAACCTCTGCCAGAAAGTCGGTCTGCATCGGTCCATTCAGCAACCACCACTTGATCTTAGACTTACGCGTCTCGGCTAATTTCTTTAGCGGGGTAACGACATAATCCATGACAAGAAGACGATGTTGGGCCGTGAGGCTTTCGCCAGGAATGACTTTACAGTTAGTTACCTTGCCAACATGACACCGCCTGGTCAATAGATAATCTATTTGGGTTGAGTGGAGTCCACTCGCCACCTTTTCGGCCCCGTTACAACCAGCCTGGGGAGCGTATGCACTGATTAAGTTGGCGATAACCCCCTCAACCAGTACCTTCACCCGTATCAGGCGGTCACTGCGTCGGTCAACTTCGAGGAGACCATTCCGTAGCTCTTCAGATAAAACTACTGCTACACCAGTTTTACCGGAAGGAGACCCAGTGTATATGAGCTGGTAACCCTGTCCGATGTTACGAGACTTATTGCCCTTCCAGCGCGTTTCCTGAAGGAAAGCACACTGGACCCGACGCCTCATGAGTACATCTGTTAGTTCCCTGCATCGTCCGGTTAGAGAGCCAATATTCCACGTTGCAAAGTGGAGTTTCCTTCTGGGTACTATCTTCTTTAGCCGTGTCCGTACTTGACACGGTAGCCCTTTCCCATTTAACACAGGTGTAGGGCGATGTGCCTGCGCGTCGTTTAGCGGCGACGCCCTAGCAGTACCCAGCTAATGGAGCGATTGCCATCTGACCTCCAAAACCCACTTTTGTGGAAAAGCCAAGGATAAGAGGGGAAAGATTAGTAAAAAGGGGAAGAGGGGGGGGTAAGGACACCACTTTCATGGATTGGGAAGACGTATGACAGTGGTGGCTCGAGGATCCGGGGTCGCGTACCCGTATGCCCAGTACCAATATCGGACAGACATTTGGCCAGATACCCTCTGGACGAATATTAATATGTATATATATATATATATATATATATATATATATATATATATATATATATATATATATATATATATATATATATATATATATATATATATATATATATATATATATATATATATATATATATATATATATATATATATATATATATATATATATATATATATATATATATATATATATTGTACGTCATTATATAATTAACAAAAATAACATATATATAAGGAACATTATTTATCGTATTCTTTTTTATAGTCTACACCAAAAATAACTCAGGGGCAACTTAGATCTTTTACACGCACTATCCATAGTAACAGTCAAAAGCGAGTGTAAAGGTGAGTTTTGATAATAGCTAGAAAACTATAATAAATTATTTTTAATTATATAATAATTAAATAGTAATTTGTGTTGTATTTCATTTTAAGATGGATTCTAAGTTAATTGTACTAATCTGTATGGTGACGTTTGCCGTTGAAAAATATACAGATGAATTTGATAATGTTGATATTCAAGAAATTCTGGATAACAAGAGATTGTTGACATCATACGCTAACTGCCTCCTCGACAAGGGGAAGTGCACCCCTAATGGAAAAGAGTTTCAAGATGTGTACTAGTTTAAAAAATATCGATGTGGACATGAGTGATCACAAACGATTTGTAGAAACAATATAACGGTAATCTAAATTTAATAAGATTTTTTCTAATTGAACTAGACTAAAAAGTACCTTCTTCGAATGTTTCTTTTATCTAATTTTGAAATATCACATTGCGGCTATTTCAAGAGTTAGTTAAATTATGAGAGAAATAACATATATTACTATAATAGCATATATTGCTAAGTTTACTTATACTTGTATTACTGCAGGACGCTTGATCTATTTTATTATTAGTTCCTAAATATACCTAATGGAAACGTATAACAATTTGAACGCGGAATTTGAACCCACGCCTCATGGAAACCGTCCAAGCGCTTTGACCACTACGTTCTTCCTCACGCTGCGTCGAAATTCTTATATGCTTTATACAACTTATTACGTTGTTAGTGCTTGGACGCAAGTCATGGTCGATAGTATTTTATGAAATATTAACTTATTATATATAAATATATAATAAGTTAATATATATAATATAAATTTAGATAAAATATAAGAATGAATCTCAGTTAAATTGAATTATAATTTCCGTATTTTTCAGAGCATATTCACACCCTCGAAACTGGATGTGAAAAATGTACTGAAACTCAAGGGAGGGAAACTAAAAGGGTAATCAATCATTTGATTAAAGAAATAGCAATTTGGAAAGAATTGACTGACAAATATACGTATATACATAGTACACATAGACATATATACATAGTACGAAGCACGAGCGCGAGAGGAGGGCATCATAATTCCTGTCAACTAAAATGCTTAAAAACAAGCATTTTATTTACAATAAATATTTAAAAAATATATATGTTTGAAACTCATTTTTTGGTACAACCGAACAATCAATTTCATAAGCCTAATTTATTATTATATTTAAGGCTTAGAATGTAGCAATTATAATAGTCAATCAGGAAATAAAGGGTACTTAAACTATTTTATTACTTTTCACTACTGCAGTTGGTTGACTAGCAGTGCATTCAATGTTGAAATTTTTCAATTCAAATTAGAAACATCACTTGCATATTAGTAGGTAGAGACTGTTCATAGCGAAGCCGAACAAAGTTTGGTGCGGTGTTAGCTATAAACCATTCACATATTTTTATGGAAAAAGTATGAAAACTTCGGCACAAGTGTATTAAGACACCATTTTTGAAAAGTTAGCTAAGCCCCATAACAACATCATGTTCAATAACCAAAAATAAAATGTAACAATGTACAATAAAAAAATGTTGTTTTTCATTGTAACAATATTTATGGCAAGACTAAGTATGTATAAGTAAATATAAAGGTTTCTGGCGTTTATAGTATAGGGTATCAATGTAGAAACTTTTAACTATATTTAGTTTAGTCCTTCTGCTTGGCCTGATTGTTTGATTATAAAAAAAATAATTAAAAACATAAAAATATTCTTTATTCTAATAGCACTTTCGAATCGTCAACTAACATAAGTGGCAGTATTGTCTCTCCTGCTAGAAGCTACCACTAGCTCGGAGGGCAGTTCTGCTGAGAAGAGCTGGCGGTAAACTCAACAGTTGCTCTTTTTAATGTAATTTTACAATATATTTACTACTGTAGTTAACCTCCCGAATGAGCATCAACAGTACTTAACTCCACACACTAACATCCGTATAATATTCTTGGATTGTATAATATACTTTCCCTAATATCGTAACTTTAAATTGTTCGAATGTTAAGACTGTAAGGACATAATCGACGTTGGGACATAATCGATTTATTTACCTTCTGAAGGCGAAAACTAGGTATAATCAACTTATTTTTACTCCTTGTATTTATACCGTGCTTATCACTATTTTTTAAATAATTATCAATATTTTTACGTACAAAAAAAAATATTATTGTAGATGTATTATGATGCAACAGTAAGAATACCCGCTCTTTATTAAAAACTTCTCGCAAAGAATCCCGCTCGAAAGCTCTCATGCTGTAGCCCGCACTGCTCTTTTCTGAATTATAAATATTGATTCAATATCTGCAGCATTGGCCCAAAATAATATTTTATTAGCTATGAAAATAACTAAAATAAACGATTTCAGCAGTATTATCGTCTGTAAGCTGAATTTCATTATTGAGACTTAAGTTAAGCTTCTGTCTCTTAACATTGGACATAGTATATTGCATACATTTAGTTTTTGTCGCGTTCCATACTAAATTATTCGTATTAGCAGTAAATCAGTAAAGAATCTGCGACAGTGCACTACTCACTTCGTCATAATTATTTTTAAAGAGGAATAATGAAATAGAATTTGAAACGCATTAAGCAAATCTTTTTGTAATTTTAACAGTTATAAAGTGTTAGATATTCCTAACCTACCTCGGGTATTTAGTAGTAATGCGTCATACTTATTCCAATTGGCCGCGGATGTGACAAGTAAAAGATAGTGATCGAGATATGTGAAAATATAAAAAACACCATTTAATATAGAATAAATTATTTTGTTCAAAAGTTATTTTTGTATAAATTATTTTGTACTAAAAAGTAAAATAACCTCTGATCTGCATTTTAATGCATCACACGTAAATAAAACAATGATCTCAGGGGCAAATTAGACATTTTAATCTTAGACACAACTGGTATAAATACTAGTCACGCCATATATCGTATCATAGATCACCATAACGTTGTGCGACACCATGACGGTGAGTGTATAATCAATATAACTATTTCCTTCTAAAAACAATAATATAAAACACACTATATCAAATTAGCTTCAAAAGTCTGTATAAAGTTTTGTATAAAATCTTTTACGTCTTTTTTTTTCTTAAATATAATATATTATGTACATATGTTGTCCTAAAGTGTTATATTAGCATGCGTATACTTTGAAGACTATGTTACCGACGAGCCGCAATGACGGCTTTGTAATATATTTAAGAAGTGAACTTTATTCATTTAATTAACGTTTTTTTCTATCAGGTGATAAGAAAATGTATTGTGTTAACTTGTTGCGTCTTGGCAACAGCCATTGCTGTGGATAAATATACGGACAAGTATGATCATATCAATATTCAAGAAGTTTTGGACAATAGAAGATTGCTACTAGCCTATGCCAATTGTATTCTTGATAAAGGAAAATGTAGCCCGGAAGGCAAAGAACTCAGAGGTAAGGAGTTAAATATTTATGGTAACCAATGACTTGAGTGAAAAAATATTTTATAGTTTTATCGCTGTACTCAAATAGCGGTATAAGTAGAAGAAATTTATTGTTAAGACACTGCGTTCCACACATACTGTCCAATGTTTCTATCCGCGAGTAGGAATCGAACCCACAACCCTGGCGCATTTACAGTCTGAGTATGTGCCACTGTGCCGGGACCGTTAAAGAATAAAACATAAAAACACTATAAGTTATTGGTTAGCATGCTTTGTTTATACCTAATAACATATTTAAAAAACCATCATCCAAGTCGCAGTTATATTTTATAAACAACCAGCATTTATTAACATTTATAGCTTAGCTAATTAGCAAACAGAAGAAGGTCTACTATCTAGTATACTATGTTGGTAGATATCGTATGGTTTTGCTTCAGTTGTGACAGTTTTAAAATATATTTAAAATATATGTAAGAAGCAAACATACGGGCGAATTTAAAAAAAAAGATTCTTGTTCTTTTAATATGTTCTTAATTAATATGTACATATATATACACTTTATATTATTATTTTATAGTATAGAAGATATATAGATAGATACTAGATTATTAAAAGATACATATGGACAATGCAAAAACCTTGCTAAATAGTGCAGTTGCGTGATGAAACAATATTAATTAGCATTGTGACAGACCACAATAATTATGTATTGTTTAAACAATTTTACATAACAATCAGACGACGCGACATCGTATCGCGCTTAATAAATGCATCTAATTGTAGACTAGAATTTAAGATTTTTTTTTCGGTTTCTGGGAGTCACATCCGAAATTAGGCTAAAAATTGGTATATATTATTTATAAAAAATGGTATTTATTATTATTTATATTATGGTATTGGTATAGAGTGCCTTTAATATCGCAGTGGATTTCTCTGAATTCCTCTCGGAGCTACAGATAAATCTAAATTTTATGTTTATGAACAATCAACTTTATCTTATGATCGTTTTATCAACAATCTATACTTTTAAGTTATTTTAATAAGACAAAGCTTAATAATTACTTTGATTTTTCTTAAACGGATTTATCGTATATATTTTGTATTACGCTTCGAGCACTTTGCAGTAGTCTAAGGTCACGGGTAGACCTTGTTCAAACGTGTGGTTTTCAAAAATTATACACTTGTAAATTTGTTCTAGAACACATACAAGATGCATTGGAAACAGGTTGTGAAAAATGTACTGAATCTCAATTAAACGGTGCTACCACTATGATAGAGCATTTGATCAAGAAAGAACGAGGCATTTGGAAACAATTGACCGAAAAATATGATCCTCAGGGTACTTGGAGAAAAAAATACGAAGACAGAGCGAGAGAAAAGGGCATTGTGATTCCTGAAGACTAAATATTAACGACAAGTTAATTTCTTTACTTTTAACTTATTATTTTTATAAAATTAATATAATATGCAAAATTAACTCTTGACTTACAATTTGGCAATTTTGTTATATTGACTGTAAATTTAACCTCTAGTATAAAATATCACATTCATATAGAATATCATAAAATATCAACTAAACAATGTAAAACTGTGAAAAGTAATAAAAATAACCATAAATAATAATATTTTTATACGTACAATAATTTTATACCGGGTTATATGTGAAGATCGAAAAAAAATGTGAAGATCTATCTACACGTCTCAACTCAACAACAACGTTTCTGTAATTTCATTTAAATATATTTAAAAGGTAATATATACAATTTATAGAATTTTATCGTTTTCCTTGTTCCATCTTTACATTATGCAGAGCGTGCGATGGTATTGTATGGAGTCAGGACATATCCATTTCGATTCAGTCATAAAGCAATCTATGCGGCACTAAATACGCATGACACGTACTTAACTATTACAGGAAGACTCAATTACCTTAACAAGTAAAGGTTGTCTAAAACTGAAGTGGTATATGTGGGCTATTTATATCAAATATATTTAATGGGAATCATATCTCGAAATTGGGAATATAGTGGAGAGAAAAGGGAGTATTAAGACTAGCTTCTGGTACTTGTAGCAATTTTTTTTTTGATTTGTAAATTATATCAGCTAAAAATTACTTCCCCAACATAAAATATAGTTCAAGGCCTCAAGTCTCCATTACAGACACATCCTGGTAAAAATATTGAATTGGCAAAGATATTTTTGGGTGGGGATATAAATTTTCAGGTAATTGGTATACTAGAGGTAAATAGAAATACTTCTCATAATTTTTGGTTGCTAGTCAGATTAATTAAATCCAATCTACTCACCAGTATTCTAAATGTTCAACTAAAAAAAATGGTAGTAGACTTTTTATTATTATTTTACTTTCCTTTTTATCTATTATCATAAAAGATTGCCGTTGCGCAGCGGTAGTGTCTAACTGTAAGCGCGACAGCTGTGGGTTCGATTCTTACTCAGGTAAATTAATTATTTTCATTTCCTAGCTCTGGTAATAAGACAAAGGCTTTGAGTTCCGGAATATCACGATATATAAAAGTAAATGGAGTGTCTTAGCACTAGGATTTTTTGCTTACCCTGCTTTATGCAGGATACAGCGTAAACCTAAAAAAAAGTACTTTAAACGGAAATACAACATCTGATAATAAATATTCATCCATAATCTCGTAAGGAAGAAAAAGAAAAGTTATCTAAATATTTGGACTTAGCCTATGAGATTACTGCCGTGTGGATGGTGGTTTTAGTTAACGGCTTAATAGCAAAAAGTTTTGAACAGCATCTGAAGAGGTCATCGCTAATCTGTTGGATGAAGAATCGGATACAGAAGGCAGTATTGCTTGAAACGGCGCATATTATGAGGAAGTGAAGTCACTCTGAAGGCCTGGGCACCGATGGGCTGGGCTCTTGTCCCGCTGTCGGAGGAATATTTTTTTATATCTTTAAATATACTTTATCTTTATTAATTTATAATTAAAAAATATAAAACTTCT
Source organism: Dione juno (assembly GCA_037127375.1). Taxonomy (NCBI): domain Eukaryota; kingdom Metazoa; phylum Arthropoda; class Insecta; order Lepidoptera; family Nymphalidae; genus Dione; species Dione juno. Next base: position 2,626,757 of record JAXRJS010000061.1, on the reverse strand, counting down.
TATATAATAACAGTATTTACATGAATATTCATCCTAACAATACCTCTCCTTTAAACTATGAATCATACAATAGATGAATACACACATCTACATAATGATAGTTGATCAATAGGACAATAGGTGTAGCGTTAATTACAGTCAAACTGGTTCTCACTGTTTCAAGGACCTATGGGTTACCTTATAAAAAATAATACGTATTTTAATTTAACTTTTTAAAATATATTTTTTAAAATGTATAGTTAGGAATTTCTTGTAAAAAGATGGAGGGTAGATGAGCAAGACTATAAAAGAAAGAAATTATGTCAATCGGAGGTGTTGCATGTATGTAATTTATATTTGTTTATTAAGTGATACATGACAAGCCTCGCCGTCCATGGGCCCCGCGAAGACCCCGCTATATCTTATCCGATGATACTAATGTAATAAATAAGTATGTAGGTAGGGCTCACACCGTCCCCGCTGATGGAGACGAGGTCCTAGCTTTTCAGTGACCCGACCGCGCGGGAGGAGTCCATTATTAATTCCCAAAAGGGCGTCATGTGCCCTACCCAGTATGATATGCCCCCCACTACAAATAATGTACGCAAGCGGTCCTAGTCTCACAGGAGACGACCTTGCGACGCTATCCTCTAACTTGTTGATACCATTCACTGGTAGCCAAGCCAAGGTCGGCGCTCTCCTAGCTCAGCTTCCCCTCAGTCAAGGCAACGCTGTAGAGGCCACAGTGTCAACAGCATACTGCATAGCATTAGTTCGAAAGTCGAAAGAATTAAGTGATAGTCAGTCCATCTACTCTGACGCATTAAAGATAAAAAGAAATATGAAAAGAAAACATTGATAACAAGTACGTGTTAATTATTGGTTAATTTAATTTATTCGCTTATATACCTAAAAATTTCGTAAGAATTATTAAATCTTTATCGTACTACGTTAAGGCAAATATTTTAAATCGATTTAAAAAAGACTGCTAGTTTAACCCTTATGTATAATTATAATATCTGTCCCTGGAGCTAGACCACCTGGACGCCCAAGGAAGCGATGGCGAGATGTCTTGACGCAGGATATAAGAGCCAAATCTCATTCTCCCAAATTCTCCACTAAGGATGTTAAGGACGGAGCAAAGTGGAGTAAGCTTAGTCGGAAGGCAGACCCTGGCAAACGAAGCCGGGAATAATGCCAGGCAGAAGAAGTATATTATAATGTTAGAATTATACTTGAGTGATGATCTATTTCCAAGGTTCCAAGTTTCCAAACACATATTTATATGTTCGTTAACAAATTTCTTATGAACATAAAAACCTATAGAAATAATCTTGATAGAGAGAGTATTGAGGATATTGAAGTCAGATTATAATTTAACTCTGATATATGCGCAAAATAGCGTGAAGCTATGTTTTTTTTAACATGATCAGAAAGTATTTCATCGTGGCGAACAACATTAAATATTTTCTTTTGAACATTGAGCTCCTCTTAGAGCACATAGCACACAGCTCCACTAAAATGTGCCGGACGTTTTATATGACAAAAAGGATGGTTAATAGGTAAACGTGTGCAAGCAAAAAGACAGATAAAAAACATTAAAATGTCAAATATATGTTATATCATATGATCTAAATTATTTAATAATCAATGTCCAAACACGTTATTCTTTCATATCACTAATATTTATGTCAATTGATTGTTAATTTATCGCCATTGAGATATCTTGTAAATAGCAATTAAAGATGTATACCATACAATAGAATAATACGTTTGTTGAGCAATTAGAACAGAAATAATTATTTCCATGAGTATTTAATAGGATAAGGATGTAAGCCGCTTATATATTCATTATCTAGACGCTCCTGGCACAGGATCACTTAGCGATATCAAGCGACTTAAAAATGAAGTACGTAAGCATCATATGTTTGTTTATTTTAAGCGTAGCTTTGGCGGATAGATATACAGACAAATACGATGATTTGGATATAAACGAAGTCATTAGTAATAAAAGACTATTGGTTTCATATTTGAAGTGCTTTTTGGACAAAGGACCGTGTACGCCTGAAGGAAAGGAAGTTAAGCGTAAGTTTTTAAATTATTTATTATACGAGTATACATATGTAAAACTAGATTCCCTCTGCCCCTTTAACGTGGTAGCAGCGTAAAGGATATTAAAGAAATAAATAAGAATTATTAAAAAAAAGCGCCCCTCGCTCTGGGAAGAAAACAAAGCGCGTCATTAAGTTCCCTCACATAATTCAATTGAGTGGAAAGCGGGAACAGTGGATATTACCACTAACTAACCTTTGCCCATCTGTATGGAGGTTATAACGTAAATGTAAAAAAAAATAAAGACAATGATATACATAGACATATTGTATTTAAAACACACACATAAAAACGTTAGATTTACTTATTAATTGAAGAGGAACCCTTCCAGCCAATCAAAGGAAGCGAAAAATATGTTAAGTTGGCAAAGTGAATTATGGAAATATTAACTGGCACTCGATACGGCATAAATAAAGTAGAGAACAGAACATTATGTGTTCATGTACGTTAAGGCAGATAGTTATTTAATTTAATTTAATTTTTAATGTCTTTCTAGCGATAATTTTAAAACTTTACCTATAGAAAGGCCTACTACTATTGAGCTATTTTTAAAAACTCACAGAAATTCACGAACGCATATTCAATAGTTAAGACTGTTTTTCTGGTCTTCTTCCTGAACTTACTATTACTTCTAGGCAATATATACTACAATTAATAATTTACTAGAGACTGACAAAACAATACAATATCACAGCTAAGCTATAAGAAAAAAGTTAAGCGTGATAGTCATTTTCTATTGATATATAAATTAAAGATCACATTTTTTAAAGAGAATTGAATAAAAATAATGAAACACTATTTATTGAACAACAGCTGTTGTTGCTCACCGTAACAACTTTCTATTGGTATGTGAAAATTGTGAGAACTACTACATGAAAGATATATGTAAAAGAAAGATATAGATATATAAACTATGAGAAGTAATAAAGTGATTCCTTGGCAGACGCTGTTTGTCAAATAAAAATAATTGAAATTGTAATTGCGAGTTCGATGTAGTTATTTTAAGACTTATTTTAAACGAAAAATAATTTTAATTTTTCCACCTTGCACAAAGCCGAGCGTTACGTTACACTCAATATAGAATTAATTTCGAATTCGGATAGAGACTGACGTCGGAGGATCTGTCTTGACCGACTAGGTTCCCTTTACCTGCCAGTTTTATATAATTACTAATTATAATTTAGAGTAATTTTTAAATAAAATTAATTTACTTTTAATTATATGCAAATATTACAAGTAAATATTTAAAAATATATACAAATCATTTGCATTTTGTTGCAGTGCACATAAAAGATGCAATGGAGACCGGATGCCAAAAATGTACAGAGACTCAAAGGAAAAAAGCTCGAATTGTCGTCCGTCACGTTCGGGATAGCGAAAAAACATACTGGGAAGAGATGACGAAGAAATTTGACCCAAACAATCAATTTAAAGAAGTATATGAAAATTTTCTCGCTCGTGACGATTAAATAATTTAAATTTATTTTGTAAAAATATGGTATATGATCATAATATATTTCATGGGATACTGATTGACTCGTTTGATATTATTAGATAAGTCATATTTATGTTAACTTTTTGCCGTAATTTCATATACTAAAAAAAACTATAGCCCGCTACTTACGAGTCCATGGAACACTGCTTATTGAAAGAAAATGTGCCTGTAGCCTGCAAATAGCAAAATAGACAGCTCCTCATGTCAAGAGACTTCGTTTGCCGCTTTTTGATCAAATTCAAGACGTTGAAGGCTTTTAAGAGCGGAGAAATGAAAATAATTATTTCCCACGAAGAGGGATCGAACCTATAACCATTCAGTTTTCAATCAGACATTCTACGGACGGAGTAAATAAGACTCAAATTAAATTATATCGAAACATACTGTAAGATACTCGTACATTACCTATACTTTAAATGTAGTCTATTTTTTTTATTTAAAACAATGTTTTACAATAATTAATAATAAAAAATAAGAACACAGGTAATAAAGTAAATACATTTAGTATTTATTCGTTATATATATATATATATATATATATATATATATATATATATATATATATATATATATATATATATATATATATATATATATATATATATATATATATATATATATATATATATATAAATTAAATTACATCATTAGCGTTTGATAGCTTTTGTAAGTTCACTTTCATATTTCTTGACATACTGTTTCTTAGGATCATACTTAGCAGTCAGCTCGTTCCAAAAATCAGCCTCATTATTTATTAGGTGAGCAATCACTTGTCGGGTGCCTTTACGTTGTGCTTCGGTACATTTTGCACAGTAGGTCTCTAGGGCTTCTTGGATATGAGCTGAAATATTAAAGTTATATTAAATTACCTAACATATGTTTACCAATTTAAAAATAAGCCAGGGTATCATGCCATTTGTAGCCGTATCCAAACTTGTGTGTACATTAGGCGGCATATATATAGAACATAACATTATCGTATCAAGCACTAGGAATTAAAGCGTCCAGTGGAGATGAAGGAATGGAAATCGGTTTCAATTACCTATGAATACGACAGCACCATCTATAAGTGAGATTTACTTTGTAATATTGAAGAATGATAGTCCTCATATTCATAAATATATAATGTGATACTATTCACATCACTATAAAAATGTAAATTAACTTACATTTCAATTCCTTTCCTTCCGGTGAACACTTGCCCTGGTCAAGCAAGCACTTTTGATACGGAATCAGTAACCGGCGGTTGCTTATAATTTCCTTGATTTCAATGCCATCATATTTGTCAGTGTAGTGCTCTGCCGGCTTAGCATTTACGGTAGACGCGCACACTAGTAGCGCAAATATTATCTTTAATCTATAAACAAATTTGAAAGTATAATAGTTATATATATATATATATATATATATATATATATATATATATATATATATATATATATATATATATATATATATATATATATATATTTTAATTATAATAATATAAAAATATTACTATATTTAATATTACTTTGCATAAATAAGAATAACATAGTATTATTACGAAAAGTTTCTTAAACTTGAATATCTAGTTTTGAATTATTATTAATGTAGGCCGAATTATAGTGTCGCAAATGTACCTAATGATAAATTTCAACTCGTTAACAAGTTTAAAATTATGTTCTGATATTTTTTTATGAACTATAACAGAATATTGAAAGAGCTTGTAAAATGGAACAAATAACACTGTTACTTCTCCTAACATATAAAAATGTCTTCGTCTAGGATATTTTGTTGCTTCAAATATATTGCTGAGTTTAGATCGTTTATTTTATTTAACTCGGTTTACCCTTTATCCTTGTCTGACATTATGAATTCTGTGATACCCTTCCACTTTATATTAAGTGGAATAAGTGGAATGAAACAATTCTGGACAGATTCTGACGTAAGCGCGATTTTTGTGGGTCCAATCCCAACTCGGGGGGATGAGTTATTTTAATTTTCCCGTTAAGGTTAAAAGCTCCACGACTTACCAGCAATATCTTGATTTCTAGCGAAAAATTAAGTATCTTGACACATGATAAAACTATTTACAGAGACGCTAACAACGTAATAAGTTCTATAAAACATAAGAATTTCGACACAGCGTGAGGAACAACGCATGGCTTAGTGGATAGAGCGCTTGGACGGCTTCCATGAGGCGCCGGTTGAAATCCCGCTGCGTTCAAATTTTATTTGTTTTCTTTAAGTATTTTTTCTATCCCTACAGTGGGTTAAAACTTTAAAAAACACATTTTATTAAGCCAAAAAGACGAGAACAGGTTGCTAGGTTACACTTACTATTTAATCACTGTTAAATATTATATAACTATTGATTTTAGCATAGAGGACAATAGAATTGTGTTAGCACTTTTTTAATACTTTTCAATATCAACTCACCTATTCATTTCGATATTAAATCACTATACAACAATTAATGAATTCAACTGATTACTTTCACTAGCAACTGCACAATGTTGTGTATGCAAAATTGTTGTTTTTATATACTATACGATAGTTCCTTATTCCTTTATAGTAAAAAAAAAACAACTTAAAGATTAAAATTTCCTTGTACGCATACGTCCGTATAAAGTATAAGTGCAATGAAGCAAAATAATGAATATAATGAATGCCTTCTTTCGGACGATGGCTATATATATATATATATATATATATATATATATATATATATATATATATATATATATATATATATATATATATATATATATATATATTATATATATATATATATATTATATATATATATATATATATATATATAATATATATATATATATATATATATATATATATATATATATATATATATATATATATATATATATATATATATATATATATATATATATATATATATATATATATATATATATATATATATATATATATATATATATATATATATATATATATATATATATATATATATATATATAATATATATATATATATATATATATATTTATATATATATATATATATATATATATATATATATATATATATATATATATATATATATATATATATATAGCCATCGTCCGAAAGAAGGCATTCATTATATTCATTATTTTGTAGTTGTCGAAAAAATCTATAGATAACCATATCTTTATAAACTTATTTTAGGGTAAAGCTAGTATTCATTAATCACCCTGCCAGCAGTACTAGTTCAATTGAAATCATTTAAGATCTAATAAGGCTCTAACTACTGACACTTACCACTAACTGTTAAAACAATAATAACTTAGAAAACAGTAGGTATACTTTTAATATGTGAACAAATTATAATAGTTATTTTTATGATTTTTAAAGTGATAATCTACACTTAGGATACAAAAATACTTAAAGAAAACATGTAAAAGTAAAAAGCGAGGAACAGAATGTCTTAACACTAGATATATATCTTTATTATTTTATTATTATTATCATTTATTATTTCTAATGTCAATATATTCGTTTAGATTAAATTTGTAGATGTCGCTACTTGTCAAACGTTTCCACCAAAAAATCGCCGAAGTGGGCTCTCTTTTACAATATATATTTAGGCCTTATTTTGGACAATAATATGTCTTAGACTTTACACATTAAAGATATTAGCAAACGCATGCATTTCTCTTTCCATTCTCTCAAGCGTCTCCAATATAGGAAATATTTCTCTCACAAATCCAAAATTATGCTTGGGCAATTTCTTCTACTGCCAATTCTTGACTACGCCGACGTTTGCAATTTGGATGTGACCGAGGAGATATTAAACAAGCTAGAGCGTCTTCAAAATCTTGCCATACGCTTTATAATTTTCTACGTAGGTTTGACTACGTTCCTCAATTTCGCGCTCAGATTAATTAGCTCCCAATCCGCCTTCACCAAAATATGCACATCCTAATACTCCTTTTCAAAGTTCTTAACTTTGAAAATTTCCCTCCTTATCTCCGGTCTCGTTTTAACATACTTCCCACTCTCACGTATCACACTAGGCAGACACTAAACATATCTGAGAGTAGTACTAAATTCCTTCAGAAATTCTTTAAAATAGACTGGTATGATGCAACTCTGAGGAACAAGTATGTATAAATATATAAGTTTGTATGGTGTATGTATGTATATTTATATGATTGTGAATATTTATGTATTTGTATAAGTACTTAGTATATTACCATATTTGTATATATCAAGTTTTATTTTTATTTATTAATTGTAAAAGATTAATAATTGTAAAAGAAATAAATATATTAATATTCTTACCCGCTGCTTATAACTCATCCACTACCATAGGTTGGCTGGAAGAGATCTCTTGTAGAGATAAGTCCACCTTTGTGTACTGTTTTTTATACCTATATATTTATTATATGTTTGTTTTACCTATATATTTATTAAGTACAATACAGAATATTATATATATATATATATATATATATATAACGGCGTAACGACAATTTATAAATAAATAAATTATCATTGAATGAATGTTAAATTATAATTATTTGTTAAAATGATTATTAATATTACTAAATAAGTTTATATAATTAAAATTATTATTATGATTAATATTTGTTAAAAGATTTATAGACAAGCAATTGATTAAAGCCAGATTTTGTAGAAACTCATAGTGGGGGTACTATTATAAATAAGAGTGAATATTGTTACACGAGGCATTCGGACTCAAGCAATCGTAAACAGTAGACGTCTTTATTGTAATAAATAAAGGTCTATACGAAATATTTGCGAGTTTTACTTGTCATGGAAAATTGTGAAATTAATGACGTCAGCAATGCTGACGTCATTATTTTTAAAAACAACTCTGGACATGGATCTTCGTCATCAGAAGTGGGATCGGGTGCCGCCACTTCCGCTCAACAACCTGATGCTTAAGTCAAGAAGAACGGTTGCATGAATTAAATAACACAGGAAATACTGGAGCTTCTATTCAACAAGAACAATCAGCCTTATTTAATGCAACAACGAATAGTATACCGCCACAGTTCATTATGCAAATGATGCAAATGATGCAACAAATGTCGGAACGTTTAAATACACCAGCAGAGGCCAAGGTACGCATTAATGACATTTATCTTCCAGCATTTGACCCTGACACTAACGTGGGAGTACGTGAGTGGTGTCAACACATCGACAAAGCAATCGAAACCTATAGACTTAATGATTTTGATGTGCGAATGAAGGTCGGTAGCCTTTTAAAGGGAAGAGCAGAAATGTGGATTGATGATTGGATGGTCACTACTGTCTCATGGGCTGAGATGCGCAACAATCTAATCACAACATTCGAGCCAGAAAACCGTTACTCTCGAGATATAGTGTGATTTCAGAGAGCTCAACTCTAATACCGTACGGGACCACTATCCATTGCCATTGATATCGGATCAGATCGATCAATTGGCCAAAGCACAGTTCTTTACAACATTTGATATGGCTGCGGGTTTTCATCAAATACCAATTGCAGAGTCGTCAATTGAAAAAACAGCTTTTGTGACACCAGACGGTTTATTTGAATACGTTACTATGCCTTTTGGATTAAGCAACGCATGTTCCGTCTATCAAAGATGTATCAACAGAGCTTTGAGTCCATTACTAGGCAATGGAGCTGAAGTTTATGTTGACGATGTGTTAAGCAAATGTGAAGAAATCGAAGAAGGGCTGTCAAACATTGAACGGATTCTCATCGCCTTACAAGATGCGGGTTTCTCTATTAATGCTGACAAATGCAGCTTTTTCAAGCGCTCAATTGAATATCTAGGCAACTCGGTATCTAATGGTCAAGTCCGTCCGAGTCCAAAAAAAAAAATAGATGCTCTTGTAAAAGCGCCTGTACCAACAACACCCAGGCAAGTGAGACAATTTTGTGGTCTGGCTGGCTACTTTTGAAAATTTATATCGGACTTCTCACGTATAATGGTCACGTATAATCTCACTTTATGAATTAACCAAACCAGGAGCTAAATGGGAGTGGAATGAACGTCATGAGGAAGCAGGAGAAAAGGTTATTCAGTGCTTAATATCTTCTCCAGTGCTTACGCTATTTCAAGAGGAAGCGCCGATTCAATTATATACCGATGCAAGTAGTCTGGGATTCGGGGCAGTACTGGTACAAGTCATCGCGGGACGACAACATGTTGCGTTCACGAGCATGAGGACTACCGAAACTGAAAGTAGATACCACTCTTATGAATTAGAGACCTTGGCCGTAGTTAGAGCTATAAAACACTTCAGGCAATATCTTTATGGACGCAAATTTACAGTCATCACAGACTGTAATGCGTTGAAGGCGTCCAAGCACAAAAAGGATCTACTGCCTAGAATCCATCGCTGGTGGGCATTTTTACAAAATTATAATTTGAGGTGGAATACCGCAAAGGTCAACAACTTCAACACGCTGACTACTTCAGCAGGAATCCTGTAGATCTCACAGTAAATATGATGACCAAAGATATCGATTGGCAATTGGCAAAGACGCGACCAAACATTACGAGCTATAATGGATAGTATGAATAGTAATGATCGAAGGAATGGTTATGTACTAGAAAACAATGTTCTAAAACGCATCATAGAAGATCCAGCTTTTGGTCAAAAGCTTTGTACAGTTGTGCCAAAATCTTTTCAGTGGAGCTTAATTAACTCGTTTCACACTGCACTGACTGCACTGCACTGCACTGCACTGCACTGCACATCCTGGTTGGGAGAAAACGTTACACAAAATTAAGGACGACTACTGGTTTGATAAGATGAGTACAATCGTTCGAAAGTTCGTTGATAATTGTGTAGTTTGTAAAACATCCAAAGGAGCATCTGGTGCCATTCAAGCTCAAATGCACCCAATTCAGAGACCGAATACTGCCTTTCAAGTTATACACATGGATATAACGGGCAAAATGGGAACATCTAGTGATCATCAGTATGTAATTGTCTCTATAGACGCCTTTACAAAGTACGTGCTATTTTATTATGCGACCAATAAGAATCCACATAGTACTTTGGCCGCCTTGAAACGTACTGTTCACCTATTCGGTACTCCAGTACAAATTATAGTTGACGGTGGACGAGAGTTCCTAGGGGAATTCAAAATCTACTGCGACCGTATGGGGATTGAGATCCATGCTATTTCACCAGGAATCAGCCGAGCAAATGGTCAGGTAGAACGTGTTGTGGCTACGCTCAAAAACACTCTGATCATGATTAAAAATTATGAAACAGAGGAATGGCAAACAACTCTTGAAGAAATACAGTTAGCAATAAACTGCACTCCCCATCGTGTGACTGGCGTAGCTCCACTAACCTTGCTTACTCAGCGCAAGCATTGCGTACCTCCAGAGCTCCTCAGTGTTGTAAACATTGACGAGCAGACTGTAAATATTGAAGCACTCGGTAACTACGTTCGACAAAAGATGTCGCAAAATGCTGAACAAGACAGACAACGTTTTAACTCCAGAAAAGCGAAAATCCGTCACTTCCAGCGGGGTGATTATATTTTAGTTAAAAATAATCCTCGCAATCAAACATCACTGGATGTTAAGTTCAGTGACCCATACGAAATATTAAGAATATTGGATTATGATCGATACCTAGTAAAAAAAGTCGTGGGCTCGGGGCGACCAAGGAAAGTCGCTCATGATCAACTTCGTCGGGCACCTCAACCAAGAGACCAGATAACCGTAACGGCGGAAGAAGAACAATCAACCGACGACCCTGAACCGTCGACTTCGAGAACCAACGTTAATGAGCAACAAACCCAAGATCAAAATGTTTAAACTAAGCGGTGAGTTATGAATTTGTATTATTCATTGCCGTAACAAACACACAAACTACACTAAAGTACCACAGTTTACAAAAGTACCACAGTTTACAAAAGTACCACAGTGTACATAAGTACCACAGTGTACAAAAGTACCACAGTGTACAAAAGTACCACAGTGTACAAAAGTACCACAGTGTACAAAAGTACCACAGTGTACAAAGGTACCACAGTGTACGCCATAATTCACACATAACTAATTACATTTTAAAATGTTATTTAAACAATCACTTAATTATTAACTGTATGAAGGTATACAGATACCAATTTTGAAAAAGGGAAATATTATTTTATTACAGACAAAACGCAAACTTCTTCTGGCAGAGAGCATAAAGACGGCAGGTGCAGAGCGCGCACCGCCGGTCAGAACGGCCGTAACGGCGTAACGACAATTTCTAAATAAATAAATTATCATTGAATGAATGTTAAATTATAATTATTTGTTAAAATGATTATTAATATTACTAAATAAGTTTATATAATTAAAATTATTATTATGATTAATATTTGTTAAAAGATTTATAGACAAGCAATTGATTAAAGCCAGATTTTGTAGAAACTCATAGTGGGGGTACTATTATAAATAAGAGTGAATATTGTTACACGAGGCATTCGGACTCAAGCAATCGTAAACAGTAGACGTCTTTATTGTAATAAATAAAGGTCTATACGAAATATTTGCGAGTTTTACTTGTCATGGAAAATTGTGAAATTAATGACGTCAGCAATGCTGACGTCATTATTTTTAAAAACAACTCTGGACATGGATCTTCGTCATATATATATATATATATATATATATATATATATATATATATATATATATATATATATATATATGTGTGTGTGTGTAATATTCTGTATTGTATATATATTAGGTACTTTACTCTTTCGTCAGTGTCATAAACAACTGTTATTTTTATTTGATTTCACCTAGACAAAATATTATATAATTTGATTTAGGTAAAAAAAAGAAAGTATTAACCAATTTTAACTAAAATTTTATTAATCCAGAACAAACAGGTACCTATTTATGTAAAGTTACATTGCATTGGACTATAATTTAAGCAGCGACAGTTTTAAGTTCCTTCTCATATTTCTTGGCGTACTTTTGGTCAGGGTCGTATTTAGCGGAAAGCTTGGACCAGTATTCCTGTTCATTGTTGATGAGGTGACCGATGACCTTCCTGCTGCCAGATTTTTGATTTTCTGTACATTTGGCGCATTCGTTTTCGAGGGCTTCCTTGACGTGTGCTGCAATTAAGCAAAAACGTTCATATGCGTTAGCTTTTATACTAATCTAAATTTATAAATTGTAGTTACCCCGAGTAGACTTGTCATTTTTTTGATTATATTTTAAGATAGAATACATGAAAAATTTTACATATTTTGTGTCGTTCATTTTAATTAAGGCTTCGAAATATAGAAAAACCTTGTTGCTTTGTGTACACTATTCAATTGTATAAACGACGTAAAAACCAATTTTGTGGTTTTCCATTTCTTGTAATTACGTTAACTAGACAAGAACAAAATTGTGATAGTACAATTACTATAGTTATCGTTTGATTTTGCTGGAAAAATATCCAACATTTATTTAATTTGTTTTACATAAAAAAGTACATATTAAGATAAAGTACATAAAAAAAATATTAAAATGGCATCACAAATATAGAATATAGAATCAATATATTCATTGTATATTATGTATGTAGGTTAGACATTGCTAATGACTAAGGCGACAGCAAACGGAATGTTAGCAAAATATACCATTATATTGAGCTTACACAGACGAAGGTTGCCAATATTAATTATACGATATTCATTTGTACTAACTGACCGTTCAAGTTTCTCTATATCTAGTTAGTTTATTATAATTGATTGTACTTGTTCTTACTTTATAAAAGTGGAAAATCGATTCATTGCTTTTTATTTAAAAAATTTAACCTTCCCGTTTTTTTATCATTATTATCTAATAATGATTTTCTTTCTATTTATAATTATACACTGTGCAATGATAATTAAAGTTAATTGTACTAAAGTTATATGGATACTTTTATTATTATTAATTTAATAAAATAATCAACTAACTTCAATTTAATAAAATGAAATAAACATGGTTTTTAGTTTTATACTTTGTAGCCGTTAAATATGGGACGAAAACATATAATAAAAACTTACATTTCAGTTCTTTTCCTTCGGGTGAGCACTTGCCTTCATCCAGCATACACTTCACATATGGCGTTAACAGACGTTTGTTACCAAGGATTTCGTCCAAATCGATATTGTCATACTTGTCAGTGTATGAGTTGGAGTCGGGGCGGGCGCAAGCTACCGCGACGAGGGCAAGGAGGCACAATATGGTCTTCATATTTTTTTCTTATGGAAATCTATGAATGATTTATTTTTTTATTAGCATTTAGTTATTGTTCAAACAAAAATTAATAATTTTTCTCAATTGAATAATAAAAAAAAATATTAGATTATGAATGATTTAGAGATCCACGCACCGCCGACGCTGGTTTGGCATACTTGTGAGTGTAGAAATTAGGAGGAACTATATGTACAATTAAACTTTTCTCTGATTTAATAATTCTAATATGGGTGTTAGAATATGATTTTACAAGTTTGTTTAGTGAATAAGACAACACAATATGCCACTAGGCTGCCTCTGTCTCTTATTAAGCTCATTGTATGGTGGATTTATAAAGAATAAAATATATGTAGTGTAAATTATTTCTCGGAATTTCCGGTTAGATTTATAGCGCCATTAAAAAAAACTATAAATTAACCGTCGCACAATCTCAATCAAAACGGTTACCTGTTTAGATGTGTATGCACTGATTCCTAGTTTAGTACTGATACTAGATCTTAGTTTATAAGCCTTTTATACTCAATCACAAGGGACAAGTAAAAATGCATACTTAGTAGATATAATCTTGCTAATGATTAAACATTTTTCCCTATGACGTTCCATATGACACAGTGATACGTAACAAAATGCCACGGCTTTGACCTCTTGTACTTAGTGCGCCTTGAGATGCATTTTAATACAATGGTCTAGAAAAATATGAAACATGAGTAAGTAAAGCGACGACAACAAATAACATTATTTTACATAGAATCGAGTAAGATCAACTTAAGTTACATTTAAGCGCATACAAGCAATGTGTTTTAATAAATTGCAAGCTTTTGCTATACCACGTTATAAGCTATAAATTGAAAAAAAGCAACATCCGCTATTACCCCCCGAGCAGGATAGGTATAAGGAATAGTGTTAAGAAAATCCGTCATATATTGGGATAAAAAAGATCCTTTATGAATCCTTTTACTTTTAAGAAGAATGTCACATATAAGTCTCACATTCAATTGCAAGCATTTTTGGTGGATGAGCCACATACGAACTAATATATATTGTGTGTATTTATGACTGACATATAAAAAACTGACTGGTTTAATGTAATTATGATTATTATAAAGAATAATGGATTATAACACTATTAATCTCTTGTATACAATTATATATGGAAACGTCTCTAATGATAATAAACGAGACTAGTATGAACTTTTTTAGTATTCTCCATATTTTATCCTGGACCATCTGTACGTTTATACATTGATTTAAGAATTAAAGCTTAAATCTTCAGAGATCTTGATTTAAATCTCATATAATTAAATCACATTTTTTTGTATAAATGCAAATATTTCAGTTGGCCAAAAAAAAATAAATATATATATATATATATATATATATATATATATATATATATATATATATATATATATATATATATATATATATATATTATATATATATATATATATATAAGATATATATATATATATATATATATATATATATATATATATATATATATATATATATATATATATATATATATATATATATATATATATATATATATATATATATATATATATATATATAATTCTATTTTAGATTTTCTACTGCGTCTGCGATTTTTATATGTCATTGAAAAGTTATCGATCACGCTAAATAGTAAGTATTTTTTTTGCTATTGATATATAAAGTTTAATATAAAAGAAAGCCTAACTAAAGCGAAATCTGTCACAGATTTCAAAATTCCTAAAAAAACTGTTGAATAAACGGGAAGTTTCGCGGATAACCTAGTACTTGTTTAATGTTATGACAATGAGCTTGAGCTTTATATTTCTTTGTTGTAAATACTACATATAAATTATGTTGTAATTTAAAAAAATGTCGGTCAAGTGTGAGTAGTAGGCACTTGCGCACCGAGGGATCCGTACCAAAATCAAAAATTGATAAATTTAAATTTGCGTGTGAATGAACGTTTATTGTATAAAATTAACACCAGATATAATTTTTACGATGAAATGAAAATACTTTATTCTCACGTACGGGAACCGAAGCCACAACCGTCGCGTTTACAGTCAGACGGCCTCATTACTTTGTAAAGATTTTTTCTATGATATACCTACTTATTAATTTATAAATAACAATTTTTATTTGTACTGTAAGTTGTTACGCCTTTTAAAATTACATAATTCCATGTAATTCAACGGGTAATTAATTATCTTCTTCTACTCTCCTATAAATTTTGATTACGCCGTGAATTTCATACAAAATACGGCAAAAACTAAGCATAAACGATCATATCTTTTGATTGTTTTTTAACAAAAAAAATTAAAAATTTCACTTGCTTTCTACTTATTTAGTAATAATGAATAAATTTTCAATGTTCTTTGATTTTATTAGTAGTTCTTTTTACGAAAACTAAATTAAACATGACGTTAAAAAAAATTTATTATCTTAGTAAACTCATAAGTTGTTTCTATACTGAAATTCATTTAGTACTTTTTTCATTCAGTAGTTTTTGTTTTTATATTTTTGTTTTTTTTTTCGCCTTTCCGCTTATCCGCTCATCCGGGGTTGTGAAGCAAAATATAGGCTAGTTTAAACCCGGAATTCCCGCGAGATCTGGATGCTCACGAGAAAACCGCGTTTATCACGCACGAGCGTTTAGATATTCCATTTTTTTTACATAAGTGATAGGGTACAAAATAAATAATATATTAAAGCAAAATCGAGGACATAGATAATGTTCATGATAATGTGTTGCCAGATCAATATTCGTGTTTAGGTTAGTTGAAGCGGGTCACTGGCGGGTCGCTAGTGTAAGGCAAATGAGAAATCAATCATTAAAAAATATATTATTCCTAAAATTGACATGACATGAGAATGACACTCAAAGCTTCAATGTGAAATCAGCGAAATTAAAAGTAGATCTTAGTTTTCTTAGAACCTTCTGTTTTGAAAGCTTCGTCCATTTATAGGGTCATTGAAATTAAACTACATTTCCTTTTAACGGACACAAAAAATAAACAATTTCATACGGCATAGCTAAATATGATATTATATATAAATGTAATTTCCGTTCCGTCAAACAATACTTACGTAAATAAAATATATTCTATTATAACATATTATTAAAAAGCAATAACTTATTATAATACATTTATAACATGTTTATAGCAGTGTTTTTATTCGGTACATTTCCAATCACTTTACTGAGAATATGACATTGTCATGAGGCAACATACTGACGTCGTTTTCGCAAAAGATTTTGTTTATGCAATAAATTAACGAGTATGGAAGTTTACCTTTGTAAACTAGTTATTTGCACATACATATTTACTATCCTATATTATTATCTGTTCAAGTAATTTTTTAAAAAATTAAGATTGTCAAGATCTTTTAATATTTTACAATGTATATGGCTACGATAGGCAGAGAGGAAGTAGTACTTTGTATTGAGAGATAAATGGATAAACTATAAATGTTTATGAAATATAAATATTTTAAAAGTCGAGGGGTTAAGTACAGCTTAATTTACATTTTTGTTCAATAATTTTTTTATTTATTTTAAATGCGCGAATAATACTTACAAATAGTAACTACACATAAAGTACGTTAGTATTAAGTACTAATCTATAAGATTTTTTAATGTTTTATTTACACCATAACGGAAGAAAAAGTATTGAATGAATAAGTACTTTATTAATATATGGGCCATTAGTATATGGGCCATATTAAATTAATTTAGTTTGCATTCCACTCCTATATAAATATTTATAGATATTGATACAATTAAATCGTTACTTGACATCAGGCTTCTTTACTTTAGAAATAAATTACATATATTTTATATCACATTAATACAGGAATATATTTTTGCATTAAAATTAATAATAAACAATAGAAGGCATTCAGAAAAAAGACATACTATCTGTCAAAAAAAATTCGGTGCCAATTAATTTTGCTAAGAAATTTGAGGTTCTGAGTTTCAATAGTTATTTGTCATTATGTGTAAAATATATATGGTAAGAGCCACAAACACTTGTACTGACTTTATTTTACTTCATACACTTAGTGAAAACAGAAATAGAAATGGGTTTAAAAATAATTTATTTATATACTACTATAAAACTATTTTATTACATCACGTTCTCTTTTTTGTGTTACTTCTGTAATAATATGAACTTTTTTAAATTTTTGAACACTAAGCTATAGTAACATTAAGTAATTAAACTTGAACATCTATAATTAGTTGCGCTTGTCCAGTATAACTGAAACAATTACATTGCATCATTATACAAAGAATAATTAGTGTTTTATTTTTATATTTTTTGTCATCTTTCGTCTTTTCATAACAGAAACACATATAAAAAAAGAATTTTACATACAGAAAAGTAACTTAAATAATTTCTATTTAATAATTTGGTTCTAAGCTTTGATAGTTCTCAGTTCCTTCTCATATTTGACAACATATTTACGATCGTGATCGTATTTGTCCACGAGTTTATTCCAGAAGTCCGCTTCATGATTGATCAAGTGACCTATAACTTTTCTCGTGCCTTTACGCTGTACCTCTGAGCATTTTGAACATTCAGTTTCTAAAGCATCTTGAATGTGAGCTAAAATAATTTTTAATAAAACAATTAAAAAAAATATTAATATGCATATCAAATGTTTTATAATGTATATTCGTTCGTGAAGGCTACAAGAGCATAAAATGTTTAAAAGTTAGCATTAAAAATGTTAATAACCCAGCGACCGAAGTACAAAATAGCTTTGGAAGCAATACCATCTAAATGAATATATTTCGTACTAAAGTACAAAATTATTTGTACATTGATTACAATATTTTTGTGTACATTTAGAATATCTATAGAAAATAAAACAAAATATTTTTGAACTACAAAAATGTCAATAATCTTTCAAGTATATCCAATACAAAATCCCAATTGTTATATATAAACATAAGACAACGAAAATAACGAGAAGAGACAGTCGTCTTATACTATATATTATGTGCAGACTGGCTGCAGATTTCATTCCTAATAACCACTCTACCACTGTTATACCTACTAATAGGTACTTAACGTATTAGTATACTTAATATATCACTAGCTACTTACATTTAAGTTCACGGCCTTCGTTAGTACATTTGCCTTTCTCTAGTACACACATTATGTAAGCAGAAAGAAGTCTTCTATTGCTCAAGACTTCGTCAACGTTGATATTATCGAAACGATTCGTATATTTGTCTTCCGGACGACTAGATGCGACAGCTATCAAAGCAAACACGCACAGAATCACGAACTTCATTCTGAAATAAAAGTCTTTTATTTATTTGTTATTACACATTTTATTTAGGTATATAAATAGTTAACCTCAACAGTTACATATTAATAATATTATAATAAATAAATAAACACACAGACCGCAATCGATTTATATATAATGATTTTAATACAAAAACATCCACTTCACTTAAATATGTGCATATTGTAAAAATAAAACCAAAACTATTTGATAAAAACACAAAAAAAAAGACGAAATTTGTCCAAAATCATTCGATATATTAAGCCTACCTTGTTTTTTTGTCAAGAAGACTTTTAACAACCCAAGCTCTTTACAGAATCTTGAGGACAAGCTTGTAACTGAGTTTTTATATACTTTATAGAACACGATTATTTCGACGGGACAAACTAGTTTCGGCTAAGAGTAGTGTTCGCGGAACGCTGTTTCGTCAGATGGATTTAATTAGTCAACAAACTTTGTAGTCATTTCATCTTGTATATTTTTTGTCAATATCAAATTAGTTATCAGTTTTATGATTAGATATCGACGTCACGTCATATTACGTAAAAATCTATAAAGATTAATACTGTTCTTTAAAGCTTTAATTAATTCTGTTGTGGCGTGTTCTAGAATACAAATTTAACGAGTGGTCATATCGTATAAATAACATTTTAAAATATATATTGATTTTCAATCTTGCTGTTGAAGCAGTAAAAATATAGTTGAAGAGTGACTAAAGTTGTGACTTGACTCTTTTCACCAGACTAGTAAAACTAATAACGTTCAAATAGAATAATTTATTAAATCTTTTTCAACTTAGCCTTGCGTTAATGATTGTAGGTCAACATAAGTACAACTTATAAAAATTTACATTTTGTATGAATATTAACTACGGTATAAATTTGTAATAGTTGTTTTTCTGGTATATATCAATATTTTTTTAAGTAACTAAGTCTAGCGTACTGCCTAATGTAGATTTTGAATACGCTGTGATTTTCATACAAATAGCAAAAAATTTAAGCTTAATCGCTCATATTTTTTGATTGCTTGGACCTAACGGATCCACGGAACTAAGGACTATAACACAATAAGTGCCATTTTAATCTACAGTGATATAATGATATAATTAAAACTAGGCGAGGATGACGATAGTAATAAAAGATATATGGCACTCCACCCTCCACTAACCGTATATCCGACCGGTCGGCCATGAACTTTCTTAGACGGAAAGGAAAAGTCAACGGACCAATATAATATTTAAAAAACTTCCGCAAAAAAAAAATATTACTTTAATCAAAGACCGAACTCTAATATAAACATGTGTAAAGGAGTTGAGATTATTTAAGATATAGAGCTATAGTTAACGACTATTGTTTGTATATCAGGTCCCTACCGTTTTATTTCAGTTCGTTCCCATATCCTCTGTATTACATGATATTCTTCAGATAAAACAACCTATATATTACTTATATACAAAACTGATTTACTTTTTTTCGTATTTACTTATTGGTATACTGTTGCCATATTTATGTATTTATTCATTCCGTTTTCATTTACTTTCTTAGTAATTTAAAGAGATTTTATACAGAACCGTGATAGTGAATGCACAACACAAACCCGGCAGTCGACAAATCATCAAAGTCACAAATGGGAATTTATAAAGACATTACAATAAAGTCACATATTTCGCTAGCTATGACTATGAACCACTTCGGAGAAGAAACTCAGTGTTAAAAAGAATTGGTAAAAGAAGAGTTTCACATTTCCTACTGAGCAGCAGCAGAAACCAGTAAAAACTAAAGTAGGCGGCTCAAATTAAACGTGCCTGCTCAGCGACGGTAATCAGCATAGAGTCGACATCAGTTATTAGTAAGTCAAAGTCTTACCGAACAGTTGTAATTCAAATTATATACTTCTGTAACACTTATAATTTGTATTTTTTTGAAACCTAATATACCAACCAGTTCATTCCACTCGCAAGCAGTGCCGTAACGATGCTACACTGTCAGTCATCGAGTATATGTACTAATATATTATCTGTAGAATATTATTATCAATGAATATTATAAATGTATTCTTCTAATATATAATAATAAATGTATTCTTCTTATTCATAAGCGTTATTTTTCTATAACATGTAAACTTTTAAAAAGCATATTTTTATACAAATTAACGTTTCTAAAAACTATGATGTTTACATATTACGCAAGCAGAGGGAACAAAAAATCAAGACAGTCCGTTGTAAAGGTGTCAATTGCATAGAAGAAATACGTGAAATACCTATACTACACAAACATGGTGTCAGACGCCTTTTTTAGTTATGTCCATTATTTGTATTGTAGTTACGAGGTAAGAAAATATATTGATATTATATATTATTATATATTAATATTTGTCTCATGTGAGTGAATATTGTAGTTCTTTATTAATAATGTATGTAAAAATATACCAACAATTTGCAGCGGTAAATAATATTAATCCAATATATTCTTAATTGCTAAACTTAAACATTAAATAAAAACTTAAATGTATTAATAATACATTATAATATTTTTATATCCATAAGCTTTCACGCACCCATTTTTAGATGACGCACCGAAAATTCTTCTTTTCATCTTTTTTTTATTTATCATCGCCAGCAATTTTTTTAGCTTATTAGCTAAATAATGAAAACATTAAGTAGATAATTTTAAGTTTAAGTAAAATTAAGTATTTGTTTCAAAATAATATGGTCTTATTATGGTTTTTTTAAAAATATATTGTATATATGTACGTATATATAATATATACTAACTGTTGCCCGTGGCCTTGCTCGCTTGCAAGTGGATTGTATGTTTTAACAAATTAATTTAAAATATTTATTATGTTAATTACAAACCTCCAAATTACGTAAACGTTCAAGCCGACACTATTTCATCCCTTACTAAGTAAAATTTCCTAAATTCCTGAAATACGTATTTTTCCATTTTACGTCAATAACCGAAATACAAAATGGCGAACTTTTATACATATAATCATCCCCTACTTTGACTCCTTAGATGTGGAATTTTTTAAAATCCTTCTTAGTGGGTGCCTACGTAACAGTGTATATACAGTCCGACTTTCATGTTTGTAGCCTTGATAATTTGCGCTCGGTGACGATGATTCAGTCAGTTGGTTACTTTATATTTATGTATTTTTACTTATTTTTAAGTATAGATTATATGTATCGTAATAGTTCGTGTAGATTTGAATATAAATATTATATTACCAGACGTATAACTTTATCCTCCAAGTAAGTGTGTACTGTGTAGGCAATAGGTACTTCTTATTATTCTTAAAAATTAATAATTATAAAATACTTGTAAAAAAAAGAATATTTTTAACTTCATTTATTTTACTGTCTTTGTTTTTGAAACCGAACATAAGCATAACATACATTGAAAAAGTTTTATTAAGTGATTCCTTTTACTTAGTTCTAAGCTTTGATAGATCTAAGTTCTTTCTTATATTTGACAACATATTTACGACCGTGGTCATATTTATCTACGAGCTTATTCCAGAAGTCGGGTTCATGATTGATCAAGTGTCTGATAACTTTTCTCGTTCCTTTACGCTGTACTTCTGTGCATTTTGAACATTCGGTTTTCAAAGCGTCTCGCATGTGAACTGAAACAATGGTAATAAAATATTGTAGGAGTTTCAGGATATAAAGTGTGTTTATGAAAAAATCTCATTAGATTCTTTTCATAAACACACTTTATATTCGAAATTTATTTTGTTTAAATTAAGGAATTAGAAGAAGAAAAGTGTGAAGTGCACAAGGATTACAATTACAAATATAGAAATGTTAGGCATAAAGATAACTTTATAAATCAACATATTTAAATTATTTATTAAATTTAGTTTTATTTATTTTTTTCTGTATAATATGTTATATGTCTATTAATATACGAGTAGAAGAATGTGGCATTCTTCGTACATGGAGAAGCAGAATTCCATGGAGTAGCAGTTATTGAACTAATTTAACTATATCAAATTTTTTTAACGGTACCTGCATTAATACCCGGCAAAAAACCAATACCTTAATCACTATTAATCTTTATCTGTGTGTCTATATCACTATCAAGTCTTTATCACTGATATAGACTCTAAGCTGATTGAGCGTGATTTAAGCTCTAATAATCCGTAAAATACTGCTTAGTGTCTTTTTAACCGACTTCAAAATATTGTATATATTTTCAAGTTTGGTTTTCAGATTGGTTTTGGTTTGGTTTGGTCTCAGAATTTTCGACTGGGTAAACCAACTTTAATGATTAGGTAGTTTTCATGCGACAACTAATAACTTAATTGACTTTAAAAGTTAGTTTAATATTTAAACTTTTATTTATATTTATATTTTACTATATTATAACTTATATTTAATATTTGAACGCAGTGGGATCTGAATGCGCTTCATGGATATCGTCCAAGCGCACTGACTACTAAGCCATGCGTTCTTTATCAATCTGTGTCGAAATTCTTATATGCATTTTACAACTTATAACGTTGTTAGCATCTCTGTAGGGAATATTATACAAATTGTCGCTACCCAAAGATTATTGCAAAGATCAATCAGTCGGCAAGAGAGATAATATTTTATTATATAAGTGTTAATCCACACCGGTATTGGACGGCACGGACGGTTGTAATGAGACTCGGGTTCGAATCCCGCTGCGTCAACTTTTTTATATTTTCTTTAAGTATTTTTCTACCCTCAATGTGGATTAAAACTTTAAAAATAATTAAAATTGTGTAATATTTGTCATTCCATTTCACCTACCGTGTAGCGTGGTAAGCACATGGCTCGTATGCAAACACACCAACATATGAATTAGAAAAAGTAAGTAAATTATAAAGATTTTTGGTAAAAAATTTGGGCTTTGGCCTTTACCAATTTATTAAACTTAATAAATATTTGTTTCTCCGTTTATAAATTATACATTTCTTTTCAAAACAAAACCAATCATACTCGTAGATGGTGTCAGCCACTCTATGTATAACGTGCATTATTAATATTGTACTTTTACATATTTACTGTTACCATTTTTTTATTTATTTTCCATTAAATACCGTAGACTTTTATCATTCATCACACTTTTATATTTTACTTTACGTTTATAATTTATCACACTTTATATAAGTTGAATTCGCGAGTCGCGCGAATTAATAGTCTTTTACTTTAGTTCTCAACTTTGATCTAAGTTCCGTCTAATATTTAACTACATTTACGATCACGCTAATTTCCTATACAATATCAGAGAAAATCCTGTCAGCCTGGCTCTATGTAAAATGTGCATTATTAATATTATGCATTGAATGCCAGAGATACGATACGTTTGTATTGCTTTTACAAATAGGTCAACTAGAAAGTATGAATCGTTTTATATACAAATAATTGGGATCCGTAAGGGTTTTTATTTCCTTTTAAATTTTTAATTTTAATTTAGTACTGGATATATGTTATTCCACGTAGTTCCCGAAAAATAAACGAAAAAGTGACAAAATTAAATTATTTAAATTACTGAAAAGAAGTGAGTTAGATTTAGCATGCTAATAGGTAATGTAATAATGCCTTATACAATATATAGGATAATTTTTATCCTCATGTCCAAGCAAGCCTTGAACGAAAAATAAAAAAAGATATGGTTAAATTATCTAAATCTAAATCTAGCTAGATGTCACAGTAATAGTTGCAAATCATTTAATTTACAATTATTATAATGATTTTTTAGTTGTATTAATGTTGATATATCTTAAATACATCTACAGACCATAGATGAAACTGTCCTTGATACGATACGTTTGTATTGCTTTTACAAATAGGTCAATTAGAAATATGAATCGTTATATACAAATAATTGGCCTCCATAAGTAATTCTTTTTCCTTTTATAATTATAATTTGAATTTAGTACAGCTTTTGATTCGCAATGCGGCCGTGAGTTAAAAAAAAAATAATTTACAATGAAAGCAAACTAAATTAAATAACATAACATTTGGTACTACATCCTACGGAGACTGTCACTGTAGTGAGAATTAAAAAAATCTTAGATGCGTCGACTACAATACAATGAGGTACTAAAAACATAAGATTCAAACACTCACGGTTCACGAGTAGATGCAGATGCAGTCCTTTGGAATTCACTTCCGCGGCTAGTTCGTGAAGCTACTTTTGTCAACATATTTAAACGTTGTGTTAAAACCTATCACTATATAAATTCTTTATTAAATTTGTAAAAATATATATACTTTAAAAGCATACATATTTTTTTAAATACATACATATCTTTGTATGTGCGTAATCTGTATTTATGTAAGTTTATTAATTGTCATTATTAATATTACTATTTTTGTAACTATTTATATAGATTGTAGATAATATGTATAAACCATGTAAATGTATTAACAAGAGATGTATTTGTACACCGGCCAACATCCATGTATCATTATTTTCTTTTTATGCCAGGGGTTGCCTGGAAGAGAACACCCGTAGTGATAAGGCCTTATCACACACTTTACACCACAATTGTATCACACTTTTATTTTTTTCTTTTATAATAAAATAAATTTAAATTCATGCATTTTTTACCCAATTTCCACTCTACTTATTAAACATGTTTATTTTTTTTTGTAGCATTATACACAACTATTTTTCTTTATGTTGATGACGATATCAATGTCAATGTCAATGTCAATGACGATAATGATGTCGAGGACGATGTCAAATGATGCCAGCTATTTTATATATGTATTTTTTATAGTGATAAATAATATAAGAGCGTCGATCACAATTACGTTCTCATACCTCATGATTTTAAATGTATTAATTATATATTAAAAATTTATGTCGCAGTACACCATTAATTTTATACATTTTTTTTGATGTTTATACCACCAGCAACTCTATCAGCCAGCATTGCAGTTTACAGTAAGAAGAATATTAGTTATATTCTGTATTTGCTATTTTTCCAATTTGTAGAAAATTGACAGATCATTGAAATGTCTGTACTGACCTGTATCTTGGCTAAGGCATATTAAATAATGACAAATAGAAATAAAACTGCAACGAATAAGTTGAAAAATAATATATTTATGTTTATGTTTATACTTTACATCACATTGACTTTCTAGTCTTTATTTTTTTGAAAACTGAACATAAGCATAAAAATTTACGATTCAGAATAAAAATAAGTAGTTTAATTTCATGAGCATATTAGCTTAGTTTTAAGCTTTGATAGATCTAAGTTCCTTCTCATATTTGAGAACATATTTACGACCGTGATCATATTTGTCTACGAGCTTATTCCAGTAGTCGGGTTCATGATTGATCAAGTGTCCGATAACTGTTCTCGTTCCTTTACGCTGTACTTCTGTGCATTTTGAACATTCGTTTTCCAAAGCGTCTCGCATGTGAGCTGAAACAATGGTAATTAAATATTGAAGGAGTTTCCGGATATGAAGTGTGTTTTTAAAAATAATCCAATGTTTAATTAAGGAATTCGAACAAGAATATAATGAGAAGTACGCAATGATTACAATTATGAATATTACAAGCTAGCAATTCTTGTATCACTGTCATACTAATATTGCATAAAAAGAATTGAAATTAGTAGTTCATATGTTGTTTCATGAGCTTTTACGTTCAAAGTTTATACAAGAATTATCTTTTAATATCGTCCAAGAGTCTAGCCAATTTTAACTATCTACTGAACAGCTACCACAACAAAAAAATATGTTTGAAACAAATTTTGTTGTTATTATCTCTTTCAGGAGCATGTACTCGATAAAGCTTAAAATAATTTTATACGAACGAACGAATTCCGTAATAATAAATCACAAGCTACTCACATTTAAGTTCACGGCCCTCGTTGGTACATGGGCCTTGATCAAGTAGACACAATATGTAACCAATAAGGAGTCTTTTGTTTGCCAAAACTTCGTCAACGTTGATATAATCAAAACGGTCCGTGTACGTATTTTCCGGACGACTAGCTGCAACAGCTATCAAAGCAAACACGCACAGAACTATGAACTTCATTCTGAAAAATAAAAGTAATAAACTTTTATTTATTTTTTATATTTATAATCTGTACACAATAATATTTTGAAATTTTTTATGTATTATTAATATTTTTGTTATATAATAATATTTTTAATAATAGTAATGCTATCGTTGTCAGTAAATGACACAAAACAAAATTTGTCCAAAATTATTTGAAATATTAAGCCAACCTTCTGTTTTGACAACAAGACTTTCAACAAGCAAAGCTCACTACAGAATCTAAAGCACTGCCTTTGAACTGAGCTTTTATATACTATTATTTTGTTGGGGCAAACTTGTTTTGTATTCAATTAGTCAACAAAAACTGCAGACATTTCGTTTTGTGTCTTTTTTGTCAATTTCAAATTGGTTACCAGTTTAACGAGTGTGTATGGACGTCATTCAGACACGCACAGATCTATAAAAATGTATAGGTTTCCACGCACCGAGTGTCTCATACCTGTAATGTAAATTTTTCCCTTAAACTATGACGTTTGCATTTTTTCTTCATTTATAACGTAAGCCATATTTAGTAAGTCATGCCAAATTTTATGATCCAGAGTGTCAAAGTATGCGGCAAAAATTAAGCATATACCTATGATTGGTGAGTTTGGTTATGTCTCGACTCGAAGGGACAATAGAAAGTAAAAATGATTTAAAAAGACTATGCTTCAATATATTTAACAAAATTATGGACAAAATATAAAAATAAAAATCGGATGAAATATAATAATATCGAATTCTAGGGTGATTCCACAAAAAAAATTGAGTTT
Source organism: Dione juno (assembly GCA_037127375.1). Classification (NCBI taxonomy): domain Eukaryota; kingdom Metazoa; phylum Arthropoda; class Insecta; order Lepidoptera; family Nymphalidae; genus Dione; species Dione juno. Next base: position 2,598,847 of record JAXRJS010000061.1, on the reverse strand, counting down.
TGTATATGATCAACAATAATTGTAGTTATTGAACATAATGGTTTGGTAGCATCAATATTTATTTTAAAATAATTTAAATGGATTTTAGATGATAAAGTAGGTAAATAATAAGCAATATTTATTATTCTTCACAATATAAGTACTTTCATTAATCGATCTTTTTTGCCTGAAATTAGTTATATAGAAATGTTATATAGAAATGGCAGTTAGTTATATAGAAATAGCATAAAGATAACATTATAAATCAACATATTTATTGAATTTAAATTAATAAATTTGGTTTTATTTATTTTTTTCTTTATAATATGTTATCTCCCTCCGTCTATTAATATACGAGTAGAAGAATGTGGCATTCTTGGTACATGGAGAAGCAGAATTCCATGGAGTAGCAGTTATTGAACTAATTTAACTATATCATTTTTTTTAACGGTACCTGCATTGAATACCCGGTAAAAAACCAATACCTTAATCACTATTAATCTTTATCAATGTGTCTATATCACTATCAAGTCTTTATCACTGATATAGACTCTAAGCTGATTGAGCGTGATTTAAGCTCCAATAAACCGTAAAATACTGCTTAATGTCTTTTTAACCGACTTCAAAAAAAATTTGGTACCTCAGAATTTTCGACTGGGTAAACCAATTTAAATGATTAGATAGTTTTCTTGCGATAAAAAGACATCTCACGCTCAAGTATGTAGTTACAAGCTTACTGTGGCTTGGCATCGACTCCAAATATAACAATAATTTTACCTACATTATATTATCATAATAATTTGATTGACTTTAAAAGTTAGTTTAATATTTAAACTTTTATTTATATTTATATTTTACTATATTATAACTTATATTTAATATTTGAACGCAGTGGGATCTGAATGCGCTTATGGATACCGTCCAAGCGCACTGACTACTAAGCCATGCGTTCTTCATCAATCTGTGTCGAAATTCTTATATGCATTTTACAACTGCATGCATTTTACAACGTTGTTACCATCTCTGTAGGGAATATTATACAAATTGTCGCTACCCAAAGATTATTGCAAAGATCAATCAGTCGGCAAGAGAGATAATATTTTATTATATATTTTAAGTGTTAATCCACACCGGTATTGGACGGCACGGACGGTTGTAATGAGACTCGGGTTTGAATCCCGCTGCGTCAACTTTTTTATATTTTCTTTAAGTATTTTTCTATCCTCAATGTGGATTAAAACTTTAAAAATAATTAAAATTGTGTAATATTTGTTATTCCATTTCACCTACCGTGTAGCGTGGTAAGCACATGGCTCGTATGCAAACACACCAACATATGAATTAGAAAAAGTAATTAAATTATTAAGATTTTTGGTAAAAAATTTGGTTTTTGGCTTGTACCAATTTATTAAACTCAATAAATATTTTTTTCTTAAACTTTAATTATTTTTTTTTATAATTTATCACACTTTATATAAGTTGAACTCGCGAGTCGCGCGAATTAATAGTCTTTTACTTTAGTTCTCAACTTTGATCTAAGTTCCTTCTAATATTTGGCTACATTTACGATCACGCTAATTTCCTATACAATACCAGAAAAAGATCCTGTCAGCCTGGCTCTATGTAAAATGTGCATTATTAATATTATGCATTGAATGCCAGAGATACGATACGTTTGTATTGCTTTTACAAATAGGTCAATTAGAAAATATGAATCGTTTTATATACAAATAATTGGGATCCGTAAAGATTTTTATTTCCTTTTAAAATTATAATTTTAATTTAGTACGGCTTTTGATTTGGAATGCGGCCGTGAGTTAAAGAAAATTTTAAATTACAATGAAAGCAAACTAAATTAAATAACATAACATTTGATACTACATCCTACGAAGACTCACTGTAGAGAGAATTAAAAAAATCTTAAATGCGTCGACTACAATGAGGTACTAAAAACATAAGATTCAAACCTATGGGCACTCACGGTTCACGAGTAGATGCAGATGCAGTCCTTTGGAATTCACTTCCGCGGCTAGTTCGTGAAGCTACTTTTGTCAACATATTTAAACGTTGTGTTAAATAAAACCTAACACTATATAAATTCTTTATTAAATTTGTAAATATATATATTTTTCATAAGCATACATATTTTTTTAAATACATACATATCTTTGTATGTGCGTAATCTGTACTTATGTAAGTTTATTAATTGTCATTATTAATATTACTATTTTTGTAACTATTTATATAGATTGTAGATAATATGTATAAACCATGTAAGTGTATTAACAAGAGATGTATTTGTACACCGGCCAATATCCATATATCATTATTTTCTTTTTATGGCAGGGGTTGCCTGGAAGAGATCACCCGTAGTGATAAGGCCACCTTTACACCACAATTGTATCACACTTTTATTTTTTCTTTTGTGTATTGTTTATTCTTTGTGTTGATGTAATAAAATATGAAATAAACAAATAAATTAAAATTCATGCATTTTTTACCCAACTTCTCTTCAACTTATTAAACATGTTTATTTTTTTGTAGCATTATACACAACTATTTTTCTTTATGTTGATGACGATGTCAATGTCAATGTCAATGTCAATGACGATAATGATGTCGATGACGATGTCAAATGATGCCAGCTATTTTATATATGTATTTTTTATAGTGATAAATAATATAAGAGCGTCGATCACAATTACGTTCTCATACCTCATGATTTTAAATGTATTAATTATATATTAAAAATTTATGTCGCAGTACACCATTAATTTCATACATTTTTTTTGATGTTTATACCACCAGCAACTCTATCAGCCAGCATAGCAGTAAAAAGTATATTAGTTATATTCTGTATTTGCTATTTTTCCAATTTGTAGAAAATTGACAGATCATTGAAATATCTGTACTGACATTTAAAATAAGATTGGCTTCAAAATATTATGTCACACGGTATGTTACTATAGTATTAGGCTAAGGCATATTAAATAATGACATATAGAAATAAAACTGCAACGAATAAGTTAAAAAATAATATATTTATGCATAATACTTTACATCACATTGACTTTCTAGTCTTTAGTTTTTTGAAAACTAAAGACTACATAAGCATTAAAATTTACGATTCAGAATAAAATTTCGAAGTTTTCAGAAGTTTAATTTCGTGAGCATATTAGCTTAGTTTTAAGCTTTGATAGATCTAAGTTCCTTTTCATATTTGACAACATATTTACGATCGTGATCATATTTGTCTACGAGCTTATTCCAGTAGTCGGGTTCATGATTGATCAAGTGTCCGATAACTGTTCTCGTTCCTTTACGCTGTACTTCTGTGCATTTTGAACATTCGTTTTCCAAAGCGTCTCGCATGTGAGCTGAAACAATGGTAATTAAATATTGAAGGAGTTTCCGGATATGAAGTGTGTTTTTAAAAATAATCCAATGTTTAATTAAGGAATTCGAACAAGAATATAATGAGAAGTACGCTACGATTACAATTATGAACATTACAACCTAGCAATTCTTGTATCACTGTCATACTAATATTGCATAAAAAGAATTGAAATTAGTAGTTCATATGTTGCTTCATGAGCTTTTACGTTCAAAGTTTATACAAGAATTATCTTTTAATATCGTCCAAGAGTCTAGCCAATTTTAACTATCTACTGAACAGCTACCACAACAAAAAAAAATGTTTGAAACAAATTTTGTTGTTATTATCTCTTTCAGGAGCATGTACTCGATAAAGCTTAAAATAATTTTATACGAACGAACGCATTCCGTAATAATACATCACAAGCTACTCACATTTAAGTTCACGGCCCTCGTTGGTACATGGGCCTTGATCAAGTAGACACAATATGTGACCAATAAGGAGTCTTTTGTTTGCCAAAACTTCCTCAACGTTGATATAATCAAAACGGTCCGTGTATGTATTTTCCGGACGACTAGCTGCAACAGCTATCAAAGCAAACACGCACAGAACTATGAACTTCATTCTGAAAAATAAAAGTAATAAACTTTTATTTATTTTTTATATTTATAATCTGTACACAATAATATTTTGAAATTTTTTATGTATTATTAATATTTTTGTTATATAACAATATTTTTAATAATAGTAATGCTATCGTTGTCAGTAAATGACACAAAACAAAAATTTTCCAAAATTATTTGAAATATTAAGCCAACCTTCTGTTTTGACAACAAGACTTTCAACAAGCAAAGCTCACTACAGAATCTAAAGCACTGCCTTTGAACTGAGTTTTTATATACTATTATTTTGTTGGGGCAAACTTGTTTTGTACTCAATTAGTCAACAAAAACTGCAGACATTTCGTTTTGTGTGTTTTTTTTTCAATATCAAATTGGTTACCAGTTTAACGAGTGTGTATGGACGTCATTCGAACACGCACAGATCTATAAAAATGTATAGGTTTCGTCGCACCGAGTGCCTGTAATGTAAATTTTTCCTTTAAAATGTAAATTTTTCCTTTTTTCCTTTTTCCTATGACGTTTGCATCTTTTCTTGTTTTACAACGTAAGCCATATTAAGTAAGTCTCGCCAAATTTCATGATCTAGACTGTCAAAATAAATCATATCTTATAAAAAAAAATAATCATATCTGATGTGTTTGGTTATCTTTGGTTTTTTTTGACTCCAAGGTATTTTAGAAAAAGTTTCTTTTAAAACAGATTCACTGTATCTTATTCATAGTGAACAAAATATTAAAGGTAAAATCGAATAAATAATATAATCATTATAAAATATAATATCAAATTCTAAAGTGTTTCCATTAAAACTTTTGATTGATCATCGATAATTGTAGTCATTGATCATAATGGATTAAGAGTAGTATTATTTATATTCAAATAATTGGAAAGGATTTTAAAAGATGATAAAGTAGTAAGTAATAAGCAGTAATTATATTTCTTCACAATACAACTACTTCCATTAATCGATATTTTTTGTCAGAAATTAGTTATATAGAAATGTTTGTTATAAAGATAAATTAATAAATCTTAAAAAAAAACTTCTTCTATTTGGCTTTATCCCTATTGCCGGGGTCTGCTTTCCTACTTAATCAACTCCCTTTTGCACGGTCTTGAGCATCCTCAGTGGTTAGTCCATTGGCTCTCATGTCCTGCACCACGAAGTCCAGTCATCCCTTCCTTGGGCGTCCGGGAGGGTCTTACTCCAGGGACAGACATATCAAAGAATTTTCTTCTGACGTAGTTGTTAGGCCGGCGCAAAACGTGGCCATACCATCTCAGACGACGCTCTTGGAGCTTATCCGCTAAGTCACGGACCCCAAGACTACCTCGAATGAATGCCATGCGTATGCGGTCAGCCAAAGTTACGCCACACATCCACCTCAGCATCTTCATCTCCGTGACGTGAAGCTCCTGAGTGTACCGAGATAGTGCTGGTTAACATTCGCTGCCGTATACAAGAACTGGTCGGATCATGCTCTTGCAAATCAGCCTCTTGAATTTGGGTGGTATTCTGCGATCGCAGACTACACCAGTGGCCTGCCATTTGGCCCAAACAGCGCTTAACTGGGCATGGACATCATAGCCCAAGGTACCTGAACTTCTCCGACTTAACAGCTGGCTCAGGTCTGATGTGGATGGTGCTCGACCCTCGATATATATATATATATATATATATATATATATATATATATATATATATATATATATATATATATATATATATATATATATATATATATATATATATATATATATATATATATATATATATATATATATATGTATATGTATATATATATATATATATATATATATATATATATATATATATATGTATATATATATGTATATATATATATATATATATATATATATATATATATATATATATATATTGCCAGTGGGTGTCTAGCCATTTATCTGTCCGATATTTGGTTTTCGGCATACGGGTACGCGACCCCGGAAGCTCGAGCTACCACTTTCATAACCCCATCCAATCCATGGAAGTGCTGTCCCTCCCCTATATTCCAAGTTTTTCTGCCCCCAATTCCCTTTACTTTCTTGGTTTTTTCCAGTAATGGGTTTGGAGGTCAGATGGCAATCGCTCTACTGAAAACCACTTCGCCACTCGTATGGACCGATTTAAAAAAAAAGCTGGGTATAGCTAGGGCATTCCCGCTAAACGACGCGCAGGCACATCGCCCTACACCTGCGACAAGTGGGCAAGGGCTACCGTGTCAAGTACCAGCACGACTAAAGACGTCAGTACCCAGACGGAAACTCCGCTTTGCAACATGGAATATTGGCTCTCCAACCGGACGATGCAGAGAACTCGCAGATGTACTCATGAGACGTCGGGTCCAGTGTGCTTTCTTTCAGGAAACTCGCTGGAAGGGCAATGAGTCTCGTAACATCGGGCAGGGTTACCGCCTTATATACACTGGGTCACCTACAGGCAAAAAAGGCAGGTGTGGCGGTAGCGCTTTCTGAAGAGCTTTAGAATGGGCTTCTTGAAGTTGACCGTCGCTGCGACCGCTTGATGCGGATAAGGGTACTGATTGAGGGCGTTACCATAAACTTAATCAGTGCTTATGCTCCCCAGGCGGGTTGTAGCGCGGCTGAAAAGGAGACTTTCTGGGAGCAGTATGAAGAGGTCCTACTCGCTATACCGTCTTTCGAAGCAATCTTAGTTGGGGGGGACTTAAACGGTCACGTGGGTTGGGTCGCTGAGGTGTATGAACGTGTTCACGAGGGTTTTGGATATGGTCTTCCCAATGCAGAGGGAGAAAATATTCTAAGAACCTGCATTGCGTCTGATCTGGCCATCGTGAACACTTTCTTCCAGAAGAAACCTCAGCACCTTATAACGTATAAGAACGGGTCCCACTCTACTCAAATTGATTATTTGCTGACTAGACGGTGTCATATAGGCAGAGTGACCAACTGTAAGGTCATTCCCGGCGAAAGCCTGACGGCCCAACATCGTTTCCTTGTCATGGACTATAATGTTACTCCGAAAAAGAAACTAGCTGAGAAACGTAAGCCTAGGATCAAGTGGTGGTTGTTAAATGGACTGATACAGACCGACTTCTTGGCGGAAGTGGAGAGTAAAAATGTACTGACTAACACCGAGGCCGCTCAGACTGCATGGGATCGAGCTCATTCAGCAATCATTGCGGCGGGCAAGCGAGTTCTTGGTGTTACTAAGGGTAGACGTGTCATCAACAGGGAGACATGGTGGTGGAATGACCAGGTGCAGGGAGTGATTAAGGAAAAGAAGGCTGCCTTTAAAGAGTGGCAGCATTCCAACTCTCCTGAAGACAGATTGGAGTACATAGCAGCGAAACGGGCCAGCAAAATAGCTATAGCCAGAGCCCGCAGAGAAAGCTTGTCGCCATTGTACGATAAACTTAAAACTGTAGAGGGGCAGAAGTTCATATACAAACTGGCTCGTGCTCGAGATAAAGTGACGCAGGATATGACAAAATGCGTCAGAGATTCTCGGGGCAAGTTGCTTTGTAGTCATGCCTCTGTAAAGGAGAGATGGAGAAGCTACTTTAAGGAGCTGCTGAACACTCGGCAGTCTTGTAGTCTTCCTCTTGAATTATCTCCTAACCTCGGACTTGTTGCTCCAATAACCCGTGGTGAAACTCGTAATTGTCTTCGACGCTTGAAGAACGGAAAAGCGGTAGGACCTGACGACATCCCAATCGAGGCGTGGAAATCGTTGGGCTCTCTTGGTGTGCTTATACTTACTGACCTGTTTAACCGTATTTTGAATACTGGAAAGATGTCACATCAGTGGCGGCAGAGCTTTATTATACCTATTTACAAAGGAAGGGGCAGTGTTCAAGATTGCGCTAGATATAGGGGCATTAAGATTATGAGCCACACCATGAAGCTCTTCGAGCGCATGATCGGCCTCAGGCTCCGCCAAGAATGTACTGTCTCTGAGTCTCAGTATGGGTTTCAACCAGGATCAGGCACTATGGACGCCATTTTTGCCCTCAGAAATTTGATGGAGGCTTACAGGGAAAAAAGGACAGCTCTGCATGTGGCCTTTTTGGACCTGCAGAAGGCCTTTGACTGTGTGCCAGTGTATCTGGTGGGCATTGCGATCCAAGGGGATCCCTGAAGCCTATATTGAGGTTATCAACGATATGTACAACGACTCCGCTTCAGTGGTTAGGACCGCTGTTGGCGACACCAAGCCTTTCCCGATTATAGTAGGGGTTCACCAGGGCTCAGCTCTTAGTCCGTTTTTACTCAATGTAGCGCTGGATACTGTCTCGGCTCACATCCAATGCCAGCCTCCGTGCTGATGATGTATGCCGATGGCATAGTACTCATCGACGAGAACCGACTGATGCTGGAGCGTAAAGTGAACGCCTGGAAGGGTGCGCTTGAAAACGGTGATCTTAAACTGAATGTGTCGAAGACCGAGTAAATGGATTGCGGAAACCCGGACTCGAGCACCATCCATATCGGGCCTGAGCCAGTCGTTAAGTCGGAGAAGTTCAGGTACCTTGGATCCGTTATGGATATATTAATTTAATAATATATCCATAACATAATATAATATTATTAATGGCGGGAGGAGGCCAAATACCAGAATAAGAGCTTTATCCGACCGGTTCTTTTATACGGCAGCGAATGTTGGCCAGTATTATCTCGGCACACTCAGGAGCTTCACGTCACGGAGATGAAGATGCTGAGGTGGATGTGTGGCGTTACGCATACGCAACACATTCATTCGAGGTAGTCTTGGGGTCCGTGACGTAGCGGATAAGCTCCGAGAGCGTCTCCTGAGATGGTATGGCCATGTTATGCGTCGACCTGAGAACTATGTCGGAAGGAAGTGCCTTGACACAAACACACATATATATATATATATATATATATATATATATATATATATATATATATATATATATATATATATATATATATATATATATATATATATATATATATATATATATATATATATATATATATATATATATATATATATATATATATATATATATCTTCTTCTTCTTCCTGGCATTAGTCCCGGCTTTTGCCAGGGTCTGCATTTCGACTAAGACCAATCGGTCCATATGAGTGGCGAAGTGGTTTTTTTGTGGAGCGATTGCCATCTGACCTCCAAACCCATTACTGGGAGAAACCAAGAAAGGAAAGGGAATAAGAGGCAGAAAGACTTGGAATATAGGGGAGGGACACCACTTACATGGATTGGATCGGGTTATGAAAGTGGTGGCTCGAGGTCCCGGGGTCGCGTACCCGTATGCCGGAAACCAAATATCGGACAGATAATTGGCTAGACACCCTCTGAGATGCCAACGACACGCGGTGTTCCCAGGCGGTCACCCATCCAAGTACTGAACGCGCCCGACGTTGCTTAACTTCGGTGATCGGACGAGAACCGGTGTGTTCAACGTGGTATCGACGTGGTATATATATATATATATATATATATATATATATATATATATATATATATATATATATATATATATATATATATATATATATATATATATATATATATATATATTTATATATATATATATATATATATATATATATATATATATATATATATATATATATATCCTTTAAAGATGTAAAAAAATTGATTAGGTCGGTTAATATATCGATAATAGAAGCCAAAAATCCACTCAGCAGAATTTTTGTCTGTCTGTCTATTTGGGTATTTGTCCTCCAGTCATGCAAACACTACTAAACAAAAATAAATGAATTTTTGTATAGTAATAGCTTACAGTCCTGACCTGCATGAATTATACTTTTTATCCCGGTATTCCACTTAGTTCCCGGAAAATAAACGAAAAAGTGACAAAATTAAATTATTTAATAAATTAGTAAAAAGTAAAAGTAAAAGCTTTTTAAGTTAACTATAATATATAAAAATATTTCAAAATTATTTCTACAGTCTAGCTAGATGTCACAGTAATAGTTGCAAATCATTCAATTTACAATTATTATAATGATTTTTTTAGTTGTATTAATGTCGATATATCTTAAATACATCTACAGACCATAGATGGAATTGTCGTGGTAATAAAGTATAGAAAAGTCAATTATGTTCATGAAAGATTTTAAAAATGGACCAATGGTTCGGCTTATATATTGTGTTTAACAAATATAAACCGAATATGTTTTGTAAATTTATAATCTTAAAAAACTACCCCGTGACTTTTTTGTCCGTACGTTTGTTTATTTATTCGCGAATGACTTAATAGCTACTGGGAAAAAAATGGACATTGATTTTAGTATTGCAAAAATTAAAGACCGATAAAGTCAAATTACTTTGATTGCTGTAATAGCTTTAAACCTAAATCAACATATAGTATCGCTCTCGTCTTGGCGATAAACTCGGTCTTCGTATAAAAAATAGACATATTTTAATTACGTCGATTACTAGCTTATTTTTTTGTAATATAAGCATTATTTTTATTAAGTTTAGGTTAAGTTTATATATTAAGTTTAAATAACGATTTTTAGTATAATATTAATATTATTTTAAACATTGGCGATGTTACAAATAGAAGATACAGAAGTTATAGAAATATACGCCAGAGAAGTAAGTGTAATTAAAATAAGATGTATTTAACAATAAAAAATAGTTCAATTTAATTATTTTAATTATGGCGTTCAAATAAATAATGAATAAATAGTTTTGGTATGATTTTCATTAAAAAATTATTATTGATGTTATCAACCAATTAAGATCTAAATCTGAATAATATTAAGAGCGTCGAAAGCATCAATCACAACTACATAATAGTGTATAAAAATTTTATGTCACTGGATTTTAATTTTTACTTGACGCTTAACATCATTACCCTTATTCATTTTTATTTCTTTTTATTCCTATACTACCGGCAACTTATCCAGCATACATTTTACAATAACAAAAATATTAATTATATTCTGAATTTGCTTGTTTTCCAATTTGTAGAAAATTAACAGATGATTTGTGTGAAAGCTTTGCTTGAGCATATTATGTCACACGGTATGTCACAAACAGTAAACAGTATTAAATAATGACATATGGAAATAAGTTAATCATAATATAAATAATAATAAAATAATAATAATAAAATTTTATCCCATATTTGAATTGTTTTATGACATTTATAAATAATTTCTTTCGATAATTTCATCTACAAAAAGTGTATTAATATTGTTAAATGTATATTTGTCAGTGTTGTATTACTATAAATTTAAGGTCACGCTTGTTTTCTTCATTGGATTAGTGACCAAGCGCTTAGTGGATTAAAATTGTTATCTTAATATTTTTTGTTATATAGCATGCTGTATCCACTTTAAAAAATGGTGCAGTTAGTTTTAATTATTTTTTTGTTTTACTCTGTTTTCTTGATATATGTTATCATCACTTGTGGATCATAATAAATAAATAAATAAAAGAATAAATATATTAATTATTATTTTAAACAAAAGAATACTTAGGAGAAGTCCCTTTCATTTTAAATGAATTTTTTTTTCAATAATATAATTTCAAGAAACAGTCTCGTACTGTATACTCCTATTCGTATACCCTAATGGAAACATCCCAACTACATACATCAAAACAACATCACAACAGAAGCAAAAAATTTGAAGCAGAAAATACTTAAGTGTTTGTTACATGTTTTTTTTCACCATAAAAACATGATATGAATGAGTAAATACAATATAGTAAAGTACCTCTAAGATAAAAAAAAAACACAGTGAGCTAGCGAGAAGAAGGAAGTTTTTACAATATAAATAAATATGTACATAAATTGCTGTATCGGGAACTCGTATACTCGTACATACACGTTAAATAAAAATAATATAATTTTATAAAATTCATATTATTTTTATTTTATAATATAATTTTTTAATAAGACTATACGTTTTTGTATAATGGGTGTTAGTACGGTATTGTTAAATGCTATTAACATATTATTATTTTTAAATCATACACAGCAGATGTTGGCAGTAGTCTCCACAATCTAAATGGCTACTCTTCATCAGGGGAAAAAGGAAAATATATGACTATTAATTACAAGGATCTACATATATAACGTGATTTTTGCGTTATATTCATTTCTCGTAAACAAATTACTCATAATAACAATCGACCTCTACCCAGTATAGTGCAAGGACAGTTGTTTCATTCAACAATCATAAATCTTATACATAAACATATATACATAAAAAGGTCACAGAATTCATGGTCTTTGTTAAAAAAAATAATCCTTCATTTAATTACGGAGGTTTAAGCTATTTTTAAGTGAAACGTATCATAAAATGTATAGGGCACATTTTATTAGCAAATATACATTTTTCATTTTGTTGACAAGTTCTCATCTGATTCTCCGAAACTTGCCAAGATAGTACGTAAATAGTGGATATATTTTCAGTGTAAATTTCCTTATACTGGTATGATATAACTATGAATACTATAGTAGTTGAATAGATTAATTATACAAGAATTAATTGAGAAGACAAGCTGAGATACAATTTAGGATCAATGTTATTTTTTTTTGGGTGTGTTTTTTCTGTTTATTATTTTAAAACCTTGACTTAGTTAAGCAAAGGCGTCAATATTGAATAACTTCCGACCCTTCATCCGTCGTCCACTTCCTTGTCACCCTGCAGTCTTAGTTCCACAATTTTTATGAACATATGAGAAATTGAATATCTAATGTTTGTCAGATGGCCAGCTCTGTGTCTGGTATTTATATTTACTTACTAATAATATTCGAGTGCCTTGTCTACTCATTACGTAATTCAGTATCGTTGCTTTTAGTTCTTAAAATATTATTTAGCATAAATTATTTTCTTTTTTTTGCATTTGAAGCCTGATGACTTTAAAAGACCTTAGAATGTTTTTGTAAGTAATAGTTCAATATGTCACGTTGAATTTCTGTATATGAATATATTCAATATGTAACGTAAAACGTTTTATTAGCAGCGTATATTTTAAATTTTTTCACTATGTTGTATATTTTCCTTTTTGAGATTAACATATAGGCATATGTTATGTGCGGTATAAGAATACAAATTAATATATAACAACTTGCTATTCAGGAAGACCTTGATTCTTGATAGAATGAAGCTCTTAAATAGTAGTTGCAAAATAGCTCGTCTTATCAATATCACTGGTTTATTGGATATTCTGCTATTCATCTGTACATAAAAATATATAGCATGTTATTTAAAAATAAACGTGTTTTTTTAAGTATTTTTACTTTTCATAGTTATTTATACGTTGCTTAAATAAAAACAAACATTTTAAAATTATTATCTGTGTGTCTTTTTGTTTATCCGGGCTAATCTCCGGAACATCTGAATCGACTTTTATGGAACTTTCAATGGAAAATAGAACAGGTTATGGAGGATCGCCTATCAAGCACGAATACCTTCCGCCCCGATTAACTATTGCATATAAAATGAATTAAAGTAATTTTTATTTCATTTATATTCTAATATTTTTCATTATCATCATTCAAAAGAAAAAAATAAAATACTAGACTATACTAAAATACTAAAATAATTATGTACAATACATGCATATTGTATTTGAGTAAATTCAAAGACTCAATAGAACGGACGAAGTCGCGAACGGGTCGCTAGTTAAGAATAAGATTCTTTGTTAAATCATTTTCATTAAAACTAACCAATCACAAAGATATAATACAATATATAAAATATTAAACTTGGTAATAACTAACTAGATCTAAGAGTAAATCAAATATATATATTTATATTGTTAATGTTTGTCTATGCACTTGAAACCAGTTAATTATATATGTACGTACGTAAATAAAGCTTTATATGTATGTGGTATGTACTTAACAATTATTTACATATTATTTGTCAATGCTTAGTTATAAAAAAAGTAGGAATTACAAGTAGATATGCAGGTTTTATTCTTTATGTCGTAAATTATTTATATAGTCTGTGGATATGTGAACATAGCTTTTTTTATTGAAAATTAAACATTTACATAACTACAAATGAACATTAGTATATAGGTATTATTTTTATTTTTCTGTTTATCTTGTGGAAAATCGTACATGGTTAGATTAGATGACGCCTGGTATTATACTAATGTCATTTATTATGTACTTGTGAAAGGAGCATACGTATGCTCATAGATAATAGTATATTATAGTATACCTAGGGGCATACGAAGAGGAATTTTTTGATTTTTTTTATCTTCACGTCGTATTTCACATATAGCTGGGTAACCAGTGGAAACCTAGTGCTAAGACCCGTTTAGCGTTTTTCGCTGTTCGAGACATTGTATGTTTAGTGGCGGAACCAGGGCATTTATGAGGTCTTCAGCGGTCATTAAATTATGAAAATTTTGTGAATTTAAAGTTTTTATGCGTTTTTTTAACAAAATTTCAAATTGAGTAACTTTTTGAATTGCATAAACTAAGCTCATCTAAATATACAAAAGGCACTGACTACCTTATATATCAACGCACAACCTTAACTAAAAACTTTAAATTTAGTACAAGGGTTCATGATGTAAGACTGCACTAAGAAACTATATTTTTAGGAATTCAAATACTAAATAAATAAATACCCCATAAGGGGGTAAATAGTGGTGAAAAGCTTATATGGAAAATGAAAATAGACAAATTCCCCCCTAAAAGAGAAAAAGAAGGAGGAAAATTTCCCAATTTTGGACTTAACAGTATATTAAAAATTAGTATACATGGTCATGATTAGTTGTAAAAATGATCTGTTTAAGTGAAATGGACAAAATTCTCCGCTAACGGGGTGAAATGGGGGGATAATAAATGTTATCATTTCGTCCACGATGTCAGACGAAGTCCCGGGATATAGCTAGTACATAACGAAAAGCAAAAATGACTAATGAAAAAAAAATTTCGTAGTTGGTTATACTTTGTATTCAATCTTATTTTATATTAAAGTCAAAAAGATCACATATACTTTTAATTTTATTAATTATTTCTACGTAGCCTCCTAAATAATAAGTCCCCAAGATTACAAGTTACATATTCGAAAATATTCTACGAATATGTTTACTTGTCTAAATCAAAACCATGAGTCATCAATCATTTATGGCTTTGTTTTTCTTCAACAACGGGAAAAATATACCTTTATGTGTGTAAATTAATCACAACTCAAAATACAAAGCTAAGTGGAGAAGGCTTCTGTAACTAAAAGCTTATATAGGGTCATCTTAAGAAATATGAGATTTTGAAGACTGCTTAAGTATCAATAACGAGTTTAATGCAACAGAGAGAACAAAAAAGATATAGTAAAAAACGAAACAAGATATCTTTCATATAATGTGAATGGTTAGTTGAATTACAATTTTTAGAATGACATCTTGGAGTTGAGCTGGATTTCAGTGGAATCATCAAAGACATTTCATTGAAAAAATCTCACAAAGTTTAATTAATTTAATTTTTAATAAATTATATTTGGTTTGTATTTTTTTTTACTTTTATAAATGAGTAATAAATATTCAAAGGATAATTTTAGTATTTATTCAGAAAACAAAGGGCATCATCTTCATTGTGGCCCAGGCGCCTCCACAAATGTAAATATCACCCTGTGCCAGCGAGAAAAATTAAAAAAACAATTCTTCCCGCGTGAAAATCAAGCCCCCAACCGTAGCTTTTATAGGCAGACGCTATGTCGCTGCCCTACGATGGCCCCATTTACTATAACTTGTTTAATTACATATTTAACTTAGCATCTCAATTTTTTCCTACTGTCCCATATAAGACAAGGCCATGTCATAAAATATTATCATATCTTGCACCTCAAATATTTTACGTAATAGATGAGAACTTGTGACTTCACTTCACTCTCTATTTTTTATCTATTTTATACTAGAGTTGTGCGTTACGGACAAAAACGCTGTATTTTTCTTTTAAAATCACGAGAGCCTTGTAAATGTTACCACGTATAATACTATTTTTAATTCATAACTAGAATTTAAGCAAACACGTCACAACGTAACTAAAATGACGTGAAACTTATATAGAAGGAAAAGAGGAAACAAATGTGTCAATTAATTAGGTATATTTAACAAATGTTTATCAATTAATTAGGTATATTTATACAGTGTAGCTCAAGGTTCGTGTCGCAACAGCACTAATCTGACTTTACCAGAGATAATTCTTGGTTCGATTCCCAGTTAAGCTAGTTCTATTTGCCCGTTTTATTCAGAGGAAGTGTGACATGATCTTTTTGTAGAGGTAAAGGTTAGTGTCTTTATGCCATAAGTATATGAAAGATAAATCCATTTGACATTCTATAATTTTAATAAGTGTGTTCATTTAGATCACAATTAAAAAAGTATGCACTTAGTATCAAAATGTATAATGTTTTAAGAGATCTATCAAAACCACTAATGTGTTATAAAACTCATAAGTGAAAACAGTGACTTCACAATACTCTTATATATTTTCAGCTTTACTTTGTAATCTAATATCAAGACACGTTGTTCTGTAGTTATCTTCTGAATTCTAGTTATTACATACTTAGTTGCGGAATTTTTATCTAAACATAGCGAAGAATATGAAAATGATTCATTCGTCTGAGTCCTTGAGATCTGGAAGCGTCAGAGAGGCTTACAGTCAATACTGGATCACTGTGCCACGATCGCTTCAAATCACTGTCTTCTAATCTCAATTTTAGTTAATTTGAAAACATTTTCCCCGTCGTTCGAAACATTGCGTGTTGGGTGGCGGAACTCAATCCCGCGTTTTGTTTTGTTGACATGTCTCGATCGACCGGAGCGAGGCAAATGACAAATAAGTCATTCATACAACATAATTAAATATGATTATAATAGTATTAATATTTGATTTATACGACGATTATAGAACGTATTCTTAAATGATAGATGAAAAAGTTAAATTTTAACCATTTTTTTGAAGACATAGGTAAATTATTATTTGAAATATAAAATTGCAAAAATAAAAGATAGAGGGGGGATTTAGACTTACACGTTTACAAAAATACAACAATAACAACAATTATTACAAATGCATGGTTTGAACAAGTCGATTGTTTTTTAATTAAATTTATAACATAAGTTATACACCTTATGATTCCAGAATATTTTTATTTGATCCTCTTTGTTTGTTTTATTGATTAAAACTACTCCATTTGCGTCACAAGTCAATGTAAATGTGAGGGGGAAATACCCAGACGTAACGTCATGGCGTCAAGAGCCTGCTTTAAACTTTACTGATCAACCAAATTGCTAATCCTGTTATACGTAATCTGTTCACGATTTCATGCTTGTTTTTTTAGCTTCACGCTTTATCACGCATTTATCTAGGTATGCAGTATGGAATCTAAAGTCTTTTTTCTCCGCTTGATACCCAAATTCGATATGGAAGTGTGTTACTACAAGAACGGGAAAATGAAAACAATTCCCGAAAAATAAATCACTCCCCCAAGTGGGAATCGAACCCGCAACCATTGCATTTGAAGTCAGACGCTACCTCAATGCATCGTATGTATATAAAACTCTTCCATTACTAAGTGACTAGTTAGAAGGAAGCGAATAAGATAAAACGGGATTATATGTTGTAGAAGTATTTTCCCAATCCTGTCATTTCTCACGTATAGGGGTAGAGGGAATCTAGTGTTAAAACATTTCGTTCTCTATTTTTTGCACATTTTAAGTATATTTCGGGACACTTACAATTAATTTATACTGGTAACCTAAATCTATCACGAACTAGTATGCCCTGTATTGTGTGTGTGTGTGTGTAATGTTGATGTCAGTCGCCATTCCAATAAAATTATTTGTTGCCGTGCTAGAATATCATGCTTTTATTATTTGTACCAATGATTAATAATAATATATAATAATATACTTTATTACACACATTTAGTACACCACAACTAAAAATACAAAAACAAAGAAACATAAAAAAGAAGAATGTACAGCAGGTGACCTTATCGCTATAAGCGATCTCTTAAGGTGTAGGTATATTCCAAAACGGTAGGCGGGGTACTTGCTTGGTATAAGTATATACATAGATATACATAAACTCATATCTAAATAAATACATAAATACTATATACATAATTAATAAATAAACATACATAAAACATTATAAATATGTCCATACACCAAATAAATATTTTCTTGTGAGACATTATATATATACATACATATACATATATATATATATATATATATATATATATATATATATATATATATATATATATATATATATATATATATATATATATATATATATATATATATATATATATATATATATATATATATATATATATATATATATATATATATATATATATATATATATATATATATATATATATATATATATATATATATATATATATATATATATATATATATATATATACATACATATACATAAACGAGCATGTCAATGAATAAACTAATAAGAAAAAAACTTAAAAAGGAAAAAAAATGTTAAAGATGTTAAAAAATAATAAAGGAGAATTAAGAATAATTACGTGTATATATAATATTAAAATATAAAATCTACGTGAATTTAACAAATTCATATGTGATTACATCTAGAACGTAGATATCCGAGCGAAATCTTCATTTATTAAATCGATAGTACGAGGCAAATTCAATAACGATGTTGTAATGTAAACCTGCAAATCATCGGCGTATAGATGGTAGAGAGAAGATATTTGATGGCAAATTGTATTTATGAAAATTGAAAACAGGAGTGGAGACAACATGCCACCTTATGGAACACCAGCAATTATAGCAGACCAATCAGAATACGAGTCTTCTATACGAATGTGTTGCCGGCGGTCACTAAAAGCAACTAAAATGGCAAGCTGAATATCATAGTTCAATGCATTGAAAGCGTTAGTGTAATCCAACAGCACCATCCGATCATCCATACCTTTTCTAATGTCATCTGCAATTTTGATCAAGACAGTTGTCATACTATGACCGAAACGGAATCCAGATTGAAAAGGATTTAATAAATTTTGGTTACATAGGAATGTGCTAAATTACTGATGAACAAGGCAGCAAAGGCAGTACAGATATTGGACGATAATCAGAGAAGGATGATTGAAAGATGGATTAATTTTTTTTTAGTATAGGAACTATATGAGCATCTTTCCAGACGGAAGGAAAATTAAAGGAGTTAATGGATGCATTTAATATAGACGTTATAACAGGAGCTACGATCTCAATGATAGGAATAATCATTTTACGACAAATGCAATCAGATCCAACAGAATTAGATTTTATGGCCGTAATATTTCTCTTAACGTCACTTATGGAGAATTGATTAAACTTAAAACTGGGACAATCGGGAATGGGAGAAGATAGAAGGCGACTTAAAGTGCTAGCTTTATTTGTGCCTTCTATAGTAGCCGAAACGGAAAAATGCTTATTTGACTGATATAAATCTATATTAATTGGAATTAAGTTTTGTTTTTTCTTCCCCACTCTAAGAGATTTTAGAAAATTCCAGACTTTTTCTGAATCTTCTTCTTCAACAACAGACTTATGAATATGGCGTCGTGGGCTATCTCTACACACTCTATTGCAATTACTACGGCTTTTTATATACTTATTTTTATTTATCTCACTTGTGTTAGCTAAAAATTTCGACTTATTTAAACGTTTTTTTAACTAGAGTTTTTTTTTATTCCGGGGTGAGCCGCGGAACCGGGAGATGCGGGAGATGATACAGACAGCTCGAACAGGTGCGTGAGTGTAAAATAACTGTACTAGCAATGAAATAAATAACGACAGCAATGAACAAATTAAATATAATTAAATAAATAAAAACGCTTAAAGTATAATGTAGCTGGATATATCTATATAGCTTGGTAGTTGTAGAAATCCAACATCGCACTTTGATTAACTATAATAATATTATGAGATTTTTATATATAAACCAGCCGCTATCCGTGGCACACGCAAGTTGGGTGTTATATATAGGTATATTATTATTTTAATTAAATTTCCTCATCATCAATCATCCCCTATATCTATCAATATTTATTTTTGTAAAATGGGTCGTTTTACTACGAGTTAAAAGTGTCGCTGAGGTACCCTGAAGATGCTACTGCAAGCGTTATTTTATGTTGTTGTTGTTGTTGTCTTTATATATGGCGTTTCGAGCGTGCCAGTGGAGAGCGTTATTTTACCACTACTTCTTAGTTTAGATAATGTCAAATGTATTAAAAAAGATTTTCCAGTACCCCCAAGTACATCAATAAAAAACATTACTCCTTCTAACATGTCTATCCTATTCATAATTTCATCGTATTTTTTTACTGATCTACATTAATTTTGAATTCATTTTCTTTTCTATTCCATCAGTATCAATTTTTTATAACTTGTTTCAGCTAGCATATTCACTGTTTATCTAAAAATTATCATTAATATTCGGTATTCCATATTGATTTAAAGGTTTTCTACCGATGGAAATAATTGTATTTTCTATGATTATGGAGCAACGATTCTCAAGCTGTTCTTTATGTAAATGTAATTTAAATCAATATTAGGAAAACTTCTTATCAATTTTCTCCCATAATCTTCATATAAATATTTTCTAAATTTTGTCTTATAATTCTTTAGGGTCAGAAGGATGGTATAATACTACAATTTAAAAATTACAAAAATTACAAAAATCTGCCTTAGTTTTTGTGGACTATCTATTACACGTGCTTCTTTTAAAGTTTCATCTCAGTGGGAATCATCTTCAATAAGATCAAGAGCTTTGCAAGCTGCTTGATATGATTTATATCACACCATTACCTATTCTTATATCTTTAAAATATTTTGGGCCTATAACAGTGTGAAGTAATAGATGTAAAAAATAACATTCTGTATTACCAGGATGAATTTTATATACTCTTCCAATAACGTGGTCTTTAAAAATACCAGTATAACCTTCAACAGGATTTCTTTATCAGCTTTTTTATCAGAAGCAAGGCAAATTTCAGATTGTTCTGGAGTTTCATTAGCTAGTAAATTGCTTTTTCCTTTTTTTCAGAATTTTCAGTCACTCTTCTCGTTCACATTGGGTTTCAGATACGCGACAATACAAAACTATTTTACACAAAAACGGTTGATAAATAATATAACTGATTATTTATAGGTTCTGATCTTTATTTATTTTACATATTGTATAAGATACGTAATTTTTCCTATATATCATATAATAAATTTAAAAATTTAAGTAATTATTAAAATAAATTTACATTTTTACTTAGTTACAAATAAGTCAGACTCTTATTTTGACTGTTTATTAAAATGTTATACACGATTAAATTGACAGAAACAATTGATAAATTAAACTTATACAAAAAATATAAATAACAAATAATGGCTGTAATTTAACTTTCTTTTATTATACTCTTAAAAAAATATTCCGACCCGAAACCCGAATTTTGATTTATAATTGATTTAAAAATTAGCTTATATTTTAAGAGCATCTTGTATCTGTATAAAAAAATATCTCAATCAAATAAGTGGTTGATTAGTTATATAGGTACAAACCGACAGAGAGACAGGCAGACAAAAATTCCAAAAAGTGTAGATATAGTGAAAGTAGGTCATAAAAATGCTACTTGACATATAATTCAAGAAAAAATTACCAATCACAGACAGAGTCAACAGATTTATGTATTAGTATAGATATTATAAACAAAAACAATCGTATGTACATTTATATTTTATTATCATTAGCGATGTTGTCAATCATTTAATTGCTTAATATATTTAACCATTTAATATATTTCAAATTTATATGCTATTAAAATATTTTAGAGTTATTCAGGGTCTTCGTTGCTAAGTCATGGTTGCGTGCCTCGCTTACGTAATCAAGTAATAATAATATTAAAAAAAAAATAATTTCCATACAATATATTTATTTAAAAGTTACGTATTTCACATAGAAACAGTATAAGGATAAGTATTTTTTGTATATTCCATAAATTTTATACCAATCTTTTCGGTAAAGAGGTTTTATTTTTCTATTCTACAAATCATATATTTCGCATACGTGATTTCGCAAAATATAATTTTATTTACATACAGGTAGGTATATGTTCTAGGTAAACAATTGATATAATATGATTATAAGCACGTAAGTTTTGGGTTGGATTCTTGAACAGATGAATGAGATCAAAGTGAGGCGTTGAGTTCATTCTCATATGATAGTACATTCTCTCCGAACACCTTGCTAACCGCGTGATAATGACGATTAAAAGTGAAGTTTTATCTTAAACCTTAAAACCTAAAACGTTAAATCTTATTATATGAATTATATAATAATATATGTATATATATATATATATATATATATATATATATATATATATATATATATATATAATATATATATATATATATATATATATATATATATATATATATATATATATATATATATATATATATATATATATATATATATATATATATATATATATATATATATATATGTATATATATATATATATATATATATATATATATATATATATATATATATATATATATATATATATATATATATATATATATATATATATATATATATGTACTCTGTAACATGATGTAATCTTTGCACAAATCATAATTATTGTTAAACAAAGAATACGTAGGAAAGTGTGCTGGTCTGTCTAACCAAACATTATTATAATCTCTTTGTCGATAGCTTGTCTCATGTCTATTCAAATAATATTATTATATCATATCGAACGCATAACATAACTTGCTTTAAAAGTTGATATAACCTACATGTTCATGATTCTAGCTAGCTTATGTATATATTAATTACATGGCAGGGTAGCAAAGGAAACCGTAGGAAAAAGGAACCTTCTGTTAAGACACGCTTTCCGCCTTTCGAGGTGGAGTGGCGTGTGGAGTGGAGGATCTCAACGTCACGTTTTCGCCTTGTTACTGGAGAGAAGACAATGAAAATAATTTATTCTTTAATAGTGGGAATCGATCTCACAAACCGTCGCGCTTACCAACAGTCGCTGTGCCATTGTGCCATGTGCTATATAAAAATATATTTTGAGGATATATACACGACAAAAATAATTAATAAAATAGGTTTTATTGTAAACGCAACTTTGTTGTAATTTTTTTTATACAGAGAATAATATCTTAATTGAATATATAATATATACACGCTGTTCGAGGTAGTTACTACCTCGTTCGGTACATGTGGAGATATGACGTAAGCAGTCATAAATGAAATAAGATTGTAATTTTTTTTCATTATTTTAATATTCCACGTTAAATAGCTACGACCTATCAACATCAATATTTCTATTTAAAACCAAAGAATATTTTTTTGTCAATTGTTCCAAGTGAGTTCACAAAATTGTTCAGAAAAACCCTTACGTAAATTGCATCTCATAAAAGTAACAAATTGTTACTTATCTGATTGCGATGAGATGATTCAGATGTTTTTATTTTTATTTCATTTTAAAAATCTTTAAGTGTTACTTAGATTTGTATCATACAAATATGCATAAATATATAGAATTTACTCAAAAGATAATAAATATAATACATAAAACCTATGGAGACTTATCGTTTACCTACAATTTTGAAACGTGATAAGGAGTTACATCTTATAGTACAAATGATGGAAAAGATCCAAAAATTGACAACAAGTATATCAATGAAAAAAACCATAACAAACTTATATCTGTAGTACATTTGAAACAAAATTTGATTTTGAATTTGAAAAATGACTGCAAATTTAAGCTTATCTACTATTAAAAGTTGTACTTTTTGCTAACCTACTACTACTAATTTGACTTGACTTTATAATCCTATTTAAATTCAAAGTTGATTCATACATATATTTATAGTATATCAAATATGAAAAATACTGGATAAAAACCAATAACAAAGTCATAGTTAAGAGATGTTTAAGGACGTCGGTGATGTCTGATTGTGAACGCGACAGTTGTAGGTTCAATTCGCACTCGGGGAGATTTAATTATTTTCATTTTCTCTTAAGAAGATATAACACGGCGCTATATGTGGGAAAAGCGAAAAGCTACTTGTATTTTAATGTTATGGCGTCATCTATAAACACAGCTGACTCGCTCGGTCAATTTGTTTGTATTTCCAGTTAATGTACTACTTAATGCTCATGTAAGGGGGAAAGAGATAATACCGTCAGTCACAACAGAAAATTGCAATACTCTGGGAGTTCTAAATTACAGAATACTTATACAATAAAACTCATTCATATTGGTATGTTTAAAATTACCACTATTTTTTTTTGTTGTTGTTGTGAGTTTAATGCTGTTAGCCCTATTGGCCTTGACAGCGACACCGGTTGGGGAGGGAAGAGGGTACTCTGTCCCTGAGAAGTAGCAAGCACTATCGTGTCTGCTTGAGAGGAAACGTCGGCGGCAAGGGACGCCCTTGCCCCCCCCCCCTGCGGGACACGAGCCTCGGCTTGCGGCCGACGAGCGGGCTGGAAAATTACCACTAAAACGCTTGAAGTGCCTGGATATGTATTGAAATATATTTTTTTAGATAATGTAATCAATCATTGTGAACAGTAAAGATGGCCGATCTTTTTATTTTAATAAGTATTTAACCAAACTATTTACACTGTATAACAAAAAATACCTGCTAAGTCTTTTTTTTTGTTTAATAGTATAATTAGGCAAAGTAGAGTAAAATTTATTTACTATTTTAATGCAACAGCTTGGGCAAATTATTTTAAATAATGAACAGTATGGTTTCACTAGAATCAGATCTACAACGGAAGTTGGAATTGCTCTACTTAAGAACATATATGACGCATTGAAAGAATCACGGAATGCAGTCGGGGATTTTTGTAGTCAGTCGAAAGCATAGTTTTGACTGCGACAGTCAAAACTACGACTACGACAAGACCACGTCACGTGATGGCTTAAACCAACCAAGAATGTATTTTAGTTGGGAAGCCTATGATTATTATAAATCATTTGTAAATGATATTTGAAAGGAGCAACTGTTGAATTTCTCGATGGCTTGCCTTCCGAGCCAGTGGTAGCTGGTCCTGTAGGACTGACACTACTGACATTTCAACGTAAATTGATGATTTAAAAGTACTAGTAATGGCGTAATTGTCTAAATATATAGATTTCGACGTTTAAATAAATCTTAAGCCGATTAAGATTTTTTTGATACAAGAATTATATTTAAAAAAAATCATTAAATAAGAAGCCAGCGTAGTGTAGTTAAACAGCGTCTGCTGTTACCGCGATGGTTGTGAGTTCGGTCTCCACTCGATGGAATGAATTGTTTTAATCTCTATTCTTTGGCAGATGAATCGCGGTGTTTGGATCCGCCACTCATCACACATTATCTGGAATTTGGGCGAAAAGCGGAATATGAAGTGTATTGACACAAAAATTTCTTATTCTCCCTGCTTCACACGGTATAAGGCGTGTAGCTGAGAAAAAAGAAGAAAGAAACATAATCTAGCCCAGGGATTCCCAAGCTGTGTGTCGCGACGACCTATGGCGTGACGACCTTGCCCCAGGGGCGTAAAAGCGTATTTTATTGTCACGATGTGGACAACGGGCTATTGGACCGTTCTACCAAACTCACTCCCTCGTTTCTGCGTGTTCATATGGTATAGTCGACTTGTTGTTTTGCTTAAGTACACCTGCGAGTATTGAAGGACGTCGTAAGCAAATGGCTAATTCCCCTAAGGCGTCAGGGTGCAAAGAAGTTTCAGAAGACCTGATCTAGCGCGTCATTTTCATTTGAATATAATTAATTTAAAACTTATAAAAAAACGTCATCATATAATAAATTATAGTATGGATTTTCTTTGCAAATTGGTGAGCTATTTTACAAATTACATAAGCAAGCAACTCAAATTTTCATCAATCAGCCATTACTTACAACAATTTTCTGAAATAATAAGCTCAATTTTATACACTTATCGTCAACATATAAAAGATCATTGCAATGCTAGCATGCTATTCGTGAACAAACATTGTGTTGAACTTAGTTATATTTTTTCTTCAATATTGATAGGTTTTTTTATAGTGTTCAGGTAAGAGATTTTAAAATTTCTGTATTCTAAATCATGATAATAATTCTAAAGAAAATGAAGAATTACTGTCCAATAAAAGCTTCAATAACCGTATTTATAAAAATGGATTAAACGGGACTAAGACTTTCAGTCACTCTTTAGAAGCTTAATTCAATAAGTTCAAATTCAAATAGGTACAAAACTGTAACCAGTGGTAAATAAATTGCCACTAAAAAAATAATTTTGGAACATGCGCCTTATTTCCGGAGTAAAATAGACATGAAAGTTTGTCTGTAACATTGTAGTTTTAAAAGACAGAAACATAAGATTTGAAATTACAACAAAACTGAAAACTAGTGGTGTATAGAGACTTTACATAGTACCTGTTCAACGATTCAATTTATAAGAAATAGCCTAACTATATAGATAATTTCGATTATAGCCATATGTTAGGTACATATCAATGTATTCCAAGGCAGATATATATATATATATATATATATATATATATATATATATATATATATATATATATATATATATATATATATATATATATATATATATATATATATATGTATATATATATATATATATATATATATATATATATATATATATATATATATATATATATATATATATATATATATATATATATATATAAAATTATATTGAAGTGTCTGTAAGTGACTTCAAAATAACTGTTTTTTCGAGTGAATATAGTCATTTACACAATACCGAATTACAAACACACGACAAATAGCAAATTTTAAAATTTTTGTCTCTTATTGTCTGTCTATTGGTCCGGACTAATCTCCGGAACAGCTGAGCCGATGTTTACAGAACCTTCACTGGCAGATGGAGGAGGTTATAAACCAACATATGGGCTTTACTTTTTATACCAGAAATGTGGCGAAATCGTCACTTACGCGGAAAAAGTATAGCGAATATTTTTTAAAAGACTGATTTGAAAGGAAGATTTATATGTACCATATATAAATATTATATTACAATAAATGGATGTTATACAATCGATTGATGATGCTCGTTGTAATGTAATGAAAAAAAAATTAAACGACGCAAATCAGCATACTTTAGATAATGCAGCTTAAAATATACGTATATTAATAATCGGGTAAAGTAATATAATAAAATAAGTCAATTTCAGATATGCACGTCATCCAGCAATGTGTTTTAATACTATTTTTGGTATATCAATATCATTGTGACACATATACTACAAAATATGATGGTATAGATCTAGATGAAATACTTACTAGCGATAGATTACTTACGGGATATGTCAATTGCTTGCTGGACAAGGGACCTTGCACGCCTGATGGCAAGGAATTGAAAAGTAAGTTTGTCGACTAATTGCTATTATTTATTATAAGGCTCTTAGTGTGACATTTTAATAGGAATGTCACATGAACGTTACCCGAAGTCGTTCAAACCATTTTTGATTTACCGTAAAGAGATTGTCTTTTTGACTTTGTTGTAGAAAAACTAGGGAAGGTAAAATTTCGGGATTTACCAAGAGGGCATTACATAGATAAATATATTTCCAAACTACTTAAACTATTAACCAGTGTTAATAAACTTTCTTAATTTACTCACTGATTATGTTTTTGATGGGATTGTTTTTTACCGATTTCCAAAAAACGAGGAGGTTCTATGATCGATATGTATATAATTTGTATATATGTCACTCGATATCTCAGTAATTTGTGAAAATCTAGGGAAATCTTAAAATTTTATAGGTGTTTTACAATATTTCTTAAAGCAATATATGCTTTTTGTAGTTGTCATCTATGATAATATTCAAAATCTAGGCGTTATGAGAAATTCTTCTATAGAAAATATTAAAAGGACGTAAAGAAGTCTAATTGAGTACTATTGCATTATTCGCGTAAAGTGATCATAGAAGGTACAATTCCTAAACTCCAAATTCCCACAATAACTTGTATACCTACCAAAGATTAAAGAACAAATTAAAAAAAAATATATACAAAATCTTGACTTACAGTGCCTATGGATATTAAAAGTAAGATCAATAAGTTACATTTAAACCGATTTTATAATAGAGGAGGATTTTCTGTATATTTATTACGTGATTACTGCAACTAAGAATGAATTTTGATTATACTTTTTTGTATGTCAGTTCGTGTGTAGAGCTGATCTCATATAAAAATTATATATATGGGATATTAGAGGTTGATCAAAAAATTAATTTTCCGTTTTGTTATAAGATAATATTTTAATTATTTCAAAAATAACTAATACATATATAGTAAATAAAATTTAATACCTAATCTGATCTATTAACTATTTAAAATCCGATAATTTTGGAACTGGTGTTATCCAAAGCAAAAATAAAGTCGATAGATAAAATATTTAAAAAAAAACTTAAATTGGCACAAATTCTAGAAATAATGGAAAATGTAATCCCAAAAATTCATCGTAAGTTACAGTTAAGCTGATCTATTCAACATTGTTTAACGTAGCGCCTTCTCGAATGAAAACGTGATATGTTACAATCGCGTACAAGCGAACAAATGCTCTCTTGATTTAATAGTTCAACAAATTGATAGATTTTTTTATTTTAATAAAATTAGTCATCAGGGTTTTCTTATAAAGATAAGAAAAGTGTAAAAATGTGACGTATTAATTACGCTAACTACAACTCATAGACCTTAACTTACATTATATAACACTATATAATTCATTAAAGACTTTTATAATACAAGATACTTAATATAGCCCAGCAGACACCCAGAAAGAAAGCGTCATCGTAAACAAAATGAAGTTTCTTATAATGGATCTATTATAGTAAACATTAACAACTACTTTTTAATTTTATTTTATAACTATACAATTCAAGAACCCGTTGAAATGTACACAAAGAATGTAGCATGATATATAAGAGGTGATAGACAGTAGGATGACAAACTTAGGCACAGAAGAATTTTAACTAAAATATTTTCTTTGTAGAGAATCTTCCGGATGCTATTGATAACGACTGCAAGAAATGTACCGAAAAACAAAGCATTGGTGCTGACAAAGTCATGCACTACATTATTGACCATAGGCCAGAAGACTGGGATAAGTTAGAGAAAAAGTACTTTTTTTTGTATATACTTAATTACAATTATCATAGCAGGTGCATCGACTGACTGTAAACGTGCCATTCGAGTAGTGGGTTCGATCCCCACTCAGGGAAAGGAATTATTTTTATTTCCTCGCTCTCGTAATAGACAGCGCGGCGTTGAGTTCCGCCACTCAACGCCCAACGTCTCAAACATTGGAGTATTACTTTTTTTTTATTCAAATTTCTTCCTAGTGTTAAGACACTTCGAATTGTCTCCAACCCACAATCGCGGCAGTTACACCACGAATTTTAAAGTAAAAGGATAGCATTACGCTTATTAAATCGTCACTTAATCAAGAATCATTAAGAATATATGTATTATATATTTAACTAACATAACTAATAAGCACAATAAATACTTAAAAATGATTTATTGATCGTTTAGATCTAAATATTAATATTTCCTTGTTATTTAGGTATAATGCTGATGGCACATACAAATTAAAATACTTGGCGAATAGAGAAATAGAAGGATCCAAAGTCAAAGCACACGAGAATGTAACTGTGGGTCACGAAGACAACTATGAAGAAGAAAGTGATGATAATCCTACATCGTCCATCAAAGAATAAATCAAAAAGTCTTCATATAAATGAAAACTAATCTAGAAACATTATTATCTTTGGCCTCGAAATCGGACCTGATTTACAAAAGTCGCTTATTAAATTATTGGGGGAATCAAATATTTTTTTATTTTTTTATTACCATTATGTAGAACTAGAACATCAATTCACTCTTTTTCAACAGGTATTTTGTAGCAATTTTGTTGTACAAATTACTTTAAATTTATGTAACTGGAGAAATAGTAATGTATGTTACTTGCAAAAGTAGAAGTCACTTAAAATGCATATAAATAATTAATAGAAGATATTATACATATAAATATCAAATAATATTATATTCGAAACGTCAAATTTGACTCATGGCCATATATCTTTTATAAAATTTGCTCTTAGATTACCCAAATTAAAACTAACAACGCTACATAACTTTTTATCTATGTACCGATTGGAATAGAAAAAAACACTAAATATTATTCCCTTAATCTGATTAGTATACAATGGTACACGCATTTCAACACATGACACATGGAAGATACTTATACTTACAAAATATAGTTAATTTATTTAGTGAGTGGAAAGATATTAGAAGAAGTGAATGAAGTAGTATATGGGAAGCATGTTAAGTAGAGATGGAAAATACGAAATGGATGTGACGTATTGCTGCCGCGAAACGTCAGTGTAGCTGCACGTTTGGCCCTACACAGTGCAGTTCTGGTGCCGAAAGTGTTATACGGTAGCAACACGTGGGTTGTAGAAGAAGACTGAAAGAAAGATGAATGCTGTGGAAAATGCAATCTCTTCGGAGGATATGCGGAGTCAATTTAACTTGCATTCGGTCAGTTAAACAAGAGAATAAGTGATGAAAGAATTATATATAGATATATGAGGCAGAAGTGAGTGGTAAGAGAGGTAACGAGAGACGTTTGATCTTCAAAAACACACTGTCGGAGATACTGGAAGATCACTTAAAAAGCATGAGGACCCTTGGAGGGCCTGTATGAAGTGATTAATGACAGTGGACGAGGCGAAAGAAGTATTCAGAGACGTCAGCGTTTGGCGCTTCATTATCTCTGACTGGAGCCGAAAAACGTAAATCTATTTATTAGGAACCTAACCTAAATTAATTTAAAAATGTATAAATAATAATCCAATTTAGTTATAAAAACAGATATTTTATTCCTTGCCATAATAATTTTCAATTAATTTTTGCCGTGGCGTATCTTTTGACGCGCACACTAACGCCAGGCATTGTGTACCTATTTGTAACATGTTCTATATATCCAAGATCTTTGACAACTTTGTATTTGAAATTTTCTTCTTTAGGTTCCTTCTTCATTGGCAAAACTTGTAGCGTTGACCTGAAACACATTTTAAATTGCGAATAAATGTATCTTTGCTCTACATATTAAAATATTTTCCTACATATTAATGTGAAATTGATATATACCTTAGTATTCTTTTCAATATATAAATATAATATACAAAAAAATCTCAATTTATCAGAAAAAAAACTTATTTTACCATGGAGAGAATATATAAGTATTTTTCGATTTAGGAATTAAAAAAAAACAGAAAATTTGAATTATCTTACAAGACCTTAATTACCAATTAATTATCAAATAAAAATTGATAGTTTAAAAGCGCGAATGAAAATCCGCTTTGTTAAATTTATGTATTTTCAAAAATATTACTCTGCCCTTTCTGTTAAAATGATTAATTTAAAGTAAAATCGTGGCACAGTAGATTAGGTTGTGGATAAGATTTCCACTTTTAAGAATGGCCAATTTTTGCCATTCAACACGTGGCGTCTCTAGTTCAGGGGAAAGCGAAGATTGGCATTGTTCCCTCTGCAAACTCTGCTAAGTAAAAAAAGGTGAAGCTGCGTTTAATGCATCTTTAATCTACGTTAATAAATAGAAATTATCAATAATTTCTTACACAATATTTTATCCAAGTATTCGCTGAACTTTGCCGAGGCTGTCGTACCTGGTGAGGAAAAGCTTCCATGCCACTGGATCATGCGCCATCATAGAGGCAACTACCTTGCCAGCACTTTCCTTCTGTTTTGTAGTACATGTAGTACAGTCATCTTTAAGAGCTTCTATGAGTACACCTAAAATAAGCCATATTTTTAGTATGATAATACAAAGAAAGAAAATATTCTGAATATTAGATGTGTTTGACCTACCTAATAATAATGTATATAATAAGAAATCCTAGCCCACTAGAAGATTCATTTTATATCATAAATGTTTTGTAGATACTGTTTATTTGCCATTTTATTTATTACTACTACTTAGTACTAAATTAATAAATAAGAGAAAAAATACGTTTTAAAACATTAGACAAACCTCTAATGATTTAAAAAGTAAAGAATATGACGTTATTTGCCTTTTTTCTATAACAACTAAGAAAATTAGCTAGCTATTTTAAAATGTTGATATATATTACATTACATACATACATACAGACACATTAATTATCGCTACGAGTATTGCTTCTATAAAATAGTACCTAAACAAAAGTAGGTAGGTAGTACTCAAATGTAGAATCGCCTTTAATAATGCATATAATATTGAAATTACTAAACAAATTATAAACAATTGTTAATCTCACTTACTTTTCATTTCGGCCATTTTTTTTGAACAATATCTGTCAACAGACATTAAGCACTTCACGTCCCCAGCAGGCAGTGGTGGAATGGACTGATTTAAATCCGTTTTTGATTTCCATGACACATATTTCTCAGAATCTCTAACTACTTCGTTTATTACCATCAGATCCTCATCCCCATATACTACGTTATACCCCATACTTCTTACACCATCGCTGACAGTTCTATCTATACCTGGAGCGGTTATTTCAGGAGAAATGGAAGAAATTAAAAATAATATTGTGAATAATAGAACGAACATTTTTGATGTCAGTTATCCTGTCGTACTTGGTTACGATTGATCACAGTGAAATGTAATAGTGAAGATATGATGTAATGGCGCGTGTAAAGACTAATTGAAAACATGGGAATTTGTTTTGTTTGGATGAGGAAAGCGATCAGACGCTACGCACAGTTTATAACTACGTTTTTTACTGATATTATTTTTAATAAAAAAATTGTCCTATTATACAGTTATGTAAAAACGTATACTTATGTGGATGTAAGTTACTGACAAAGGCACAGCGTCTGCCTGTAAGCGCAATGATATGTGGGTTCGATTTCCACTCTTGAGAGAATGAAATATTTTCTTTGCTCTGGTGACTAGTCGTTCAGCTCCGCCAGGTTTCTTCAGCCTACGGTCGCCTCTCTTATGTACGGGATATAGCGGGAAGCTGAATAAAAATTTCAAAAATTACCTACAGTAAAATCTCATGCGTTCTCTTAGAATAAGAGTATTTTATATGTAATTGGAATGGACTCGTATACACAGTAAAAATTTAAAGTACTCAATATTGCCAATTTATGTATGCCTACCTGAATCATGGTAACTACATTTAAATACTAATTTTATACACTATGTTTATATATTATAATATTTATATTATATTTATATTTAAACTTATCTGAAAATATTTTAAACACAACAATGAAAAATGGAAAAGAGGCTCTATCTCCACTTTGCGCGTGTATCACTACGCTATTTTTATTCTTATTATTTAATGTCTTACGTAAAATAATTTGAAAAGAATCCCAAAGGTTGTGGACCACTGCCACTAATAATATTCGGGGCGCGTGTGACTTCAATAAACAGCCTTCATTTACGCTGCATACCAATTGTCTACAAAGAAATCAAATGTGCAACCGTAATTTAAGTAAATTAATTTGTTTTAGCGTACCTACATAATTATTAATTAAACAATATTTAAAATTTAAATATTTAATCAAAATGTGCAATAAATGCTAATTTATTTTTTTTGGCTTCACACTGTATCCTGCAAGTTGGTACTCGCCAGTACAGCCAGGAAGGTAGAGAGACATCAGTGGCAAACATTCCGAACTCCGCTTACCGCCCGAGTTCTTTCGTAGCGTAACTAAACGCAACACTGTGCAACCAGAGCGAAAAGAATATGATTATTTATTTCGTGTGTACGTGTGGATAGAACCACAGATTATATAATAGTAAAAATATCTTATAGGAATTTTATTTACCTACAATTAAGTACTTTTATCTTATTTTTTTTAATATTTGCAAAACAAAATAATATAATAATTATTATGATAATTACTTTATTTTTTATCATTAAAACCGTATTCTTATTATTAATATCACGGCTGTTAATTAGAAGTAGCATGCATTTTTTTTATTTGCAAAACCAAAATTAACAAACTTATATATTATATTCTCAAAATTGCGGAAGAATTCAATATCTTTACATTAATAATATTAATTTACACAGAAATATTTTTGTATTCAACTGAATGGCAATGACCAAGTTAATCTTTACACCTTTCAAATCATAAAAATAAATTTATTCATACAATCACTATATTGAATTACTTCATTTTGATTCTGGATACTAACATATATAAGCTGTAACAATATACATGTATAAGTACAACTTTTTTATAAAATCTTCTTACTTATTTTAGAGGTATACTAAAAATGTATGGAACATACTTAAGATGTCTCAAGTATTAAATAAACAAAAATATTTTATAAATATTAGAATCACATTACCCAAATGGGATTCGAACGCTAGAAAGCTATCATTATAATTTACTAGAGATACAGTTTATTTTGTCCGATATTTGGTTTCCGGCATACGGGTACGCGACCCCGGGACCTCGAGCCACCACTTTCATAACCCGATCCAATCCATGTAAGTGGTGTCCCTCCCCTATATTCCAAGTCTTTCTGCCTCTTATTCCCTGTCCTTTCTTGGTTTCTCCCAGTAATGGGTTTGGAGGTCAGATGGCAATCGCTCCACAAAAAACCACTTCGCCACTCATATGGACCGATTGGTCTTAGTCGGAAGGCAGACCCTGGCAAAAGCCGGGACTAATGCCAGGAAGAAGAAGAAGACAGTTTATTTTACTTGTATGTATTTGGTTAATAATTACTATAGTTACTGCTAAATGGATCTACTTATATATAAAATCTAAAGTTATTATGTTGCATAAAATAAAGACGTCGTTGTGTAAACGCGACGGTTGTGGATTCTATCCCAGTCGGGGAAATAAGTTATTATAATTTCTTCGCTTTACTAAGAAGACTAGCAGTGATTAGATACGCTACTCAATATGCAGTATCTTGAAATTGGGCTAAGTGAGAAACGGGAGTATCTTAACACTAGTTTGCCTCTGCGTACCCTACTATTTGCTGGGTCACGATTGAAGCTAAAAAAACAACATGAAAAAAAAACAAATCAAGAAACTAAAATAAGTTTATTTCTTTAATAATTCTTCCAATTTTTTGGACGCAATTGACATATCAAGTTTATTATCTGTGCTCTTAGCCAATAAGCCCAATAAAGCTTTGAATACTTTAATTTTACCTTCTTTGTACTGTTTCACCAATTTAGGATTAGTATTAATCACATTCATACAATTATTTAAAATTTCACTTTCATCAGTTATTATAAGCCAACCTTTTTCGTTAATTAACTCTATGGGCGTTAAATTTGAATTTTCTATTAGTGCATCTATAGTTTTACGACAAACATCTAAATTAATTTTCTTTGATAATAACAAGTCTATGATATCAACCAACTGTTTTGCATTCACAGGACAACGTTCAATGTCAATTTTGCGCTTATTAAGTACAGTAAGGTAATCATTTAATAGAAAATTAGCAACTTTAGTAGGATTTCTAGTTTCGGAAATGATATTTCTGAATAATTCTAATAAAACAGGTTCGTTGACAAGTTGCACGGCCACTTCAGGACGCAGTTCGTATTGATTTATTAAATTAGTTCTAGATTCTTCGGGTAGTTCTGGTATTTGTTCTTTTATTAGGGGAACACTTATAACATCTTCGCTATCGTCTTTTGTCTTCAAGTTCAGTCTTAGTGGTGGTAGATTGGGCTCTGGCATATATCTAAAGGAGAAATGCATGAATGAGTAAAAAGCAAAAAAATATTATTAACATTTTAGATGTATTGTTAACTTGGTTTTCAAACTTGGCTTGGCTTGGTATACAATACATATATATATATATATATATATATATATATATATATATATATAATATATATATATATATATATATATATAATATATATATCTATATATATATATATATATATATATATATATATATATATATATATATATATATATCGATATATATAAATATATATATATATATATATATATATATATATATATATGTATATGTATATATATATGTATTGTACTATGTCTATGTATATGTATATGTATAGGTATATGTAATGTATATGTATATGTACACTATATATATATATATATAGATATATATATATATATATATATTATATATATATATATATAGATATATGATATATATATATATATATATATATATATATATCTAATATAAATATAATATATATACATATACATATACATATACATATACATATACATATACATATACATATACATATACATATACATATACATATACATAACATATACATATACATATACATATACATATACATATACATCTACATATACATATACATATACATATACTATATAAATATATATACTATATATATGTATATGTATATGTATATGTAGTATTTATGTATATGTATATGTATATGTATATGTATATGTATATGTATATGTATATGTATATGCTATGTATATGTATATGTATATGTATATGTATATGTATATGTATATGTATATGTATATGATATATATATATATATATAATATTATATATTATATATATATATATATATATAATATATATATATATATATATATATATATAAATTTTGTACAATACTGAAAAATTAACCTATATTTCTCAATACATTTACTACTTATAAATGAAAATCTCTATATTCACCTATAATCTTGAACAACTTCTTTGTCTCGCATAGGTATTGTTACTTTTGCCGTTGCATCCCAGGCTCGAGTCTCATTAATAACATAACCACCATTTTCTAATATTTGTTGCTGTCTATCAATTTCATGTTTGATAGCACCCGCAACTCCACGCACAGATCCTATATTTTTAATCTGTGACAAAGTATACAAATATTTTAATTTAAATGTGTTTATTAATACAATTTTAAGCTAAAACTATATAGATTTTTAGAGAATATATGCACAATGTAATAATATAAAAGTTGCATATTTACAGTTGTAAATGTGTGCTAATTATTATTTTCAAAGATGCTAAAAATTGTTGCAATATAGTTTAATATAGTTATTTTAAAGTTGGTTTAACCACAATCGTAACGAACAAGCACTTAATAAAGATTAAATTCTTTTTTTTTATTTAAGAAATTATATAAAAATTCTAATCAAATAAAAACTACTAACAATGTATAATGTCTCTTATTTCACAATAATAGCTGAACAAATTTTTGCTTAATCATAAAAAGGCCCCATTGGCCTTCATTCTAATATATTTTTCTTATTGCATTCAATACAATAAACCTCATTTTGCATAAATGTTCTAAGGAATGCCATTAAGTATTCATTAATTAATTAGTTAAACATTAATTTATTGTTTATTAATGCAATACACAAATGACATTATGACCTCAATAAGTAAAATAACAGTTGTAAGCAAATGATTTTTACTTTATCAAATATGTTATGATAAATTTTAAGAACTTTGTCCTACTAAAGTAGTTTGCTATATGGATGAAAATAAGTTAAAAATCAAAAAAGACTGTATATCAATTCAATTATCTTAACAAAACTTTTGCAACAATGTTTCACACACAGATTTTGTTTGTGTTAATTTAATCTGTGACGATAGATGACCTAATTTAGAACATACAAATTGAATAAAAACTAAAATAAATTATTATATAGCTTTTAATTTTAGCTTCTAAATGAAATTTTAGTATACTATTCTTTAATCATAAAAGAAAAGTAACCAATGTTTATTGAAAAGTATATTAACTATAAAAATATAAAAATATGAAAAATATATATATATATATATATATATATATATATATATATATAAAATATTGACATAAAATAATATTATTTACCTCAGTCCGTGTAGAAAGTGGTTCCCCTACTTTTCTTAAAGAGACATTAGCATCAACTCGCAATGCTCCTTCTTCCATACGGCCTGTACATGCACCTAATCTCTGTACAATTAGTACAAGTTCCTTCACCAATGCAGCCGCTTCTTCACCGTCCTGAAGTTATATAAAGTAACATTGTTAATTAACTGACTCCAGTTAAATTAAGAAACAAATTACATAAGTGTAACAAAATTCAACAATTGAATATTCAAAATATTTCTCATGATAGATTCATCATCATTGCATCTATAAAGATAGTTGTGAATGCAATTTTTATTTGGATGCATGAATTAATTATGCTCTTATTAATGCTCTGGTGATAAGTTCCTCCACACAAAATATCCCCAAATTGGGCAGAAATTTGAAAATAAAGTGTTGGATTAACACTTAGATTTTGTCAGCTTTTCTATATGCATGATAAAATGTGAAGCTAACAAAACATACCTCAAGATCTGGTTCAAATACAAGTTCGATGAGAGGTGCCCCTGCTCGGTTTAGATCCACTAGACTTCTTTTTAATTCTATATCATGTAGTGATTTCCCACTATCTTGTTCTAACTGAATCTGTTTTATTTTTGAACTTTTATTATAAGGCTTTTTGTGAACACCTGGTGTGAAAACCTGTTAACAATAGGAAACAGCATAAATTAAGACAAGGAATAATTAAATTGTTAATACTAAACATATTGAGTTTGATTTTCTGTCTAACATAAAATCTTAATTATCTGTCGTATGTAATACCTGAAAATTAATAACTCCATTGTTGGCTAAAGGGGCTCTTTGTTGTGTTATCTGATACCCAGAAGGTAAGTCTGCATAAAAGTAATGTTTGCGGTCGAAACTTGATACTTCATTTATTTTACACGAAAGAGCCAAGGCGGTCAATACACCCAATTTTACACACTTTCGATTCAAAACGGGCAATGTTCCCGGAATAGCCGCATCAAACAATGAAACACAATTATTTACTAAGCCACCAAAAGTATTTTCTGCTCCAGAAAAGAGTTTTGATTTAGTATTTAACTGTGCGTGAACCTCTAGTCCGACGACACTTTGCCACTTTCCAGATCTTATATTAGTTATTCCACGTCGATATATTTTATCATATTTATAAAAAAGTCTTTGTGGTACGATAATAAGTTTCATTTTCATAAATTATATAGCACTTAAAACAATTGGGAGCATATTATGATATTTTTGTAACCTAATATATAATAATACATAAATTGACAGCAGGACATTCACTGAAGTTTGACAGCTGACAGCTAAAATACAGACAGATATATCTATACCGATTTCTAATTTATTTGTTGGTTTTTTTTTATTACAATAGAGACATATATTTTTTAAATAATTACACCCACAACACCGCCCACGCAGTAATAGCACCTACTTATAGTAGTCCAGTAAGGTAGGCAGAGAATGTATCTTATGAATTTATAACATTGCGTTTCCTGACTGTACTCTTAAGAAGTTACAAGGTACTCCCGAATTGACGTTACGAGATTAGTGGCACAAGGTAACAATATATTAGGTACGTTTTCACTGGGAATATGAAACTGAGGAAATAAGTCCACCGTGCTTCCAGTAAGACACTATTCGACACTACCATAGTGTATAGGTCAAAATGTATAGTAGCAGTACCTATAATTTTTATTTTTTTATAAAAGTAATAAAAAATATGATCATTAATAGTATAATATAACTCAAATTACTTAAAGACCTTAACCGGATTGCTCAAAACCTCAAATTATTGTACGCTATTGTTGCGTTAACTAATTAATATATCTAATTTTGCTTTGCTTATTCTTTTAAATGTACGGACAGATGTACCTAAGATAATGACGTGATTTATAATTTACGAAAACCCCAACTCTCTCTTACTTGTGAGCTACTAGCGATGGACTTTCAACGCTATATGTTGTATTTGTATGAAATTTACTGTTATTTCTTTTCCTACTTCACTGACTCTACTATTGGTTTTTCGTCATTTAAGTAAAATATTTATTACAATGTTATTAAAAAATGTATGCAATTGCAGGTGTAGATTTTCTTTTTTTAGCATTTTATTGAATTATTTTAAGTTCAATGTATTGTTTATAAATATGTTTTAACACATATTATAGGATGTACTTACACATAATAAAAAAATATTAAAACAGTAAAAAAACTTACCCGAATATTTGCGTATATTGCTTCGTTGTATTGGAAGAGATTATTTCGCGCCTAAATAATTTATTTAAGCCTATAACTTATATACAATTGCATTGATAGCTTGACTAATAAACTTATATCTAACTTAAAATTAATAAAATATCACATTTTATGAATATGCACTTAAACGTCTACGACACTAATCCCGTTACCACTTCAAATAGGAGGGAGAATAGATAAAGAACGGCGAAAGCTAATGTGGCCTCGGCAATGGAGTACATTTTCATTGATTTTTTAATTGATGAAAAATCAATAATGTTTATTTTTAAAAGCGGTTGGCGCGCAAATATGTCGCGTGTGACGTGCAATCAATATGGCTCACTGGCAGCGAATGATCATAATATACAACAAAGTACAAACGCGGTGGGTGTGTGTGAGCAGCCTTGAAGACTGAAAGTAAGCCGGCAAAATTAGATACACCGGATTTTAATACTCCCGCAATATTATAATTTATCTATTGGATTTTACTACGTATTAAACATACACACCCACCAAGTCTGACTGATAAATTGAATTATTTATGTTTTGCGTCACATGTTCTAGATTCTTTATATGTACTTCACTGATTTGCCGAGTTTACGTACCTTCTGGTTTACGGCGTAGTATATATTACTTTAAGCCAAGCTTATTGTAATTTACGTTAAAAAATCAATAGCAAGTAACCTTAAATTACGGATTCAACAATATTTATTGCTGTTAGAAAATAATGGTTTATATCTAGTACATAATATAACTTAAACAATATTGAAGGGCTGTGTTAGATCTTTAAAAAAAAATTACGCCTATAATAATAATAATCAAGTATTAATTATCTTGAATGTAGAATTCCTATAAATCATAATTATAATGGACTATACCTACTGATTGTGGGTTGATTTTTCTAGAAATCAGTGATCATTAGCTAATTAAAATTTGGCATTTCGATAATTGATGATAACGATTAATTTTTCAATAATAATGACCTCATTTAAAGAATGAAGTTTATTACATTTTAAGTACTAATACCTATATGTGATACGACAGGTGTTTAACAAAGAGTTCAAAAAAAATCGTAGAGCTTTAAAAATCCATACACATATGTAATTATATCATGGACAGAAGATCAGGTCTAAAGAAATCCATTCATTAAATATTTTTATAGAAATATACAACAAGAACTGTACTAGAAATATCGATAAGAATTCTTTTAGAATCATGCCTAATGGACTTCAAACATTACATTTGTAAACATTAACATTTCCTTAAAAGTTCACAAGTAAGTTTTATGTGTTATTTGAAGAAATATAATTAACGTATTTTTTACGAAATTGCGAGTAGTTATAAGTCATTAAATCTATGAGATCAATGACAGAGGATCACATTCTGTCTAATTAATTTTATTAATTTGACAGAATGTGATCTTTAATTAATTTTTTATTTTTATATTTAATTTTTAAAATTAATATGTTACGGACGTCTTATCACGTCCACATATTCTTTTACTTTAATACTACTTGATTTAAAGGTAACAACACTTATCCTGATAAAAATAGGCTCACTTTATTTTAGTTTTGAGAGACTAAGTACATAGTTTAACTAACTACCTACTTTAACACCTATTGTAATATTTTAATCTAAATCTCGAAAAAGGTAAAGGAAAGAGATATCCTAGAATAATTTATTAGTATTTAAGACGGATTATTCAACATAATAGTACAGTAGTAAACATAAATATGTACGTAAAATCACATTGAAAACAAATATTCATAATATACCTAATAATTTTTTTAATAAATATGTATATATATTTGCACGTTTTAAATAGGTACTTACTTCATAAAATTATACTTTGGAACAGAAAGCTATAATAATAAACAACAAAGCTATATTAATATTGTTATATATTTTATTTGATCATTTGTTTACCTTTTTAAGTAAAAAGTTAAATCGAGTGGATCATTGAATAATAAATATGTTTGTGACACTGTCTTGTCTTGCTACCAAGCTCAATAAATAAATATGATTAAAATATTGTATTATTTAAACATAATAGTGGCGACGAAGCTAAAATTGTGAAAAATGGACTATAAAGCTGTGAAATTTGGTGAATTTAATCCAAAAACAGACTGAGAATCATATTGGATGGAGCGAAAAGAGCTAATTTCTTTACTGTGTGTGGTGCTGAAGTGTTTGAGACATTTTTAGCATTAATTACACCTAGGAGAGCTAGTGATGTGACTTTCGATGAAATTGAGGTTATTCTAACATAACATTATGGCCCGAAACCAAATGAAATTTCTATATCGTACAAATTTTGAATTTTGAAATGCATCCCCGTATATAGCTCAAATGCGGAAAATTAGT
The DNA here is from genome assembly GCA_037127375.1 of Dione juno. Classification (NCBI taxonomy): domain Eukaryota; kingdom Metazoa; phylum Arthropoda; class Insecta; order Lepidoptera; family Nymphalidae; genus Dione; species Dione juno. Next base: position 2,556,316 of record JAXRJS010000061.1, on the reverse strand, counting down.
TCATCTTGTAATTTTATGGACTTTGAGCGCATGTTGAAAGATCGACTCGTATGCGGCATGAAAGATCATCGATTACAATATTAGCTGTTGAAGAGAGATCATTTATGATATCAGGATGTGGTAGATGCGATGGTGATGATGATGATGATGCGATGTATAATATGGGAGTATTAAAACGTCGGAGGTTGTCGAAAGGACTGTCGTTTGTTACAAAATAGTGTCACGCAAGTTAAAGCACATACAAACATAAATGGGGAGTCATCTCATACGTCTAAATCAGAGCCTATGGATATTAATTCACTTCAACAAAAAAAGAATGCACTACTATATTACAGATGTGGTGACCGTCATAGTGGGGATTGTCGTTTTATTAATGCTATATGTCGATATTGTAAGATGAAAGGTATAAAGATATATAGAGAAAATTTGCACACTTAAGAAGAAATCATATAAACACAACATTAACTTTACTGAAAATGAGGCTGATGCTTATTTAAATGTTAAAAATTAAAAATATTTATTTCAGTATCAACATTTTCTTTAACATGCGAAGTAATGAGACCAACCCAGTAAGTTACTAGTATAGCACTAGTACTTGTGTCAGGAGGCCCCGCTCTTCCATAAAACTTCATACATTTGTGGAAATAAATATCTATACAATAAATATCTTATATCTAACCTAACTTAATTTAATTTAATTTAATTATGAAAGAAATGGGCAAAAAGATGTGTGTGATTGTGACTGTGTGTGATTGTGTGTGTGTGTGTGTGTTTGTGGTGTGTGTGTGTGTGTATATTAGTGTACCATTAAGGCTTCTATGTCATCGTAGTTTAACGTTAGTAGCCAGGCAGTTAATATTTTTTTGGACTGATAAGAGCTCATAGGATTAATGTTTAAGATTTTATTTATTTTATTATAAAGAAATCTCGACTGATTTTGAAGCTGGTTATTGCCAAATTTAGTTCTCATAGGAGGAATATATGCTGTTACATTTCTTCTTTTATACTGTTTTTGCGAATCATTTGCAGTGATTCTATGCACTTTTAAGATACTCTGCAATATATATAGCTTTCGAACGGTTAACAATTGGCAATAATTATAAATTCTCTCAGTAGGGAATCTAAAAGGCTTAAAAAACATAACCTTTAACAAGGATCTCTGTGCTCTTTCTAATTGGAGGAATTTTATTTTAGATGCACCACCCCATATAGGGATACAATATCCTAGTATTGATTGCGCTAGGGTTATATAAATTTGAGTTAACAGTTTTTTATTGTCACGTGTCTTAGAATTTTAAATATCCAGATAAGCTTGCGAATTCTAGAACTGGTAAAATCAATATGTGGGTGCCAAGATAATCGTTGATCCAGCATAATACCAAGATATTTGGTAGTAGATACTCTACTCAGAACCGATGGAGCACAATCACAAATATTAGAGCTATCATACAGACAGTTATGCAGCTCGATATTAAAATTGTTTTCAGGCTGAGTTCTGTTATTAATAGTGAAGCACATGTAGTTTGTTTTATCTATGTTAATAGTAAGTAAGTTACAATGAGCCAGAAGTATATTTTTGCAAGTCCCTTTTCTGCAGACAATTTTACGGCATTCCATGAAGGACCGGAGAAGACAATTGCGGTATCATCTGCGTAGGCAAAAATTCTACCATTATCAATGTTCAGAGACAATTATTTAAATGTTATTTACAGTGTAGAAATTCTAAATAATACACCATGTTTTGTTGTAGAAATATTATTAATGGGGGTGCCTGTAATGTTTCAAGTGGACACTGAAGCAAGATTTTCTTTAATAAATGAACACACTTGGCGGAAAATACAACGAGTTCATCAGCATCTTGTTATTAAACCATCAGCATTAACTCTTCGTACATGGGCTGATGCTCCAGTTGTGTTACTAGGCCAGGTACAAATACAGGTCAAATATAAGAATATAATTTGCAATTTAAAAATAATTATTGCAAAAGGACATGGGTCAAACTTAATAGGACGTGATTGGTCCATTGGTCCATTAAATATAAATCTGAATATTAAGTCCATATCTGATATTGAACATAATATTTATATGGAAAATATTATAGCAAAATATAGTGACATTTTTAAAGTAGGTCTTGGTACATATTATGGTAGTCCTGTTAGTATTCATCTTAAACGTGGGGCTACGCCCAGGTTTTTAAAGGCTCGCCCTGTGCCTTATGCTATAAAAGGAGGTGTAGAGAAGGAAATAGATAGATTAGTAGCAGAGAAGGTGTATTGCAACCAATATCCTATTCTGAATGGGCTACTCCTGTAGTGCCTATTGTTAAAAAGTATGGGGAAATCAGATTATGACTATCGTAGTACGGTAAATCAGGCAACGAAATCTAATACATATCCTATGCCTACAGCCAACGAAGTCGTGCACAATATTTTTCGACTTTAGATCTTGATCGAGCTTATACTCAAGTAAAAGTTAAAGAAAATACTACTAACGTACTAACTTTAAATACGCGCAAAGGATTTTATATACAGTTCATAGATTACCATTTGGCGTTAAAGCTTGTCCAGGGATATTCCAATGTCTTATGACATCACTTTTAGCAGGGATTCCAGGAGTGGCAGTTCTTATAGATGACATTATTATTAATTGTTTACGATGAAGCAACGACTTGAAATCGTTTTGGAGCGCATACAAAAATCTGGTTTACGACTTAATAAAAATAAATTACGAAAATTAGACGGATCGAGGGATATCCAAATTCCAAACATGTTATTAGGACTAAGAATTACTCCATGTACCAGCACAAATAAAAACCCTTTTGAACTTTTGATGAATAGGCGTCTTCGCACTGTGATGAATATTATTCACCCTGATCATTTGATACATAGAAAGATAGAGAATCAATTACGAAATGCTAATCATAAAACTCATAGAGAGACAAATATAGGACAAAAAGTAATGTACAGGAACTATAATAACGGTTCAAAGTGGCTGCCTGGTAATAGTAAATAAAGATGGTTAATCAAGTTACAGAGACATTAAATTAAAAAATACCAATGAGAACAAGGATATTAATGCAAGATGGAGTAACAATTCCAAATCAAAGACAGAATAGCTGTGAAAGTGATAAGAAAGAAATAAATGATAATATTATAGAAATCCCAAGCTCAGAACAGTGGTAAGATATTCTAGGAATACCTAACTCCTCTGAAATTACTTTATCTGGGAAAATGATTAAGAATAACTTTAATTTACATTCTACAATTCCATATTCTCAGCCCAGCGGCTCTAAATTTAATATTAATTATATTTGCTAAAGTGATTTCATGATTTAAGTGGTAGATTTATCTTTATTATAATTATTTAATTAATTTATATGTTATCCAGAGAAATTGGTAATTACTTAGGGGGGAGATACGTTATATATATGATTTGATCATTTGCTTACCTTTTTATGTAAAAACTTAAATCAAGTGGGTAATTGAATAATAAATATGTTTGTGACACTGTCTTCTCTTGTCTTGTCTCTTTTCTCCGATCTTGTACGCACTGTACACCAGCGACGTGCCTCGTACAAAATTAGTCCACCTGGCGATGTACGCCGATGACACCGCCCTATACACTACTTCTCACTATTCTCGCCTGTTGACTGAAAGACTCCAGACTGTGGCCGACGCCCTCGGCGATTTGTACCGTTTATGGAGGATCGGAAACGGCCTCCACTGTCACATGTTAAACCGACCTATTCATATTGGAAACCACAGGCAAAATATCTAGGAGTAATCCTAGATTCCAGACTTTCTTTTAGCTCACACGTCAAGATAGCCAGAAACAAAGCTCTCTTTATTCTCAGTAGGCTTTATCCTCTTATCTGCAAGCAGAGTAAATTGTTACTTAGACATAAGCTGACACTATACAAAACTTGTGTAAGACCTGTCCTTACTTATGCTAGTGTCGTATTCGCACATACTAAGCTGAATGCCCTTCAAATTGTTTAGAATAAATTCTTGCGAATCGCGTCAGGTTGTCCCTGGTTCGTTCACAATGTCAACCTACATAGAGACTTCGAACTGGAATCGATTCAAGAGTACTGCAGAGACCTATCCAGGCGCTACTTCGAGCGCGCAGCTACTCACGCGAACCCCCTTATCGTACAGGCGTGTGATTACACCCCGTACGCTAAAACTAAGACGACGCCAGATCAGACGCCCGCGTAGCGTTCTATTAGACCCATATGATCCCATTACAGTTGCTAATGCTCCATATGTAGGTAGGAAGCACAAAACACATACACGACACTCACACCGCCGTCGATGGAAACGACGACGAAGTCCAGCATATTTGACAGCGGTTAGGGACTGCTAGGTGCCTGCAGATTAGTCTAAGTTTCTCCAGCTGCGTCTTCAGGTCGCGGCTGGTTTACTAAGAATAGGGAACATCCCCCAGCCCTCTCGTCGACCGCAAGCTCGAGTCCCGCAGGGGACGCCCTTGCCGCCGACGTTTCCTCTCAAGCAGACACAATAGTGCTTGCTACTTCTCAGGGACAGAGTACCCTCTTCCCTCCCCAACCGGTGTCGCTGTCAAGGCCAATAGGGCTAACAGCATTCAACTCACAACAAAAAAAAAACAAAAAAAAATGTCTTGTCTTGCTACCAAGCTCAATAAATAAATGTGATTAAAATTGTATTATTTAAACATAATAAATATTAATCCTCTTGTAGTAAAAATATTGCGAATTAAATACTGTCAAATGTACCTAAAGTAATATTTTTATATGAAAATTGTCTGTGAATTTTTGTAATTCCATTTTTTGTCTTGTATCTGTGATTACTCTTATGTTAAGGATAAGAGTAGCAAGTAACGTACAAAATGAATGCATGTTTGTCGTCTCGATAGTTCGGGCATTCAATATGTCAAATCAATATTAATAAAAAAATAGTTCCATAAAACTCTATATCATCGTACATATTATAATATATTTGAGTGTATATGTTCTAATTGCATACATTGTAATTATAAACCTTTGTTCACTATAATTATTCAACACACGAAACCCGCGAGGTCACGATATTAAGAATTAATTATTGAGAAATTTACTGTTCTCAGTTCATAACCTTTAAGTTCATATATATATATATTTATATATATATATATATATATATATATATATATATATATATATATATATATATATATATATATATATATATATATATGTATATATATATATATATATATATATATATATATATATATATATATATATATATATATATATATATATATATATATATATATATATATATAATATATATATGTACATATATATATATATATATATATATATATATATATATATATATATATATATATATATATATATATATATATATATATATATATATATATATATATATATATATATATATATATATATATATATATATATATATATATATATATATTATATATATATATATATATTATATATATATATATATATATATATATATAATATATATATATATATATATAATATATATACGTATTTAGTGAGTATGTATAGGGCTCCATGTGAGTGTTATCTAAAAATAAAATATTTTCTAATTAACGACGTTCTTCTGATAATAAAAGTTGTCTGTTATTATTATGAAAAAGAAAGAAGGACTCGCTGTGGTCGCTACAGTGTAATAAAAACACCAATTACCATTAGACAGACACTAATAACTTAGATATCATGCAAAAATCGCTATTTAAATACAAAAATAAACATTATTAGAGTTCCGTACCTCAAAAGAAATGTGTTTCTTTTTGAACCCTTATTGTTTTTTGTCTGTTTGTCTGTCTGTCTCTCCAGCTGTCAAGCGTAATCAAAACATAAGACTTGGTAAGAAGTTACTTATTAAATTTTAAGAAGCTATTACTAAGTACTTATAAAAAATCCGAATATTGGAAATTTATAGATATATCAAAAATACTAATTCTATTACAAGCTTATGTTATACAAAATCAGTGATATGCACTCCAAAGCTAAGTTTATTAATTTTTAAAGTTGTATTGTCCCTTTACTACAATCATGAAGTTGGTGCGGAACTCTCGATGCGTAAGTCCGACTCGCACTTAAACAATAATATTATTGAATTATATTAATTATCTAACTGTGTATAACAACACTATAGAATAATTTATAGTTAATTTATTATTCAAATATATTTATGATGATTTTTAATAATTTATGATGATTTTTATACAAAAATCGCAAAGCAAAGAACTTCTATTGTTTAAAATTCAATGGCACGTATCTTGAAATGAATGCATGCAAAAAAATTGAGAAAATGAAGATAATATGTATACATATAATATATCAAATATTCTTAAGTAAGTTGAGTAAAATATTCATAGTAACAACTAAGACAATGAACTAGAGTAAAAAAGTAACAATGTCTCTAACGTTGCCTTGGCCGAGAAAATAAGTATCTTAGTCTATTGATTTAGTGATTACATTTTAAAACAGTGTCAGTGTAATATTTAAATAGCGGTGTAAATGTTAATAAAGTAAATTATTTTATACATTTAATGCACCTGCACCTCTTTTTCCAACGAAAGAAAACAAATTAAACATAGTCTACAATTAAAAAAGACGAACACGTGGTGCTGACGTCAAATCACGTTGATTTAGAAAAAATGGCATTAATTAACTATCATGTGAATCATGACAAATATTTTAAAATATTTAAATTCTTAGCCATTCCAATTATTTATATTATGTACCTACCACATTTGTATATGTTTTATTATAAAAGTAATTTAGATATATTTTTTATAAATACATAGAGTAATCATCAGTAGACACATCATCATGTGGGAACAAGTTAGAGTTAGAGTTAGAGTACCATCGTGGCGCAGAGGCACAGCGTCTGCCTCTAAACGCGATGGTTTGTTGGTTCGATTCCCACTCGGGGAGAATGAATTATTTTCATTTTCTTCACTCTGGCAACAAGGCAAAGCGCGCCGTTGAGTTCCGGCACACGCAATGCCTCGAATGTGGAGTGTCTTAACACTAGGTTACTTCAACCTACGGTCCCCGCTGCCTATCCTGCTACGTGCGGGATACAACGTGAAGCTAAATAAATAAATAAATATAGTTATCAAAATAATCCGGGAACGATTTCCCGGAAATTCGTGTCATACTCAGAAAATATTTTTTAGTTCTAGCTCGAAATTTCGGAATTATTTGAGTTATAAAACGTAAAATCCCGTTTATCCTGTCCTATTGAAATATCGACAAATTCTCAAAAGTACAACGTTTTTAGTGAATAACGATATAGATAACCAACCATTCCCCTACAATAATATAAAAAATTACCGTAAATCACAGACGGACGAAGCCGCGGGCGAGCCGCTAGTCTATACTAATAAATAAAATTGGAGTATCGGTTTGTAATATTAAATCAATCCCTTTATACTACATGCATACGAATACGGTACATATACCAAACTAATATATTTTTAAATTTTTAATCGGCTAATCTCTGAAACGGCTGGACCGATTTTGACGGGGCTTTCACTGACTTTTATTTGATTTTAGAAAAAATATATATTATATTAGAGTAAATACGACCATGTACACTTGACTTGAACGGCGGAGCCACAAGCGGGTCGCTAGTATTAAATAAATTAGGGCGTTTTCTTTTATGTCCAGGCATAAATATATACTTTTAAATAAATAGCCAAGCACACAATCATTTGTCTTTCAAATAAATTTTCTCACGTTATGCGTGACGTACATTTCAAACTTGAAATTTGGTAATAATATTTATACAATTTGCGAACCGGAATACTTTATAGAGCCATATTTTAAAGGTCTTTGTCGTAGATCGAAGTTCGTGATATAATTTTATTAATTTAAATTTATGACAAACAAAATGAGTTGCTCCTTCCAATGTCTTTTAGAAGTAAAATATAAATAACAAATAAAAGATACTCTGTACTTTTTAGGCTAAATCTTAACAGCTAATTAATAATGATAACTGTCACAATGAATTTATAAAAATAAATTGTAGGTATAGAATATGAAAATAATAATTCATTATACAGTATATGTTCACATTTGTACATATGTATTATTACGTATTCTTATGTATGTACAATAAGTATGTATATCGTAATAAAACTTCACTACGCTGATTTATTTTTATAGGTATACGAATATATATATACCTTTTGAAATATGAAAATTTAAATATTATACGAACTAGTCTAGACTAGTATCTAATATATTCTGCTTTCATTTTCCATCAAGTAGGGAGAGAAATTTAGATGTCGAGACATATTTTAGCTTCACCGCTTCAGTCCACTGTCATCAGCCTCTTCATACACCCTCTTGGATATGCTTAAGCTTTTATACTCGGCGCAACGTGTTATGATGTCTGTAGAAACAGACAAGATTCAAATCCACGCATAATACATTTATGTACATAATATTTAATAAATAGTATCTGATAGTAGTATTATTATGTAATAATTCAAAAATAGGCGTAGTATATCATATTTATTACCATTATAGTAGTAAAGTTACAAAATCTAGACGAAAAAATTAACTAAATAACAAATAATAATATTAATAGTAAGCAAATTTTGATACGAGTACCTTCCAACAACAAAGTAAAAACTTTCTTAAACCGAAGCGAATTATTTATATTACTAAGCCATTTTAAACATATATATTTATATATATTTTCATTATCTCTTATAATTTTTAAAGATATATTATAATTATAATATTATCATAATCGCTAATTACTTAAAAATGTAATCATTTGATACTAATCAGGTAAAAAATATTAACAGCCCGACACAGACAGAGCGACATTGTTCTGCACAGAAAAGAAGCGAATTATACATGACTTCTTTTAGTTAAGCATCGGCTTAAATATATCAATATTATTGTCAATATAATAGTGCGTATTGACTGTAGTGACGTTCAAATCCATCCAGGACCTATTAAAATACATACACAAATTTTATTCAAATTGGTCCAGCCGCTTTGAAAGAGTAAAGACGACCAATGTCATATTTTTTTAAAATGAAATCTATTATATAATTAATTCATATTAATTATGTATTTAAAAAATTTTTATCTTTTGACTTGAAGTATACTTATACGATTTATTATTTTATTAAGTTAACAATATATTATTATGTACGTTCAATAATCAGTGATTTATTGATAGTTAAAATGTGAGAAAATGCTAAAAAACGTTATCGCATCAAAGTGTTCGTGTCTTGAGATACATAAAGATAAAGATATGATTTAAAAATTTCATAATTTTCTACTGATACCAAACAAAAAAATATATTATAAATGTAAAACGACGTATCCATACATACTTTATATATATATATATATATCTTCTTCTTCTTCCTGGCATTAGTCCCGGCTTTTGCCAGGGTCTGCCTTCCGACTAAGACCAATCGGTCCATATGAGTGGCGAAGTGGTTTTTGTGGAGCGATTGCCATCTGACCTCCAAACCCATTACTGGGAGAAACCAAGAAAGGACAGGGAATCAGAGGCAGAAAGACTTGGAATATAGGGGAGGGACACCACTTACATGGATTGGATCGGGTTATGAAAGTGGTGGCTCGAGGTCCCGGGGTCGCGTACCCGTATGCCGGAAACCAAATATCGGACAGATAATTGGCTTAGACACCCTCTGAGATGCCAACGCCACGCGGTGTTCCCAGGCGGTCACCCATCCAAGTACTGAACGCGCCCGACGTTGCTTAACTTCGGTGATCGGACGAGAACCGGTGTGTTCAACGTGGTATGGGCGTTGGCGTATATATATATATATATATATATATATATATATATATATATATATATATATATATATATATAATATATATATATATATATTATATATATATATATATATATATATATATATATATTATATATATATATATAATATATATATATATATATATATATATATATATATATATATATATATATATATATATATATATATATATATATATATATATATATATATATATATATATATATATATATATATATATATGTATGGATGGATAAAGATATATTTAAAAAGATGCTATTGTTATATTAAACAAATATTTAAAAAATTTTGTCTGTTTGTTTGTCTCAGAAGCAGCTTAACCGATTCAAATGTAATTTTCACCATTGTGTTATGGTAATGTTCAACATATATAGAATTTGTTTTATTTGACATTAGTGTTTGTGTAGAAGTGCCTGAAATTTCAAATTAACTTTTCCAAGTAGACAAAGTTGCGGGCGCAGCTAGTTAATAATATATAATGATATCTAACTCAGGAACTACTGCTTCCAAATGGAAAATCATATAATACGTTAGACGTTTCGTTGTTACCTCCTCACTCCTGTACCACTTATATTTTAATATATGTAGAGAGAGACATTCCGTTCCCCGCTTTCAGCTATAAGAGACGTCATGTTAAGTGGCGGAACTGTATCCTGCGGTTTTCTAGAGCGCGGACGAACATTGTGAAGAAAATAAAAATAATTCCTTTTTCTCGAGTGAGAATCAAACACACATTGTCATATTTACAGCCACACGCTGTGCCGCTGTCAATTCAGCTATTCCCATTTGACCACACATGTTGATGAAGTCCTAGATCAATTATAAAAAAATGTTTTTGTTACAACATATAAACATGCAATGTCATAAAATAATTATTATATATAAATATTAATTTTATGGAATAATAAACAACGTGGCTTGACTTATTTTGAAAACTAAATTTTACCGTAAGTCTAAAGAGCATCACACTCATTCCGTTATTGTTTATTAAACAAAGGCGTGTAACAAGACATGTTAATTAGACAGAATAAAAAAAATATAAATTTATAAACATCTGCTTTATTTGCTTGCGGAAATTTTTAAAACAGGTATATATTAAAATGTTTGAATTAACATATATATTAAATTAAGTAATGTTCAATATTTCCATATTTCAATGTTCAACGTATATAATGTACACAATAATAATTGTAAAGGCCCTGGTAGATATGGATTTTTTACTTCCTCAACATTCATGGTGTCTATGTATTTTAAAATGCGGGTTGGTTATTTTTAATCGTGTGAGGGGAATTATTTTTTGTTTCGTTTATTTGTTCATATACAACTATAAGATTAATTAGATATCCTGTCAATGTCGTGTATTCATAATATATGTATTTGTTGACAGTTGACTTACGACGGTTATAAAATAGCATTTACATAAAATAATTTTTTTAAGGACTCTGTAGTAACTTACGGTGCATTTGTGATAACAAAATTATTCTATACGTAAAAAATTATTCGATTATCATCATAATATTACATTAAATGTTTTTTACAATTCAGGTGATTGATACGTTTGGCGATAATAAATATTTTGCACAAGGTTATCAAAAGTAAAAAAAATTATGCGTTTTAAAGTTTTCAAAGAACATTTCATGCATATTTTTATTGTACATGATCACATTTTTTAAATATTTATTATAACAACTCTACCGTGTTACTTACCATAACTGTTACTATATTAGTTGTAAAGCTTATAAGCTTATTAATTTAGCTGCTTATAAACTAATTGTAATTGAGGTATTCGAGGCGCAGCGGCACAGCGTCTGACTGTACACGGGATGGTTATGGGTTCAATTTCCACTCGAACTAAATATTTTGATATCCTCGCTCGTGTATTCACAAAATTCAGCATTAAATTCAGCCAATCTACATGCAAAATCTTGAAAATTGGGCGGAAAGTGGGGACTAGAGTTTCTTAATCTTAACACTAAGATCCTCAGCTTACCATGGTGTAAGCGGGATGCAAACAAAAATATGTAGCTAACATATCGAACAATAATTTGTTGTTTTTGTAATAGTGTTGTAATAGTAGTATTAGTAAGTGATTGTATATTCAATCCTCAATTGGGGTAATAAATTTATTTAAAGTATGTTCATTTCGTCACTTTGGGAAACAAGCGCGACGATGAGTTCCTTTACCGGACACGCAATATCTGCACTGTAGTCTGTAGCTATCTTTAAATTTTAGCAAAGATCAGGGAGTGTTAATTGAGAGCTGAGACGCTAGTCTCTCTCTCTTTCTATCTTATCTCTCTCTAGATACTCACTGTGTACCTTCCTTTACGGGGAAAAACTAAATTTATTATATACCTTAGTTTTGAAACCTGTATAATAATCAAAAGATTGTATCTAATTACACATTATATTTTTATCTACTATGTTTTATATCTTTGAACGGCAATATTTAAAAAGACAAACAAACAAATAATCTGTGAAGTGTATAGTACCTACCTCCTAAGCTATATATAGAAAGAGCAATGAGTGCATAAGCGCTGAAGTCGTTGACCTTAGCTGCGGTAAATAAATGCATTGGTAGAAGGAATGTTGTATTGTTTCTACTTTTTAAAAAAATATTTAACATTTATGTAATTTTTATTATATGTAGTAATAATAAGAAACTTTATATAATAAATATTACATAATTAATGTTAATATTACTTGTTATACAAATATTGCATAAATGTCATCGAAAATTAATACAACTATGCAAGTATTTTATATCTTGTATGTATATATATATATATATATATATATATATATATATATATATATGTATATGTATATATATATATATATATATATATATATATATATATATATATATATATATATATATATATATATATATATATATATATATATATATATATATATATATCTTCTTCTTCTTCCTGGCATTAGTCCCGGCTTTTTGCCAGGGTCTGCCTTCCGACTAAGACCAATCGGTCCATATGAGTGGCGAAGTGGTTTTTTGTGGAGCGATTGCCATCTGACCTCCAAACCCATTACTGGGAGAAACCAGGAAAGGAAAGGGAATAAGAGGCAGAAAGACTTGGAATATAGGGGAGGGACACCACTTACATGGATTGGATCGGGTTATGAAAGTGGTGGCTCGAGGTCCCGGGGTCGCGTACCCGTATGCCGGAAACCAAATATCGGACAGATAATTGGCTAGACACCCTCTGAGATGCCAACGCCACGCGGTGTTCCCAGGCGGTCACCCATCCAAGTACTGAACGCGCCCGACGTTGCTTAACTTCGGTGATCGGACGAGAACCGGTGTGTTCAACGTGGCATGGACGTTGGCATATATGTATATATATATATATATATATATATATATATATATATATATATATATATATATATATATATATATATATATATTATATATATATATATGTATATATATATATATATATATATATATATATATATATATATATATATATATATATATATATATATATATATATATATATATATATATATATATATATATATATATATATATATATATATATATATTTTATTAACTCGGGTCTTATAATATAATATATATAACCTTAAAAATGAATCCATTTCCCATGGTTGGTGGTATGGAAAAAGTTTTGAGTTTTCTAATTATTTTTTGGTTGTGTTAATTATTAATTAATTAGAATAATTTTATGACATAGAAAAGCCTTACAAACTTTTTTTTGTAGTTCATTACATATAAAATTAGTGTATATGAAATTAGTACGAGACCCTATGAGCACAAATATCACTCGCACATGACCGATATTTATTTAAATTAACAAAAAATTACTATAAGTTGCAAATTTCTCTATGGGGCAACACACATATTATATGATATATGATTTTATTGATAAACTCTATCAATAAAATTGAATTATCTGATTTTAAACTAATTGTTTACACGCTACTATATAGATAGAGAAGGGAGGTTATGAAGCAACATATAGGTTACTTTTTATCTCGGAATTGCCGCGTGATCACCGATTTATTCGGGAATAATTACATTCACCGTCGGCAAGTATCTATGAAGATAAAATATGATAATTTTAATTTATATACATTGTTTTTCTTTATATCTACAGACAAAGTGATTCGAAAGGGAAAGCACCTCATATGTACAATACATATTTGCATGTTATATTAGAATATATCCGATATCAAGCGGGCGAAGCCGTGATCGGGTCTATAGTACTTAATAAGTAATTCACGTATCGTTGTACTAGTTAGATCTAGGTAGGCAATAAGAATTTAGTGTTGAGACATTTTCATGGGTGGCGGGACCCAAAGTTGCACGCAAAGTGCGGCATTAAAAAGCATAGCTTACCAGAACGGAGAAAAAAGTCTACCCACAGTGGTGATCGTATAAACAAAATCGCGTTTACGTTAAGAGGTGCGTATAAATTTGAATTCAATTCTTTAAAAAAATATCACTCATATTTAGATTGTGTGAATTTATAACATTCACCCAGTGAAGGTCTTTTCTTTCGAAATATTAAGTAAAGTGCAGAGCCCTTATTAATGAATTCAAAAAACACTGCTTATCAGTTCACTGAGCTTATTACTATAAGTATGAATATTGAACGTAAACATTACAAAATAATTATAATCAGATGCATCATAGGGAATATTTATTTTATAAATAAAAAAACAACGTATATTATTTAAATCTGAATAAATGTATATACAGTAGATAGCTACATATAATATGTAAATTATTATTGTTAATGGTGTATTTAAATGCAACATAAAATTCATAAGCAAGCAGAACTAATCTCTGTCTATACACGTTAAGTGCCTAACAAAACTCGTAAGTAAACGAAGAATGTATGGTGGTATTAAATATAAAAAAAAAACTCGCAAATTGATGCTTGACATTTCCAAACACGCTTGAACCGACAAGGCCGATCAAAGTCCACAGATCTACGTCGCAAACGTTCACACCGCGTTATACCGGTAAATAAACATGTGACGAAACCTATACAGCCAGCATATCATGTATATTGCAAAATTAAATTGATTCATTTAAATAGTATATTATATACAGTTGGAGTTTATTATTTAGAAAAATGAAAATTGTTGTGAATTTTAATATACATATGCGCACCGAGTGTTCCGTACTTATGATTACGAACTTATAATTAACGAAATACTAGTTATAAAATTGACAAACTTAATTTTGGGGTGTAATTTTGTATGAAATTAACTGCAAATATAATTTGATAATGGTTTATTTCTGTGTTAAACGTGTAAATTATTTTATCATACAGACAGACAGACAGGCAGACAGATGAGCAGACGGACGAGACGTCCTTTTTAGGTACGGAACCCTAATGATAAATACTTTTAATTTAAACATACGAGTTACGAGTATATACGAGTATGTAAACCAAATAAATTATGAAAATAAAATAAATTGTAAATAAGTTGTTCATTCTTTTATAAAATAATTTACAACTATAATAATTGATTACCCATTTATATAAAACACCTAACGAAGGTGATAATTTCCATGGAACAATTAGGTATGTTTTATATGACAACTACGTTGAGGGACTTTTTATTTTTCAATTAATATATTATTATAGGAGACACGATAAGACTTAAAAACTCGCCTCTTCGTCCTTATAATATATGAAGTTTTCTTTCAGTAAATATCAATTTAAAATCCGTTACTAGCTTGAAAGATCTAAGCGTACATCGCGTCGGCAGGGAGCATACTCTTAATATGAGGTAAGATTCTTTTAGATAGCAGATTTATATTTTATTTCTTTCTTTTTACAAATAACAAATGTGATTGTAACTTTTTTAAAGGAAAAAGCATTAAACACACACACACACACATCTATTATTATGTCATATTCTTCATATATAAATGAAATAACAATAATACATTTTGTTAAAAACGTTGGACCTATCTCTGACAAGATCTCTTCCAGCCAACTTTAGGAAGTGGATAAGTACCAACCAGTGAAAGAGCCAAAATGGTGCTAAAAATATTTTTTTAAATATTACTTATAATAAATACAAAAATATTGAAATAATATATATCTATAAATACATACAATATATACAGTAATAATATAGATATGTATATAAATAAATATATTTTTTTTATAATACTCATATATAAAACAAATTTATATTTTCAGTCATATAATATCTGCTTGCATTGCTTGTATATATTAATTAAATAAATAGTTTAAAAAATATTATACATCATACATGTACCTAAATAATCTTCTCTATAAATCTTGATAAATTAACGGTATCCGTCAAAAGGAAATAAATAGTACGTATACAATTATGTATTTTCATATTTTATTAACATAGTTTATCGTAATGTCTAACCTTACTTTGTTTATGCGCTAGCTACCTACAGAGTAATAAAAATAGTGCCTCACCCATTTCAGACATATAGATATTTAATCTTTACATATAATATAAATTTTACTGATCGCTCTGTACATGGAAAATATATTAAAAAAATCTAATTCTATAATTAGATTAAATGGAATAGAATACAAAACAATGATTTTTAAATGTTTGTGTGTTTGTCTGTGCGTTTGTGCATGCTATTATCAGAATCTCTTTAATATTTAGTGTTTGCTTAATTTCAATTGGATCAATAAAAAAAATTGTAACAATTTAAAATACTTCGTTCGACAAAATTGCTACGTAATAACTATTCTATCGAATTAAACTGGCGATAAATATCAATCTGGCTTATGGATGTAAGGCATGGACCTTAAAACAAGACACCGCAAAACACATAACGGCGTTCGAGATGTGGTGCTACCGTCGCATGTTTCGCATTAGTTGGACGCAGAAGGTCCGTAATGAAACCGTGCTCGACCGTGCAATATGCCCCGAATAATGATGCAAACCATCAAAAAGCGGAAAATACAATACTTAGGCCATAGTTTGAGCCATGACAAATACAGTTTTCTGCAGCTTATTATGATGGGTAAAGTGGACGGCAAAAGGCGCGCTGGACGAAGGAAAATAACGTGGTTGAGTAACATCAGGGAATGGACCGGTATCAAATCCGTGGAACAACTATTTCGCTTAGCATTGGAGTAAAGCATTTCGGCGGGTAGATACGAAAGTGCAAAGACGTACTTTTACCAGCTTTTCATTTTTTTTTATTGAAATTGTATAGTAAACATAATATATGTAAAAAAATCTAAATAAGTGTGTTTAAGTTGACGTAAACTAAACTTTCCCACAAAGTAATTTCACAATTTACGCAAGTATGGAAACACCTGTGGAACAGCTGCTTAGAGGTATGGATGAACCTCCTCAATGTTTTCTTCTCGCATGGGTGAGTTTGAAAAGAATCTAGCTCAGCCTGGTACTACTACCTCCACTCCCACCGTAAAAGCTTTGACTTCAGACTTCTAAACATTTAAAGCTTTTGTTTGGAATGCACTCAGTCTCTTAAAGTCACAAGTCGAGTTGGTTGTGCTTGATATGGACCGCTTGGAGACACATTCCAGGAGAAAGGTTCTATTGCTCCATGGCATTAAAGAAGATAAGGATGAAGACGTCTTGCGGAAGACAATAGAGGTATTATCTAGCCACATGAAGTTGTCGGAAGTGAATCCCGCATCTATCGAGTCATGTCACAGACTCGGCGCTAAAAAGAGCTCAGCAAGGCCTGTGCTTGTTAGATTTTTTAGTCAACAGGTACGCTCCAACGTGTGGAAGGCAAAATTTTTATTAAAGAGCACTAAAATAACCATGACAGAATTTTTAACTAAGTCGCGTCAGGAGGTGTTTATAGCAGCTCGTAAACACTTTGGCCTAAAAAATTGCTGGTCTGCTGATGGCAAGATAGTCATATTGCTTGCAAATAAATCGAGAGTTAAAATTTCCTCCTTGCTTGAACTTAAACGGTTAATTCAACAAAATCCTCATACGAAACCTGCTAACAACAACTAGTATGGGTATTTAGGGTATTTGCACTGTTTACGCCTTTTCAATTTAGCCGCTTTATATCCTTAGTAGTTCTTATAGTCACGATTGCCTGCATTTAACCTATTATTTATTTACTTTTGTAATATTAACTTAGGCAAGATTTTTAATTGTATACTGTCAAACTGTTTCAAATGTAAAATTCTCAGATTTTTGTTATTAGTATTATTACAAGTGTCATTTGTCTTGTGCCACAGATCATAACTTTTATTTTTCTTTATACCGTTTGTGTGTATACAGATAATGATCTGAATGGTGTATACAGATAATGAACTGTCATAGTATTTGTTTTTACTACTGTTTTAATTTAGTACTTTTTTAAATTTGTATTAACTACTTAGTGTAAATTTATTTGTTAGTCAACTTGTGCACGTGGTTTTACTCGTAAATTTGATAGGTGTTTTTTTTACATTTATTTATAAATATTATATAATTATTTTTATTTTTATTATTTTTGTAATTATATATACATATATTTATATCATTTATTTTTAAAAGGTTTTATTTATTTACTAATATGAATATAAATGATGAGTTCTTATCTTGCTCATCGAGTAACTATGATAGTGCTGATAGTGATCTTTCGTCTTGTTCAGATTCCGAAATATTATTGGATAAGTTGTTGAATACTTTTAATGATCCTACAACTTCTCTTTCCTTAGTGCATATCAACGCGCAGAGCATACCTGCTCATTATAACGATCTTCTTGCATCCTTTGGCTCCGGCGTAGTCGATTGTATACTTATATCTGAAACCTGGCTAAAACCATCCCTTTCGTCAGCTTGCTTCGCCCTTCCAGGATATCAGTTATACCGTAATGACCGCACTGAGCGGGGAGGTGGTGGCGTTGGTATTTATCTTCGCGACAACATTCCTGCCTGTGCTATTTTTTGTTCCCTTAATCATACTGTAGGATCTCTTGAATATATCTTTCTTTAAATAGAAGTGCACCATAAGAAAATTCTCTTGGGTGTCTTATATTCTCCGAATGATAAAGTGAACTATTTTAGAGATCTAGAAAGTGTTCTAGAAAGTCTTTCACTTCAATACGAGCATATAATTTGCATGGGTGACTTGAATACATGCCTGCTAAAGAATGATTCTAGAACTAACCAGCTTAAATCACTTAACGAGTCATACAATTTACACATTTTACCTATGTCATCGCCCACTCATTATTTTCCTAATTTTAGACCTTCTCTAATTGATATTATCTCCGTATCTAACCCTAATCTTGTTATTTCTCATGGCCAAATGACTGCCCCTTTCTCTTTCATGACTTAATCTTTCTTTCGTATAAACTACGCCCTCCCAAGGTTAGAGGCAAAATATTTCTTCAGCGCAATTTTAAGCATATGGACCTGGAACGCTTTAGGGAGGATTTAAAGAACATCAACTGGTCACACATAATGTCATTATCAAACATTGACGACATGGCAGAATCTTTAATTACGGAACTAATTAATATTTACAATATTCATGCTCCCGTACGACCAGTTCGGAGGAAACATGCGCCTGCTCCCTGGTTAACTCCAATATTTAAAAGATGTATGGCTAAGCGTAACAAAGCTAAACATAAAAATAAAACCTCTCCTTGTGAGGCAAATCTGTCAGCATACAAAAAACTGCGTAACATTTGCAACAGAATGTGTAGGGATGCTAAGCGCCGCTATATTCACAATACCATTCAGAATCTGTGTCAAGCGCAAGTTTAGAAGTTCTTGGAGTCGCTTGGTGTAGGCAAAACCACTGAAAAACATCAGATTTCAGTGTATCTCAATGTTCTAAATTCTCACTTCACAACACCAATATTAAATATAAATCCCCAAATAAAGTCGCAAACACTTGCCTTTTTGTCTCACATTGACCTACTAGACTCAATGCCCTTCTCCTTTAAACCTAGTCTCAGAAGATGAAGTCAAGAAGTATATCCGCTCCATTTCTACCAAAGCCATCGGGAGCGACAATCTCAGCCTTGAGATGATTCTTCCTGTGTTGGAGGACATTGCACCAGTGCTTACCCACATCATAAATTTTTCACTGTCATGTAATGTCTTTCCCACACAGTGGAAGAATGCTTATGTCGTTACATTGCCTAAAATCTCGAATCCCATCAATTCTTCGTATCCTATCCAAAGTCCTTGAAACTACCGTTTACAATCAACTTTATTCCTTCCTTTCCACTAATAATCTTCTATGTCCTTACCAGTCTGATTTCCGCCCCTTTCATAGTACAGTTACTGCGCTGCTGAATATTAAAGAGGACATTCGTTGCGCTATGTATAATACCAAGCTCACTGCAATGGTACTGCCGGATTTCAGCACTGCTTTTAACTCAGTAGATTTTGATATACTTCTTGCTTCTCTCCGTGCAGTTAACATTCCTCCTACAGTTATAAACTGGTTTCACTCTTATCTCTTCGATCGCCAGCAATGCGTGAAAGCCTCTCCTAATCTCACAGCTGGTGTTCCTCAAGGCGATGTCCTTTCTCCACTTCTATTCTGTATTTTTATTAACAATATTTCAAAAGTCATCTCTTCTCCTTCCCATCTGTATGCCGATGATTTACAATTGTATCGACATGGCTACTTTAGTGAATTGCCAGAAACCATCGCGTCATTAAACGAAGATTTAGCTGCGATACAAAGCTGGGCTGAATCTTTCGGTCTTTTAATTAATCCAAAAAAGTCACAAGCAATTATTATCAGCAGTAATAGACTTGGAAATAAGATCAATTGGGATTTAGTACCCAAGGTTATGTACTCGGGAACTCATATTCCGTACTATGACAAAGTTAAGAATTTGGGACTAATTATCGATAGCAACCTAACATGGAGATCTCAAATTAACGAACATAGTAAACGCATGCATTTTTCATTTCATTCTCTCAAGCGTCTCCAATATTTTCTTCCTCATAAGACCAAAATTATGCTTGCGCAATGTCTGTTTTTACCAATTCTTGATTACGCCGACGTTTGCTACTTGGATGTAAATGAGGAGCTACTTAGCAAATTAGAGCGCCTTCAAAATCTCACGATACGTTTCATCTATGGTCTACGGAAGTATGACCATGTCTCTCAGTTTCGCGCTCAGCTTAATTGGCTCCCAATCCGTTTTCGCCGTGATATGCATATCCTTTCCCTCCTTTTTAAAATACTTAATTACCCAAATTTTCCCACCTACCTACGTTCCCGTTTCAACATCCTGCCTACTCCCACCCGCTCAAGAAGGTCTTATGTAAAACCAATTCTTGACATCCCAAAAAGTAACACAAAATTCCTACAAAAGTCCTTCTCCGTATGTGCCGCATCGATTTGGAACAAACTTCCCAAGCCAATACAAGAGAGCCAGTCATTAACATCATTTAAATCTAAATTAAAACAACATCTTATTCAACTTTCAGGCAGCACTTAAAAAGTAAAATATTGTATAACGATGTATGTATATGTGTATATATGTGTATGTATGTATGTATGTATTTATGAATTGAATTTAAATGTACATTTCTATTGCACATTTTTGTCGCCCCGCTATATTTATCACCTTCATCAACTTCCACAGCTTGGCTGGAAGAAATCTCTGTTACAGATAAGTCCTTTGCACACTTTATACTGTATTATTTGCTTATTATGTTTTTGTGCAATAAAGTATATATAAAGCTTAGTAAGCTAGCGGCCGACCTTCAGAATTGGAGAAGCACATAAAGAAGGAGATAAATATCAAGTATCAAAATAGGTCACATTTTTTAATAAAAAAAAATTATGGAAATTACAACAATTTAGACTAAGGTATTAATTTTTTATATTAGAAATCATTAAAAGTTCGCTGCACTCACCAATGCAATTCAGTTTATTATTTATAAATAATCATACAATATAGCTTAAGCGGTCGATGCCGCGGGCGGGGCGCTAGTCAACAGTAGCTCTTTTTGACAGTGAACTCTTTATTGCACTTAAAAAAAACAAGTAAGTAAGTAAAGTAAAAATAGATTAAAGTTTACAAATGCTGCCCTTTTTAGGTTTACCTTTGATTTCTAAAACAAATCTCTTCCATCCAACCAGTGGTAGAGGATGAGTGTCAAACAAACAGCGGAAACAGGCAGTGCAAATATAAGAGAAAAATGAAACAGATATATAAATATATAAATACATACACAATATACTTAAGGACAGAAATAAACTAAATATTTAGAAGCTAGATTTGCCTAAAATAAACACTTGTTACATAATTTCATTATTAAATATAATATGAATGTATAGATTATACATTACCGACTTGAAAATATTGTGAAGTATTCGGACAAATGTGTAACAAGACAAATTAATGACTGCATTGCTTGCATACTTTTACCATCGCCCTTGGCATTAAAACAAAAATATACACATATACAAATAACATTATATAGTAAAAAATACTCTTTGTGGAGCAGTCGTAGGACAAATACAAGTAAGTATGTACATATGTTAAGTACGTAAATTAATATAAGTATTAATGTGTGTATATATGTACATGGTCAGCCACTGCAATACATGATTTTAGTATCAAATCTAATTTCTATATAAAACAAAACTCGATATATCTCACTCGCTTTACTACAATGTTAGACAATATTTTTTTTTAATTATAGCACTTACGATAAACAACGAACCGTGCTTGATATACCTAATATAAAATCTAAACATTATTTACAGATCTTCTTTTTAAATAATAGATAAAAATCACAAGAATTCCTCCGATTAGTAAAATAAATCCATAGAGTAATCTAATCATAAGTAACAATTAAAGAAACTAATAGAGAGAGAATATATAAATATAAATATAACAAATAGAGTCATCTATATAAGTAACAAAAATATACCAAACAGCATATACAGTGGTATTGGAATCCTAATAACGTTTTATTTATTAAAGAAATTAAAGTAAAATGCTTTCACAAAAGTCTATTTCAACAATATGTAATATTTTTAAAACGTAGATGTACTGTGAACGTTGATATGATTGAATGGAACGTAACTGAAATTTGTAGGGTAATTTGCGGTAATAGTACAGGAGTTCCCAAACAAGGGTACGCGTCTCCCCTAGAGGCATGAATAATTTTATTTATGGTCCGATGAGTCTCAACAACATAAATGTTGAGAAACGCTGGTATAATTGATTCTTCTTAGTAAATAAAATTGCATTTTTGCTTCACACTTACCTACAATAAATTATAATACAAAAGAAATAATATTAAAGCTACAAAAGTGCATCTATAAATAAAGTTAGCAGCGGACCATCGTAAATAGAGTAGTTTCCCTATATACATAAAGTACAAATTTAGCCAAAGGACTTTCTTTAATGGATCCAATATCCAGCGCGGAATTGAATACAATAGGTACCAGGAGGTTATAAGTCTGTAAGCACTTAGAATATCTTAACCTCTCCATAAGTAGTGAAGTAATTAATGCATTTGTTTTCTTAAAGTAAATTGTTAAAAGAATATAATATACAAATGGCTTTTTCTTTTTCAATGATAGATGATTAATCTTTAAATATTAATTAAATTATAATTTCATTTACCTGTTTGTTGTATTTAATTTGTCGATGGTGAAATATTTAAATAACATAAGTATGCTTTAAAATTTATCGATGATTCTTTTTGGAAAAATATCAAAAATTAGAATGAGGGAGGATACGTAAGCGTTTTGTGAAGGAGGTCAACAATTTTATCATTTTTGTGTATTTATTGTTATTTGACATATCATTGACCCCCTTTCCCTTTTGAGGTACTGAATCCTAATAATAATTAAAGTTTATCTAGAAATGTACATTTACAGCCTAAATCAATATTTTCCGTTTTTTATTTAGGTTTGCTCCACTTTAGCTGATGACGCCAAAACTAGCAAAGCAAGGGCGATACAAAATCTGTGCTTTTGAAGACGAAGTTCCTCTAGTGAAATTTGAGAACACAACCATCCTATATTCGCACAGCGAACAATATTTTGGTATCGACCTATAAATGACATGGAACGAACACATTAAAGATAAAAAAGATAAATTAAACATAAAATACAAGAGCCTGCTATGGCTCTTGGTCGGATCTGTACATAAACTATCACTACACGACATACTACTTATACATAAGCCAGTACTGAAGCCTTAAACAGCAACAATCCATAAACAGTAAAGCAAGATATCACTAATGTGGGGTAACAGGGAGTAGGTGGAGGCCCGCCCCAATGCACTTGCACAGTAACTAACTATGCGTAACTATATAAAACGACTCAAAAGGAAAAACATCTTGTAGTCATAAGGGTACTTAGGGTCTTTACTGGAGCAATTTTGCTAAAAGTGAAAGCACATTTTGATATAAATAACTAAAAAAAAGAAACATATTTTTATTTCAACAGAGATTGTTGTTGTTGTTGTTGTCTTTATATATGGAGTTTCGAGCGTGCCAGTGGAGCACAAATCACTTCGCCAATGTCACGTCGAATGGAGAACACACAAAAGAGAGTGTACGGTAAAAAAGAGCTAATATTACACTATAGAAGAATGCATGTTTTAAAGAGATCCAGTTTAAATCCTTCACCTATAACAAAATTAACAGATATCTACAATATGAACAGATAACAAATAAGGTTAGTAATAAATAATATTTTACATGAGTGTTAGCTTATACTTTAATATTATTATATTTAATATATTTACATAAAAATTTACACAAAGGACTAAACACAAACATCAACAAACACTGAACATTAAGGGGACGGGGGACTTTGAGAGGAAGGGACATGGGGGTTAAAAAAAAAAAACCGGGAAACCCGGGGATTTTAAATAAGGGCAAGAAGAAAAAAAGGATTTTGAGAAAGGGAACCTTTTTGGGGGTTCCCCAAAGGCCCATTTAAAAAACCCAATGAGTCGGGGTCCCCTTAAAAACCCCCGGGAATTTTTTCCCCTTTTTAAACCAGATGCCAAAAAGGTTAAACCCAATGCAGGGTTTCCCCAAAAAAAAAAAACCCGGGTTTAAAAAAAGGGGGGAACCAAAAAAAATTTTTAAAAAAAAAATTTTTAAATTAAAAAACCCCCCCCGGTTATTTTAAAAATTTCTTTTTGGTTTTGGGGGGGAAGGAACCAAGGGATTTTTGGGGTATAGCCGGTTTTGGGGGAAAAAAACAAATTTTTTGGGGGGTTTTAAAAAGGTGGGGTTTGGGAACCAAAAACTTGTAAAATTTGGAATGGCCGGGGGGAGAAAAAGCTAACCCGAATTGGGCAAAAAGGGGGGAAAAGGAAAACCCAAAAATTGGTTTCCTAAAATTTGCCCCGGATTGGGGAAAAATTTAAACCACTAATTTTCCAGAGGGGGATAAAATTCCTTTCCCCAAGATGATCCAAACCCTTTGATGCGGGCAAAATTAATTTCTTCACAATTTAAAAACCAAAATTGAAAAATTAAATTTTACCGGAAAACCCCGGGTTGTTAAAAAGGATCCCCCCAACCAAAGGAAGCCCAAAATTTAAACCCCCCTTTTTCCCCGTTTTGGGGAAAAAGCGGGGAACCGGAGTGCTTCAAAAAAAACCTTCCCTTAAATAATTTTTAAAAAAATTTAAAAAAAATTTTAATTTTAAAAAATATAAAAAAATTAAAAAAAAATTTTTTAAAAATTTTAATCAAAAAAAAGAAAAAAAAAATATAAATTTGTTAAAATTTTAAAAAAAATTAAAAGGGTTTTTAAAATTTTAATGTTTTTTTTAATTTTAAAAAAAATTTAAAAAAATAAATATAAATTTTTAAAAAATTAAAAAAAAATTTAAAAAAACTAAAAATAAAAAATTATGTGAAACTTCAAAAAATGTTTAAAAAATTTTAAATAAGGGGGATAAATAAATAAAAAATAAAGGATAAAAAAAGTTTAACATTTTAAAAATGGTCTTAAAAAATTTTAAATAAAAAAAATAAAAATAACTTAAATTTTTAGTAAAAAGATTTTTTTAAAAAAATTTTTAAAAAAATTTTAAAAAATAAATAAAATTTAAGTTTTTTTCAAAAATTTTTAAAAGGGTAAAAAAATAAAAAAATTTTAAATAATTAAAAAAAAATAAAAAAAAATTTTTAAGATAAAATTAAACCCCCAAAAAAATTTAAAAAAAAAATTAATTTTTAAAAATTTTTAAAAAAAATTTTAAAAAAAAAAGGTAAAAATTCCTTTCCTCCATCCGATAAACCCAAAAAATTTTACATTCCCCGTATTTGGAGGGAATACCATTTGAAAAATAGGGAAATTAGGGTACTCCTTTTTTTGTAAATACTACTATCTGGCACTTATCAATGGACAATGTAAGGCCATGATCAGTCAACCACTGGATAAGATAGTGCAAAGCAGTATTAAGGCGTAAGTTATGTCCTCCACAGAATTTGAGCTGTAATAGAGGACGATGTCGTCAGCGTACTGAAGGATGTTACAAAAACTACTAACAGACAATTCGAGGTCATGTGTGTAGATGTTATACAACAGAGGACTAAGAGCTGAACCCTGAGGAAGTCCTTTCCAGACATGTCTGGGGGAAACAGTAAGAAGCGGATGTTTAACAGATACCGTTCGATCGGTTAGCAAATTACATATGAAACTGGCCAACCTCGGCGGAATACTCAGCTTATGCAGTTTCTGCCTGAGTACCGGAAGAAGTACATTATCATATGCAGATGCAACATCTAAAAAAACACCCACTAAATACTCTCCTTTGGCAAAAGATCGTCGAATGGCTGTAGTTAAAATGCTGAGACTATCTGCAGTGCATAGCCCCTTTCTAAATCCAAACTGAGAGGGAGCTAAGATATTTCTGCTTTCCACTATCCATTCCAACGGTTTTTTAAAAGTCGCTCAGCAGTTTTTGATAGCGTTGATGCAAGGGCAATGGGTCTGTAGGAAGAAGGGTCAGAGGAACATTTCCCTGGTTTAAGGATAGGGATAACAATTTGGGATTTCCATGCATCAGGAATATTGCCAGATTGAAAAATTTTATTTATTAAATCTAAGAAGTAAAGCTTAGATTTCTCGTTTAACCTCACTATGAAAGAATAAGGGACACCGTCTTCTCCAGGACTAGTGTCTTTTAAATCCGCTAAGATGCTTTTGAGTTCCTCAAAGGAAAAGGGGGCATCCATTTCCTCTGAAGATTCAATCGGCATGGTTGGGGATAAATCAAACGGCGGTACAAAAGGTGGGGCCAATTTGTCAGCAAAATTGTTAAGCCATAGCGATGGATTGTTGGAATTTGGACTAGGGACATTATTAAGAGACCTACGAAATCTCTTAACATTAGTCCATACAATGAAGGAAGAGGTACGAGGATTAAGGGACTCGCAGAAATTGACCCAACCAAGTTTTTTCTTTTTCCAAATTAATTTCCTAAATTTTGCATCATTGCGTCTGTAATCCATATACTTCTCCATTGTCATACAGGCTGCGTACGACACCTCGGCAGATACTCGCCGATCGACAGAATCAGAGCATTCCTGATCCCACCAGGGATTGGAAGGCACCCGATTCTGAATGGAGAGTTTTTTGGGGATATGTAAGTCAGCTGCAGATAAAATGGCAGAAACAAACCGATCATAACAAAAAGTGACATTCTCATAATCAACAGACTCAGGAAGATCATTTAACCTGAAATCCACCGAGTCAGCATACTCAGACCAATTAGCTTTTTTTAAATTGAACTTAAGGAGCGGATGAGGATTATTAATATGAGGGTATCTATTATTTAAGGATAAAAGAATTGGGAAGTGATCACTACCATGGGAGGAAGGAAGAACAGACCATGATAGAAGGGAAGCAAGAGATGGAGAAGACAAGGAAAGGTCAACAGCAGTCCTAGGATTCTGATTAGGATTAACCCTACGAGTCGGTGAACCATCGTTAAGGATGCAGAGATCTACATCGTCAATCAAGTCCACCAACAAAGGCGAGAATCCATCACAGTAATAACACCCCCACAGAGTGTGATGAGTATTAAAATCACCCAGGACCAGCACTGGAGTAGGAAGCGAAGATATGATAGACTTAAGCTCAAGGAAAAGGGAAGAGGAAGGATGAGGAATATATACAGAAAGGAAGGAGATATTAAAGGCCCTCACAGCAACAGCATTAATCTGTTGACTGTGAGAAGGGAGAGGAATGCGAGAATAAGGAGAGGAGTGCTGGATAAGGATAGCACTACCTCCATACCCGTCACTCCTGTCCTCCCTCAAACAGGCGAAACCTGACACCCTGAACGGGGAGTCTGGCACCAACCATGTTTCCGAGAGGGCAACAATGACAGGATTGTGCAGGGAAACAATATGCAGTAATTCATGCTTTTTAGCACGAACACTACTACTATTCCACTGCAGGAAGGTCAGTGGAGCCATTATTAAGGATTTTGAATATTGTTAATAGGTTTTGGGCAACGTTGGACGGTAAAGGAAGTTCATCACAGGTGGATATAATACTCACAAGAGTTTCTGTTAGAGCCACTAACAGATCTTTTCTACCAACTGTTGGATTATCAACACCTTGATTGAGAGCGTGACCATTAGGAAGGGAAGAGGAACAATTACCAATTAAAGCTTGGTGAGCCTGTCTATCAAAACCTTTAGCAAGAGGAGCGCGGGGACGGGGAGATTGCAATACAGTTGTGCGATAGGATTTGGTAGGAGTTGTTGGGTTATGAGTTACTCTGGATTGTTGGTATCTAGGAGAAGTGGAAATTTGAGGGGGAGAACATTTCCTTAGCAATATTTGCATAGGAACGTTGGGCAGAAGGGAAACGAGAGGATGCTTCAATGTATGAGATACACTCTTGAGACATAACAATTTTAATGGATTGTTGTCTTGCATACTCAGGACAGTCCTTATCTGTGGCAAAGTGCTTACTGCTACAGTACAAACAATTTGAGTTCTCCTTGGCTGTGTCACATGCATCACCAGAATGAGACTGGGCACACCTGTAACACCTTGGCTGAGATCTGCATTGTGATTTAATATGTCCAAAACGGCAACAATTAAGACATTGGATAGTAGGGAATTTGTAAGGTTCGACGGGAAGAGAGGAATGATACGAAAAGACCCTATCAGGCAACTCTTGTCCTCGGAAAGTAACTACAACCGACTGGGTCGGGATCCATGTAGTCACCCCCTCACTCACACTCTTTCTGTTAAGTCTTCGCGCTTTCAGTACTTGACCATAACCTGAGGGAAAAACCAAAGACTCCACAAGCTCGTCTAACGAGAAGTCAACTGGCACCTCTCTAATTATACCCATGCGGGTAATAACAAATGTAGGTATTACTGCAACATACTTACATAGACTTATTATTGGGTTGGTCACAAATGAATTCGCTGCAGCAGCATTTGAGAATTGAACGCTGATCTTATTACGACCAACGTTCTTAACACCATCCTTGGTGATACAATTTATTTTGTTTTTGTGTAAAAATTGACCAAACTTAATCGCTCTAATTGAGGTACCAGCAGCTGGGTCAGGAACTTCCCTGGACACATATACAATGAAAGGGCCTTTATCAGTATCAATATAGGATTTAGAACCATCGGAGAGGGACGGGTGGACATATAAATTTTGAATAGAGGGTGTCGCAGTAGATGGATTTATAATTGTTTTTTTTGCAGCAAAATCATTAATTAATGGTGAATCATCCCCTTGCCTCTTTCTTGACATCGCTTGACCATCAACTTTACCACCTCCGGTATCAGGAGGTTCAGGAGGAGGATCACCATCCATTATAAAATACGAAAATACAAAAAACTAACCTTACCTTATTTATACTACTTAATATACCGTTATTAACGAAACCAACACTTGCTACAACCAACCACCTTGTTAAAAGGGACCTTTTAAAACTTTAAAATATCTCCACTATAGAACAATAAAAAGAATTAACACTAAAATAAGAAACTCTCACTAACACGTGTGTCAACCAAAACAAACGCTAGCGAATCCCCAAGTAGGATCTCAACAGATATTTATCTCTTTATGTCAACATCAACCCCATATGTAAAAATATAAGATAAAATTGTTATATTATATCATATTCAATGAATATGATCTTGAACGACTTAAAGCCAAGCAAATATCTAACGTCACGATGACGTCAATTGTGGGTAATTTACGTTATAATCGATTTAGTAAATGTTAGTAAGTGGATTAAGCTGTGCGGTACCTACAGTATCTGTGACAGTACATTGAATATTTTTACGTAAAATTTATGCGGGGGAAGATGAATTTATGATTTTGAAATTGTTTGTCTGTCTGCTTGTCTGTTTGTATAATTACGTGTTTGGATCTGCTAGACAGATTTGAATGAAACTGTTTTTTGTTGTATATCTGTTAGGTCAGGGCAGGGTATAAGCTAAAATAGCTTTTGATAACTAGTACTTTTGATCTAGTGCAGAAACATTATAAGATAAGTTCTTTCCATTGACATACAAACATGTAGATTCCGATATAGAACTACAATAAATTAACTGAACTCTAAAAATAGGAAAAGCGTTGGTAAATGGGTAAATGAAAATCGAATGGTGAGGATCATAAAGTCCACGCTAGCAAAGTTGCGGGCGTCTACAAGTGAAAAAATAGACACAACAGTATTTTTTTTATTTTACTACTATAGCACATACTAAACTTATATATCGTGCACGTCTCTTAAGTTATTATATATAGGAAATATAATTGTCTCAATAAAACTTCGAGACAGTTAGTTAATCTTACAAATTTAAAGGTTATGTTATGTTAAACCCAAGCTGGGTTTTTAATGGGGAATAAGATAGATTTGTTAAAAATACATAATAAATACAGAAAACAAATATTAAAAAGAAACTTTAACAGTTCACCCTCACACCAAAATATGAGGTACCAGAGCAGCATAAAGTATAAGTAAGCTTAAATTTCATCCCCCTTCTATCAAGTAAAACGACATGCGCGCGCATGAGGGTGTATTTATAAAGTCACTGCCACAAGATCTAGAATGAAAACTAATTTCTCATTGAAATGATACACGCACACTGTAGTCGTCAATCATAAACACCGCACAAACCAAAAAAAAATTAACAAGTTTAAAGACTTGACCTACTAAGAAATACGCAAAAACTTTTAGCAGTTATTTTGATTACACCAGATAAAAAAAACATTTATTATAAATTAATTACATTTCATTCCTATCGTATGTATTCTGCCATTGGTTATTTCACACTATTATAATTAATTTACTAATTAATTAAATTAGCATAATATGAACAATCACAAAATTGAAAAGTAAAAAAATATGTAAAGACACGTTTTTCTTATCCTAAATATTATATTATACCATTGTTAAAATAACAAATGGTATAAAATATACATAATCTTTGTGTGAAAATGCTGCTTGGTAGCTCTCGTCAAACGTATAATAATTTCGTTTTAATATAAAATCAACATAAAATCATCAAATCAATATTAAAACATGACCTTCCTTTTTTAAACTTAATGTTTCTTTTTTTTAATTTAAAACAGTTTATCATCTATTTAAGATTATTGTGAATTATCCATGTGCCATAGAATATTTTATAATTTTATATAGGGACTCATCTTATCTTCATATTCCTCTGCATATATGGAAAATAGAGTATCCTGACTTTGTCTAGTGCTATATTACAAAAGAGAAAACACTACGTTTTTATTGTGACAAATGATAAAAACTAACAAAATATTCTCCTTCCTTTTCTAGGTTCAAAATAAACTGGGTGTACGTGTATCCTTAACAATTCACCCTCACTCCAAAATACATAGTACCAAGACATCATAAATGAAAAGGAAATAGCATAAAGACAAAACCTTTCTATGATGCGCGCGTATCCAATATAAAGTCTCTACCACAAGACACAACAAATATGTATAGCGAAAAAATATATTCCATCAATATGGCATAATTGACAGGATAGTTCCAATTCACGTCACTTGTTTTAATTATATATACACAAGAAGTTTTTATTGTAAGTGGTATTTTCCTTACTTGCAGTAAAATAAAGGTATCAAGGTATCATTACAAAGTTTTAATTTATCGGTCGGAAAAAAAACATGATAGTCTTTATACAATATAACAAAAGGAAGAAATTATAATTTATTATAATTTAAAGATTTACCAAAAATTCTAAGACTTATCTGAGATCTTTTTTCCGAAACACAATTTTTTTTTCGTTTTTGATGTTAATGCTGTAAGCCATATTGGCCATGACAGCGACACTGGTTGCAGAGAGAACAGGATACTCTGTCCCTGAGGAGTAGCAAGCACCTTAGTATCTGCTTGAGAGGAGCCGTCGGCGGCAAGGTCCTCCCCTACGGGACTCACCCTCGCCTTCGGCCGTCGAGCTGGCTGGGGATATTCTAAACAAACCACCCGTGACCTGAAAACATGTTTCGAGACACTTAGACTAATCTAAGGGAACCTAATCCGTCAACGTCGGTGTGAGTGTCGTGTATATATTGCGTGCTTCCTACCTACGTGACACACAAATATTTCATTGGCAATCTTTATAAGTTGACGAGCAGTTTTATTATAAAAACGACTTAATTATATCTTAAATATTTGAAATCGATTTGAAACCTACTGTTATCGTCAGATTTCTGTTTCTTTATACAAAATATACCGCCATTGTGGCTCAATTGAAACCGATTGGATGGTTGGAAACGTTCTTTTAATACATATATTATTTACTTAAACGTAAGTACAGTATTTTAAATGAAATCGATTTTTAATAATTAAATTAACCTGTGAACAAATCACCCTCACGTCACTCAAATAGGAGTATCAAGGAGTATCAAGACATCATGAATGACATGCATATTCCTTACCATATTTATAGATGAACAATTTTCCAGAAGCAAGTAAAAGATCTTTTACAAATTAAACGGGAGTTTCTAAGATTAGTTAAAAAGACAACACATAATCCAATAAGTTAAATGTAAAATATTTCGTACCAGAAAGTTATAATTTGGTGTAACTTTTCTTATTATCAATATATTCTATATACTACGATCTAAAGCCAGTACTTTTGACAAATTGCAGCGACTTTGTTATCAAGTGCAATCGTCTCACCTATCGAGCTAAAGCATAATTGAGCCTATGACCTCGAGTCTTTACGTTAACATTGTAAATGATTGAACACTATCTTCCAGAACTTTTCAAAGTGATCGGCTTGGCCGACACTTAGGCTTCCTTACAACCTAATTCTCAGCCGACCAAAGTTATGTAAACCCTAGTTTTTAGTTGTTTATGACCATTCCTAAAGTATTAAATAATATAAAAAAGTTCTTATAATTTTAATTTTCACAGATCACAAGAAATTGTTGAACTTTAAAAAAGCCTTCAAATATATATAATATATAATAATTCCAAAAATTTTATTTCCAATTTTAATTTTATGCAAAACATATAGTACCAAGTCAACATAAAAGGTCCGAAGTAACTTTTTTCTCTGCACTGTCTGCGCGCGCATGGTGCATCCCCATATTGTTTCTCTCATTCACTCTTTTTTCAAGACAGAGGAAGTTTATGGAAACTAAAAAAAATAAAAATAAAAAACGGCTCAAATCGGCTTAAGAAAGAAGATTTTCATTTAAAGAATGAAATAATGCAATAAAAAAAGTAAATGAAATCTTAATTAATATTTTATTTAGGATTGCGCCTCAGCTTAACAGTTCACCCGCATCTCAGAGCACGGTATACTAAGACATCATCAAGGATGAACAAGTTATATTACCAATCTGACCCCTATTTCAGATGCGCGCGCATGAGCGCGTCCCCGTTGTAAGGTCGTCACCAGACGAACGACCACTAAAATTGCAATTGATATATATAATATAACACAAAGAAACGATTCGTATTTCGATTCGATACGATACGATACGATTTCGTATCTCAAAAGGAAAAAAATAGACCAGCATCTCTTTTTGTGGAGGTGTCAAGCTAAAATACACATCATATATCCGGATATAAAGAATTATAGATCCGGGTCTATAATCCTTTGGAGAATAGAAAATATCAAACTTTCAAATGAACAGGATCTACCGATAAGAGATATGAAGTTTATATTTCGTTTTTGCTGGAATTTAAATTGGAATTTAAATTAAATTCAGTTTCCGTGATCTGGTTGTGTAATATTTTTTTTTTCTATGGGGATAATTGTCACTTAGTCCCATCAAATTTTATTTTGTTTAACCCAGTAGTTTTCTTTTACCGAATTTAAGGCGGTTGCGATTTCAATTCGGTTGGTTATTTTTGTAATCGATACTATTTTATTTATGACGTCAAACAAATTTGAGAACTTCGAGATCTAATAAAGAAAAGTCCTACTACAGTTTCCAAACAAGACGCTAAAAAATATACTTACTTACGTAATTAAAGATTACCTTTAATATAAATAAATACAATATAATAGTATTTATTAGTATTGAAGTGAAGTGAAGTCGATGCTAACCCCTAAACCCTGAAATTAATATCTACTGTAATGAATGAAATTCTTACATTTAACCTAAATAACAAATATATTCCCATTTATAAATACAGATGAAATCTTAAGCAGTAAGAAATATACTTAATTATTTCTATTTTAACGTAAATTCAATTTCAATTTCGAGAATTCACCCGCACTTTACTATATGGATCACCAAAGCATCATAAACGTTGAGGAAACCAAGTTCAGGAAATAAAGTCGAGTCTTCTGTCTCATTCTGACATCTGTCACTAAAACAACTTGACAAAACAATTTTATGAATTCACCCGCACTCCAAAACACGGAGTACTAAGGTATCATAAACAATAAGAGTTGATAAACGCCGCAGAAACTGTAAGTAGCCCTTCGTGATGCGCGCGCATGATGACGTATCTATGTATTATAACGTCATTACCACGAGATCGGGGTCATGGTTAGTTCGCTGTTGTCATGTGTCATCGTAAATTCTAATTAATATATATTGTTGTAGTTATATTTTTAAGGGCAGTTAAATATTTTTCATTTAATTAGATGGTAAACAATTTTATTGCTAGCTTTAGGTATGGTATACCAAACTAGGTCCTGTTTATGAATAAGTAAGGATAAACTACTACTACCTTTTAGGCGCGTATATAGTATAAACTAATTTTGTTTTGTACAAAACAAAAAGAAAGAGAAAAAAAGCCTTTAGATATATTTTTACTTTTTATTTTTTACCAACAGATTTAAGAATTCACCCGCAATCCAAAATATAGGCTACCAAGATATCATAAATAACATGGTAGCTTATCAGTATACGTAATCCATTTTTGGCTGCGCGCGCATGGGGATGTAACCTGTATAAAGTTACTTTCACTCATTCACAAGACCTTATTGAAGCTCAACGTGCTAATAAAATATTAATAATATTTTATTAGCACGTTGTTGCTAATAAAATATTAATAATATTTTATTAGCACGTTGTTGCAATTATTATAAAAGTTAAACAAATGCTTATTAATATTCAAGGTTCAGTTACGATATGCGAAAATTATATCTTTATAATGAAGACTATCCTTTATCCTTCCACGGTCTGATAAACATAATTCATGAAATTGTTAATTTTTTGTATAAATTCTGTATAATATGAATCTTGGAACCGTAATAAATACAGATATTGCTGCTTTAATGATTACCTATTTGTTCGATTTTTTAACAATACAATAGTCATCGGAGTATAGCTATCATTTGCCTTTTAATTACACAATATTCATACTTTATAACATGATTTACAACGTATTTAAAGTAATGTATAAATTATTATTATATGTTTACAAACAGACAAAAAAAATGTAAATTATTCTATTAGTGTTTTTATCTTGCCCTACATCATTTTTTGTAAACATATTCAATGATCACACATTGTTTTACTGTTTCATTTTAGTATTGAAGATAGAAGATAAAAGTTGATTAGTATAAAAAATTCAATAATAATAATTATTTTTAGTTGTTCTGTTTAGCACACAAGAATTCACCCTCAACCCAAAATATGGAATACCAAGATACCATAGGTGTTCAGGAGCTGTTTCATCCCCAGTTGTATTAGTTGCGCGCGCATAGGGGTGGGTTTCCTTAACATGATACAAAACAACGTTTTACTTTACCAAATGATATAAAAATATTGTTTTAACATGTATAAAAAATTATTCTCTTTTATATATATAAGACAAGACATATCCGCAGTAGTTCTTTTATAAATATTCGCTTACTGTATTATATTTATTACTCATATTAAATAATGTTTCAACAATCACTGTTCTGCTGTTCGATGACTATTTTTTGTTTTCAATATTCAACTTTAACAATGCACCCTCAATCCAAAATACGTAGTACCAGGGCACCATAAATAATTTAGAGATCTTTCAACCCTATTAGCCCCAATAATCCACAACCAAGTGCGCGCGCATGGGGGTGTGTCCATTATAAAGTCACTACAACAAGGGACACGATTGAAAATTGTGACATCGAGAAAAGGTTCTTCAAAAACAGATATTTTCGTTCAAGGAGTTTTTATTTTATTTACGAGTCGAGTCGAATTCTATCAGAAAATAGGAAATGTCTTCTTTCATACATACAGTGGTGATATATTTTTTTTACAATAATTTTTGCATTTCACTCTCACTCCAAAATATAACGTATCAAAGCGTCATAAGCGATGAGGAGACTCAATTTAATGTCCACAAAATAAACAATATGTGAATAAAATGCGCGCGTATAGAGATGTTACCGTTATAAAGTCTTCATCACATGATGTTACTGAATTAAAGATACTTATTAAATAATTACTCACGAACTCAAGTCAACTTAGATTTGTGATTAACACGCAAATATATATAATATGTGTATAATGAGTGTTATAATATATATATATATATATATATATATATATATATATATATATATATATATATATATATATATATATATATATATATATATATATATATATATATTCACGTGCAATACACGCGATTTTTCCCGTGTAAAGCCCGATCCTGTTGAAAGTTCCATTAAAATCAGTTCAGTCATTCCTGAGATAACCCCGGACAAGCGGAAACACAGACCATATTTTAAAAAAAACTTTTTTTAATGTAAATAAATATAGCTACATAATATATAGCTATTTATTGACATTTACTAAAACATATATCATAAACACTTAAAAAAGCACTTCATTAATTTAAAAACAGACATTTTAGTTTTTGTATGTATTTATGTATTTTTTGTTTTTTTCATGTAATACCTAAATACGTGTAGTACGGAAAATTTCGCAATTGTGAGGATATTTATGTAAGAAATTGAATAAAAACATATATTCTTTTTTGTTTTATATTCTCTTTTAGAATGTGTTATTAGGATTCATTATTATAAGACCAAAAATTTCGCAATCGAGAAGATTTGATTCCGCCATCTACTTTCACACCACTGCTACTATACATAATAAGTGTGCAGTATGAAAACCATTAATTTGTACTAATTAGCAGTTATTTAAAGAATGTTAAATCGTACAACTTAAACTTTTACTTAAAATTAAAAAAAATAATGATACCCAAAACCATTTTTAAATAGATATTAAGCTTTATCCCACTTGACCCAATTGACTGAATGAAATGAACTACGTACATAAGTACTAGGCATAAGTATATAATAGTGTTGTTTTCTGTGACTTAGCATTTAAATTAAGATTTTTTTACGTACTACCTTCATATCTTTTAGGGACTTGGATATTTGATATTAATTACAGCATGAGAACTCTAAGCGGTCTTGAGAAAACATATCTTGACAGATGCACAGACAGACAGACTGAAAAAAAGTGAGTAAACATTAAATTATATTGAGGTACGGAACCCTAAAAAATATGACATGATAAAAGTCATGCTCGAGTACCTATATAACGATGGGGTGGTGACATAGATTGTCGTTTTTTTTTTCATTTTGATGATATGGCATCTAGTTATATAATTCTCTAATTTACTCGAAACGCAAATGAAATCGTAAGAATTATCAAAACCGGCCTTTTCGGGTCTACAGCGCCAGATAGTAACAAACATACATATATACATATAAACTGAAAAACACATTACCCTCAATTTTGTCGCACAACAGAGTAGTTTCATAGCTGAAAAAGAAATGTAAAAATGTAAAGGAAAAGACAATAAATAACAAACAATAACACTGGTTAGGTTTTTGAATTTCCTTTACTAACAATTTTCAAATAATTATAAAAAGAATTACGTTAAGGTTTTTTTTATTTTCTCTTACAAGGGATTTTTTCGAAATAAATTCCGTCCTTGGGTTAATGTTATGTGGGGTTTTTATACCTACGCTATGTTGAATTTTTACCTACCTTTTTATTTGATAGTCCTCGATACGATAGAAAGGTTACTACGAGAAATCAGATAAACCATATTCACTGCTGACCGCAATTTTAAAAAATGAGCCCTCGTCCTTTTATGACAGATGGAAATTATTTACTTCTACTTTGACGACCAAGTAACTTCATACAGAGTGCGTCAATTATTTTATTTCTAATGTATAGCTGTATCCCGCACATAGCAGGGTAGACACAGGAGACCGTAGGCTCAAGGAACCTAGTGTTAAGACATTCCGTCCCCGCATTCCGCCTTTGGAGGCATTGCGTGTTTAGTGTTTAGTGGTGGAACTCAACGCCTTGTTGCCAGAGCGAAGTTAATGAAATTGATTCATTCGACCTGAGTAGGAATCAAACTACAAGCCATCGCGTTTACAGACAGATGCTGTGCCTCTGCGCCACGACAGTCAATTATTTGTGTCAATTATTGTTTTTGTTAAAAACATAGTTTGTTTTACGTAATATAATTACAACTATATATAACGACACGATGAGTCCTAATGAGTGATATTAATAAATCTTATCATTAAGGATTTACTATTTTTAGCCAGAAATTATTATTTATTTTTAAATCCATTATTAATAATCACTTTATGATACTACGGCATGAAACTAATATGGCATTCTGGCAAGGTCATAAAACGAGAGATTTTTTAAATCGAATGAATGAAGGTTTTAATTTCACTTAACCAAAAATATCATCGTGATTTTTTTTTCTTCTGGTTCTTTCTCATTAATCACGCACGACAAGTTTAACGATTCACCCTCAATCCAAAATATATTTTATCAAGGCACCATAAACGATAAAGAGGTAAACTTCATCCCTTTCAGCCTCAATGGCACTTTTCTACGTGCGCGCGCATGGGGGCGTGTCGAGCTTAAGTCACAGAATATTCTGAACATATTCGATCAATTTACACACATTTAAAGTCAGAGCATTATTTTACCTAAAATGAAAATTTATAACGGTCTTCGGAACAATTTTAGTTTTATATAGTTATTATATTATTGTATAATCTCAGTAAATTATAATTATATATTTTTTTTCTTAATTACTGGTTGGTTTCTAATAGTAGATGGTGTAAGTTTGGTCTGCTTTTTTTTATACAGACAGAGTCGGTCTACTCACCAACAAACATTTCACCTTCACTCCAAAATACAGAATACCAAGGCTTCATAAACAGTAAAGAGTTTCATTTCCATTTCCACCAATCTCATAGCACCGTGCATAGGGGCGTTTCTATTGTAAACCTTCTATCACACGAACTAGTTTTAAATTAACTGCGTAAAATTAATATAATATATGTATACTAATTTTATAAAGATCGAACATGTGTTTGCTTGTTTGACAGAAATAGGCTCCGAAACTATTGGACTGATTTAAACAATTATTTTACCACAAGAATCCTATATTATCTGTGATATAATAGAATGTAACTACATAAATGATTAAAGGTAAGTAAAAATGAGGCACAAATTTATAATTGCTATTATTTATATTATAAAGCGCGTAGATTCCAGGAGGTGCAGATCTGAATTAGTTTTATGTACAACATAAAAAGAAAGTATGTGTGTAGAATATACAACATCATCTATTAAAGAATCATAGGTATGATTATCTATTGCAAGAATTTCTTGAAATAATAACATATCGGCTAAAATTCTGAAATTATGAGATTAGTCACTCAATGTAATTGATTAAAAGGTTAAATTGCATAATCCAGTCTATATTAACTATACTTCATACTAATATTATAAAGCTGAAAGCTCGCACTATTTTGTATTTCATTCACTTGACGTTTTGTTGACCTTAAAATAAAAAAAATATAATTTGTAATTTTAAATACGCTTTAGACCCGTAAGTTTATTATTGATATTTACGGTGGGAAAGTAAATAATTGTAAGCACATAATTTTGATATTTAGAAAAATATATATTATATAAATAAAAAATACTCATACAACTAAGTTATATCATCATACTATATATATATATAATTCATTTCACCCTTAATTCGAAATACAAATTACTAAGGCATCATAATCAGTTAGAATGTATCAGACTACCTTATCTATTGTAATGCGAGTGAATAATAAATTACTGAATATCATACTGCACCTGATAATTGTGAATATTTTATATCCAAAATTGACACATAATCGATAATAATAACATATTTATTACTACTCGAACTATATATACTAACCTTCATTTTTTATGTATGTAAAGTTTTTAAATAATAATAATATACTTATCCATGTATGTCAAATTTTATATATATATATATATATATATATATATATATATATATATATATATATATATATATATATATATATATATATATATATATATATATATATATATATATATATATATATATATATATATATATATATATATATATATATATATATATATACAAGGATTTACAAATATTTAATGTGACATGAAAATATATTTTATAATGTCTGTTTTATAACAGCTAAGTTAAATGTCAGGAAAATGTTGTGTATACAGCTTTATAAAAGTAGATTTAACACCCCCTTGCGCGCGCATCTTATGAAGGAGCTAAGGTGGGGGATGCATTTGAGTTTCCTAGTCGTTTATAATTTCCTAGTACACTGTATTTTGGTTTGAGGGTGAATTGCTAAAATTGTTTTGGTTTCTTCCTCCTGAAATAAAAGATGAATAAAAAATAAAAAAAAAATTAAAAAAAATATATATATATATATATATATATATATATATATATATATATATATATATATATATATATATATATATATATATATATATATATTTAAATGATTTTGTAACTTGAATTGCAAATAAAATATAGTAAAATGTGTAAGAATATTTATATACCCACGATTTACATAAATTAAAATAGTAGGATTACTCCAACGACATTTACCTTTGCTATAAAAAGTATGATAACTGAACGAATTGCAACAACTATGCGCGCTCATTTTATGACGTCACAAATGGTTCTTTATCACCTATGTTGTCTTAGTACTTTGAATTTTGGTGTGAGGGTGAAATAGAGTTCTTTCCTTCCATAGAAATAATATTTTCCTCCTGCTGCTTTTTCATCATGTTCTTCTCTCACACAAAATCTAGATAAAAATAATACAGTTCTTTTGTGTATAAATTTAAAAAAATGATGATAAGCATAAATTTGAGATTCCTCCTCCATCTTTCTTCATTAATTAACCTAATGAAGAAGAAGAAAGGCATTTTTAATAGTTCACCCTAACACCAAAACATTCAGTACTAAGGCATCATAAATGGTGTGAAAGCTCATATTTAACCAGTAACCACTTATAAGGCATGCGTGCGCATGTAGGGGCGTGTCTTACATAATTAGTGGCTGTTCCACACTATCCTATCGGTACATAATATTTACCCAAAAATAAAAAATATATTATTATATTATGTAAATTCCATTAATCAAAATTCGTTCGTTGGACGCGCGGTTTCAAATCCCGCTGCGTTCAAATTTTTATATGTTTTCTTAAAGTATTTTTTCTATCCGTAGTGTGTGTGGATTAACACTTCAAAAACCATTAAAATAGACAATAAATAACAGCTTACATGAATTTTAAGTGACAGTGATTAATGAAAATGACACATGACATAAATTCTAGGCGAACAGAGTTTCTTTCGTGAGGTAGTGAATATATTAATTTAATATACTGTCATTAAATAAATATAAGCATATGTAAGCTATAAGTAAAAAACTATAAAAATAATATAAAAAACGTAGGTCAACATAGTAAAATACAAACTACCAGTGCATCATAAAACGCAAGAAAGTAAATGTATCTATTCCAATAATCCCTCCAAATGCGCGCGCATATAGAGTTTCATAAACAAAGTGTATACATGTATATGTCGGCGCCAAAAAAAAAATTACAAACGAATATCAATTTATTTATTCTCGTGCGATATTTAGTACAAAACTCCAATAAAAACTCTTTATTTTATATAATTCAATCCTTTTTATATTATCAAAAACAATGTAGCAACTGAAATCGAAATTTATATCATAAAGACTTACATTACAAATTGATTTTACTTATTTGGATAAATAAACAATAATTTCAGTACTAGATATTTTGAAAACAAAAAAGTCGTCAAATTTATGGATTTGCCCATATATACATAGTAAATTAATTTTAATACTGATTGATACTATTTATATATTACGAGTATATATGTTACTTTACGCTTTTCCCGCGTAGCAGAGTAAATGGGTAGATATTTTGAGATATTTTTGTGTTGATTGGTAGAAGAAAAGAGAAAGTGGAAGAAGAAGTGGCCACAGCAAGAGAATAAAAATAATTTAAATATCAATAAAATAATATTCACTCCCACGAATGGGAATCAATTCACTATTAGTATTAATATATTAAAATAAAATTTATTGGCGAAATACAAATTGCTAAAATTTATATCTTCATATCTATTATATGTCATATAAAAATTAAGATA
This sequence comes from Dione juno, assembly GCA_037127375.1. Lineage (NCBI taxonomy): Eukaryota > Metazoa > Arthropoda > Insecta > Lepidoptera > Nymphalidae > Dione > Dione juno. Next base: position 2,513,498 of record JAXRJS010000061.1, on the reverse strand, counting down.
AAAACAAAAGCAAAGTGAGGGCGTTCATTATTTATTACTTTATTAAAAATATAGTCATTTATCAAATATAAGATATTTTTATAATTTATATTGCGAAACTCCTGTTGAGCTTCCGTGCATTTAGTAACATGCATGCAATTAACAACAATGAACACATTATTCATATTTATAATATTACAAGCTTTTGTTTGCACCTTCCTCCCCGCGATGAGATGGAAATAACTAAGAGTTGGGTATGATATACATTCGGAATGCCCAAAATAATCAGCTCGCAGATGCAGGAGGCTTTATCAATTTTTTTTAAATCAAACCAGGTGTCCCAGGATTTGTGCGTTCAACCAAACAAACTCATTAGGGTTATAATATTCAATAATATTCATAAATAGAATAGATATAATGCCAAGAAATGAAATGTAACTAATATGTACCTACATATGTGTCGCTAACATTCCTGTAATTAATAGGTGTAGATATTATTCATCTTTCATAAATAATTTAAAAACACACTCTTATTATTTTTATAATAGTACTGAATACGGAAAACAAAAATGGTTTCTTATATGTAACCGAGCCAGGTGAATGGAAAATATTTTTGATTACACTTTAAAGTTCACCGTACCATTATATGGTTTAAGTACCGGGTAAGAACAAAACTGTCAATAACCTCATGCCTCGTTGCTTCTTACAGTCATGTCCTCATTATAAGATTTATATAAATATTTAAACATGTATGAAGTTTTCCTTCATATTTTTAACATTTTACATTTCAAATTTTACCGTAGCTTTTTTTATTTTATTACATCTTTACATAAAGCGCGGCGTTGAGATCCGCCATTCAACCCTCAATGTCCAAACAGAGTGGCTTACCTACTCTAAGTTGTCTCTGCCTAACTAAAAAAACTAAATAAATATTTAAATATGATTTAGGTCTTATATTGGCCAATATCGTAGCAGTGATATTGGCCAATATGTCTTATATTACTAAATCATATTAAAATCAAGCGATTTTTGAACTAAATTGCAGAATAATTTACTTTGAAACAAAAACATGTAATCCGCTGAAGGTCAGGCCCTCTCTAGAAACTATCTTTAAAGATATGAACATGCTGATGATAAAAAATCATTATCTTTAATCTCGTAGGTACATAATAATGGAAATAAAGGTGTATTTTATATAATAATGGTAATTTAATATTATCTAGAAAATTCTAAGAAGAATTAATCATGTTATGGAAAAAGATAATATAAATAATAACGTCAGCACTCCCTAAGTAAGCACTTACAGTAGATAACTATGGTGATATTAAGTTTAAATAAAAAAATTACTTTAAAATATGTATAGTATAATGAATTTAATTTTCAACACATGACTTAAATACCTATAGTGAAAAAAATTAAATTTATTGCGTTTTATAATATACAATAGGATGTCCTAAAATTTAGAAAAGAATATCAATTTTATGGATTTAAATCTTAGTAGTAAAAGCACAATATTTTCTTTCACTACCTACCTCTTTATAATTTTAATTGTTTCTTTTCGCCCTAAAGGTTATTTGGAAGAGATGGCTTCAAATCCATAAGATCGCCTTTTGTACATTGTTTTATTTTTTTTCTCTTTTTGTTTTGATTATCACATATAGTGATAATATTTTGTACGAATAAAAAAATTAAACAAATAATAATTTTAAAATTTACATGGCAAGCCAAAAGTCACTTTATTTGATATTTTATTTATTTACAGTTTTTAAATGCCTCGCTTAGCAATTGTACACGTTCTATGATTAGTACTCGTATAATATGTTTAGGTCTTATTATTTTTTTTTGTAATAATAACATTTATAAATTAAAAATTGTTATATTTTGATCGTTTGTGAGTGAGATCTCTTTGACAAAAGCACTATACAATTAAATAACGATGCTGGCCGACGATAACATGTTTCTTTGTTCATTTCAGTATAATTAAGTCGCCAGTATTTAATTTGTATAACGATTTTTTGCATATTACGTCTATTTCCTCTGTTCGTCGAAAAGTACATTTAGTTAATCTGTTGGTTATACTTATTATAATATTTCTGAATTTGTTGAAGGTATGTCTTTTAATTTTAAATTTATCTCTTAAATAATATAAAAGAAAATATTGAATAATTTGTACATTATTCTATAGACTTGCTCTACCAGTAGTATATACACGTTATATCTTATAAATATTTGCAGGTTCTTAAGGTCATATGAAATGATGTGTCATATTTAAATACAACCTATTAATATTAACTTTCTATGTAGTCATATATAATTCTCGTTTAAAGTAATATTTAACGAGTGTAAATAAATGTATAATAGAACAAAAATTACGAACCCGGTGTTAAATTAAATTATAATTAAAAGCAATCACGATTAGCAGGATAAATAATTATGTATATGAAGTTGCAAAAGCAAATAAAGTGGCTGGTATGTACGGAGAGATAGACATGATAAATGATTAAAGGTGCCGTTGCAGCGTACAAAAAACAATTTTCATTATAATTCGTATGTTGCAATACGTAGAGAAGCACGTTACTCCGATCAGCACGTACTGTGCAAGACACGTATCATGGCCGTAGTCCATTATTGCTTTCAACTGACTAATTACGAATAAGAAAAAAATTATGGTACTTTATTACGTTCCTAATATTGATTATAATATCCATAGATAATATATAACTTGAACTCCTTTTACCAACTATTATATGTGCAATAAGGGTGATGTATACCTATCGTATATGTGTTATAAAATTATTATTTATAAATAAAAGTTTCTTAAAAATATTTATCAAATAGATAAAATATTTATTAAAACGAATTCGCCAAGTCCGCAACAAGAGTTCCGTACCAATTTCAATATGGTAGGTCAATGGGACTTATAAGATACAATTTATAAAATTGACAAACTTAAGTTCGCACTCACTATACATGAAATGAACTACAAACATAAATTTGTAATGGCTTTTTTCTGTTATACACTTATTAATTTAGCACTTTGCGGATGTTTTCGATTAGATGTACTATAAGTTCACTGTCCATGCCAAATTTCATCGTTCTAGATCAACAGGTTTTGATAAAGAGGCAGAAACGAATAACAAAGACTTAAAAAAATGATTTTTTCTGTTCTCTAAAGGATATGGGATCTCTCTAGATATTTGATACCAGCAAGATTTTCCAGCTTGATACACCCGCGTGATCATGAGAAAAATGCTTGAAAGATGGACGGAAAGACAGACAGACGGTCATATACTAGGGTTCCGGGTTGTATTCATATACTAGGTTCCGGCTTTAAGGTACGGGATCCAAAAACACTTAATAGCATATGTTAACTGACTTCTGCAGGATAATTAATAATGATTTATTACTATATTTAATTTACTGCTGCTGTCTTTCGCATGCTATAAATATAACGTATTAAGTAAGAGGTAAGCTGGTTGTTTGCAATTGAGCCTTCATAGTATAGCGAAGTAAGTCGCAAATACTCTTAAATATTGCCATTGTGCCATAACTACCTAGAATAAAATGGAATATTTGTAGGATTATTCTGCTGTCCGTCTGACTGTTCATCTGTCAAGATAATTTTTCTCTATGTATGAATCTGATATAAATATCATATATCTGCAGTCGTTTGCACCACAGAAAAAAAATATTTTTTTAAATCAACGCAAAACATACCAACGATTATACTTCCTTATTGTAGCATATTGTATAGAAGTCGTCCCGTAATCTAAACCTATAGGTTACTTCCCGTTGATCTAGAAGAAAATAAAGAAATAAAATCCAAAAATTGGTTATTTATAGGTATATCAGAAATAAGATGCTTCTAAGTTTATGGTAAATTAGATATTTTAATAGACTAACACGAGTAAAATGTTATACAAAACATATAGACTTAGGCGCCATCTATCTGATATCGATGCTATTAACAATACACAGTGAAATACAATACTAAGCTTAAGCTTGTCGTAGTAGGAAACAGATAATAGTACTCTGGTACATACACAGATGGCGCTATGAGAAAAAATTATGAGATATAGTTATTTCTCGTCTTTGCTCCTGTGTAAAACTGAAGATAACCGATATCAAACCGACATAAATATTTCTCTAAGTTCAATTATTAAGTGGCTAGACAATAACAACCCTAAAATAAAGTTACATAAAACCCAAGTACCGTACCCGTACTCTTTATATATAGGCATTTGCCAATTATTATGATAAGCCTGTATGTGAAGTAGCGACAGGAAAGTTTTTAAGCTTAATAATTGACGCCACTACGTGAGGAACCGCTGGTTGATCCGCCTAGTGTCGACAGACTCGAAGCGTCGATCACGGCGGCGATTCAGACCGCCCTCAGTGAAGCCACTGCACCAGCCAGCTCAAACCGACTTCCCCCAACTCCTCGGCACATTGCCAAACTCATTGCGCGGAAGAGGAAGACGCGCATTGAGTGGCAAAGGACCCGCGAGCCAGCCACCAAGGCGAAACTCAACGACTTGGTGGAGCGAAGCGTAACGCTCTCATCGGCCTCCGCAGGAAACTGGGATGCGAGGATTCAGGCCGCCAGCGAGGACTCCACCTCGCTGTCTAATCTGTGTCGGCAGATTAACAAGAAGCCTCCTCCCATCAGACCCCTATACCATCCAGATGGCACGCTGCGCTATGACTCCCAAGGTAGGGCCGACATACTGGCAGACTACCTTGAGAGTCATTCCTAACCCCAGCCTGCGACCGGAGTTCCATACGCGGCTGGAGACAGCGGTCATCAACTTTCTCGGTAACCCACCCAACCCGTTTCCTCCCCCTCCTTTCTTCTCCCCGTCAAGCGTGAAGAAGGCAATCGCGTCTCTAAAGCCTCGTAAAGCTCCGGGGATAGACGGCGTGCCCAATCTGGCGCTCCACCATCTACCCAGGAAAACCATTTACCATCACTTACCAGGCTCTTCAACGCCATCCTGCGGGTGGGCTATTTCCCCCAGGCTTGGAAAGAAGGCCTGGTGGTGATGCTACTTGATCTCGTTTGGCAGCCACAGAGCGCTGCCTCCTCCGCCGAACATCCAAGGCGAACAGGTCGGCTGGACTCGCCAAGTCACATACCTGGGTGTCGTCATCGATAGGCGACTCTCGATGGGTGCCCAGGTATCCAAGGCCAGGACCGCGGCGAGAGCTGCGCTGGCATTACTGCGTCCTCTCTTCTGATCCCGACTTCCTCTCTGCACTAAGCTGGGGCTATACAAGACGTATGTGAGGCCACACCTTACGTGCGCAGCTCCAGCATGGTACTCCCTGACTAGCCAAAACCTTCGCAACGTCTTACAGGTGACGCAAAATGTGGCCCTCCGAAGAGCCACTCAGGCCCCTCGATACGTGAGGAACGCCACTATACAGCGCGACCTCCGTATTGAGAGCCTAGAGGACCACATCTCCCATTTGGCTGTCCGCATCTTCCAACGTGCTGACGTTTCGGACCATTTACATATCCGGAACATCGCACCATGGCATTCCCGTCCGCCAGATGCGCACAGGTTCCCCAGGGATCTCCTCCCTCCTTCCTCTCCCGATTCCTGAGCTGCTACTACGGTCGCTGGTCGCCTGAGCTGGGTCTCTCCTGGGCAACCAGGAGCCTCACTTGACTGGGCTGGGCGAGTGAGAATATAAGAGAGGCTTAATAATTGACAAACATTTAAATTGGAAAGCTCACATAAACGACTTATATAAAAAGATAAAAAGATTATATAAAAAGTAACTCTGGATACGCACTGTATAAAAGATTTTCTCAATGGCTTTTAAAGCTGAAAAACGTAAAGTAGTCTTTAAAATTGTCGTTTAAAAAGTGTTTGAATACAAAAAGCTAAATACGATGTTGTATATAGTATGCTGTATATAGTAGCTCAAGATTTAATATTTTTTTCTTGTTATTAATTGACATGTTTATTAAATTATATTGTGTTTAATTATAGCGATCTTTTGTATAACTTCTTTTATAAATTAACGTTTCATTTATATTTTCTATTTTCAATTTTTCTTCTATGTTGGACATTTGATACCTATGCTTGTATTGGTTTGATTTTTTGTTGTTTAAATTGATATTTGGTTTATTTACTGTCTGCATATTTCCATTATTTTTTACTTATTTTTATTATTATTATTGATTTGTAACTAGAAATATTCGTATGGACACGTTTTGCAAGCCAATAAAAATGTTTAAAATCATATATGTAACCTCAACCTTTCAGGTTTTATAATGCTCGCTAGCGTTTTGTAAATTGTAGAGAACTTAACTTGAACGTAACTTTTTGTACCAAAAGCAGTGCATATTATCTCCAGCAGCTTTCCAATATTTCGCTTTCGTTAAAATATGCTGCAAATTTGCAATCATTATTTGCGAGAAGTCCATTTGTTGTAATTCCTAGGGTTTTTCCACATATCCATCAAGTCATTTTTAAATGCTTTTGGGGTATTTAATAATTTGTTGTCAAATTTACGTTTCAGGGACTTAGTATATCTTTCTAATCTTTGGGGTTTTGAGAGCTAACTTTTGCTTTGACGTGTCTAAAAACTCTTCCAGTTTAGTATTATCCTTTTCGTACTTCGAATTTTGTGCTTTTAAATATTAATTCTACTTTATTTTTCTAATATTCTTGTGTATATATATCGTTGTAATCTGCCTATATATCAGCTCTAAGTCTGTCAATATCTTTTTCTATAATAATCTGCCACTCTGCCACATTTCACGAGATTTTATTGTATCATCCTTTCTTTTATTTTGTGTTTAGTTTGCAATCCTAAGTTACGAAAACTGACAATGGCACTACAATATACTAGTTTATGTAATTCAGTTATCATTCATTCCAAAGAGCAATACTTATCTAAAATAAATGATTGAATATATGAAGTAATTTATAAAGTTTTTTATTTTCTTAGTTGTAGTTTAGGTCTAGAAGTTTGATAGTTCCCTTATATTCGGTAAGTACAATTTCGAGATCGTTTTTAAGTTCTTCGATGTACTGAGAATCTACTTTTGTCGGATGTTGTAACTTCTTGTACGCTTGTGATATTTGGAGATTGTGATAGTTGTAGCATGTGTGATATGTATGATTAATATTATTGGATATAATATCATTGGTGTGAATATTTGTTGTAAGATGGAATACTGGTCTATTTAAATTTTGCAATGTAGTCTCAGGGCCTTCTTCAGGTATGGCTGAATTGATTGAATTTAGACCCCATCCTAACGATGGGGTAATTAGATAATTTCTAATAATAAAAACTCGTCTTTGGCCAGGAATTCTTTGGAATGATATTTCATACAGACAAATATTAAATCGATCTCCTAGTAAAATATTTGCTGTGCTTTGATCTGTGGGTATATTAGTCAACTTACACTTATGAATGTACATCTTTTATAGATATATGTAGATCAACAAAATTACTTATTTACAAATAAATAAAAAAAAATTAAAAAATTATTTATACACAATTTTTTGGTATTAATGTTAGTTTTTTTGTAGAATATTGTTAAAAAACATGTAATGTAAAGTAACAAAAATAACATATTTGTTTACATATTTATTTCATTTTGTTGATTGTTTTTATAATAAATATAATTTTAGAGGTTCTATGACAATTAATAAATTATAAGATTTTAGTATAATTTTAATTAAATGGAAAAGTCAGCAAAGACTCAGCTTTGTGTGATTATTTCGAAAGTAAAAATACACCTATGTATACATTATATCATGTAGTATATATCTCATTACTTTCAAAAAATCTAATACAAACTATGAAGGCGGTTTCAAATCAGTGGCTTGATACAACGAATTTATAGCGATATCGGATGATACAAAAGCCATTGACTTGGCCAAAGTTGCTAATGATAAAGAGTCCATAATGACTCTATTTGCCACGTGATTCAAAACAGCACCTCTAGACTGAGCGGTATATTTCAAGGCCAGTTTAATAACACGTTCACAAGCCAGCGACTTAGATGTGGCGCTTTTAGCTTCCTTGCCTGCTTGCTGTGCAGCTGTCTTAGCCAGGTTCATCATTAGATCTTGATGATTCGCCATACCATTTTTAGCATATTTTACTGACATATGCACTTCTATAGAGGCGGTTAAGGCCCGTCGCATTGCAACTACACTAGCGGCTGCCAAATACGCAACGTCCCCAGCATATAGGATTGCCTTTTTAGCTTTTAATTCTAAGCGTTCCAATTTTTGTTTTGCTTTCCTGTCACTTATACCTTCATCTACTATTTCCGGTTGATCTATTTCCATTTCAGCTACTATGTCTGGATTCAAACCATAAATATTATCCTTAGGATCAATCCAGTCATCTACAATACTCGGCAGGTTAGATTCTTGCATTTCCAGAGTAGATGCGTCTACTGATATGTAATGTGTAGCATTTAGTTTTTTTTCTAATATAATAGCTTCATTATTGGTGACATTGGCGTCATTGTTTTCGATATCTAAAGCCGTTTGATTTAAAAATACTCTTGGGGGTAAATCATAGCCTTCTTTCTTATTAATTAATACCTGTACAATTTTTCTATTATTTAAAGGTAAAACTGAGTAAGGCATTATCTTTTCAGGAGATTCAAATCTATTTACTGCATAATTTGAATCTAACTTAGGCGGGGCTATTTGTTGTACAGACATCTTCGATTTACCTAATATAACGTCATACACTGTAGATATATAATTATTAGCGGGTGCAGGAGTTGTTGAAACAATATCATTTTTAAGAGGTACAGCCCTCTTCTTTCGAAGAGATAAATCAACTGATTGCTTTTTAGATAACGCTGTAGCATATGTGATATCTTTCAAAGCTGATACAATTGATACTTCAGCCGCAATTTGTGCTAGCCCAAAAACTAAACGATGTAGTTCAGATTCAGTGGAAGCTCGAGTTATAGAAAGAATATGCCCAGATAATGTTCTCGATATGTAGTCCAATATCCTCCTGGTTTCTATTGCTGTTACGCCTTTACTTTTCCCGGGAGCGTCCAAAGCCTCTCTTGTAATTCTTGTTATTTTATCTTGAATCTCCAGTTTAGCTAATATAGCAGATACCAATTCTTTCGATATTTTATACAAGTTTTCGTCCATTTCGGGATTTTGCGTTACATTTTTAGTTGCCTTAAGAATCGAATTATCTAAATGCTTGAGAACTTTATGAGGTGACTTTATAAGAAATCTTTCATTAATAAGCTTAGAATTCATTTTATTTGTATAATCATGAACTGGTGAGATACCGCCGAGTGTATCCTGCAAAGTAAAAACAAATTATAAACAACTATAGATTACGTCTACTTTATAAATACAATTATATAAATAAATTCATGAATGGCTTAGAAAAAAATATTAATATCATGATAATGATAACTTACACAAAATAAACGAGTAATGATAGTTATTAAAATCTGTTTTTTTATCATTTTAAAGTAAGTATAACACGCTGTGAAAAAGGCGAAAGCAATAAAACAAACATAATAATAAAGGCTACCACAAATTAAGCTTCAATTACGGAAACGAGCAAGTTTTACTACTTCTTGTTGCCAATTATAAAAATCTTTATTACAGTAATCTTTATTCGATTAAGTTTTTTCAAGAACCCAATTACTGATACTTTCAAAAACCCAATTACTCAGATCTCAGTTATTCGGATTTGAGTTAAATAAAAGCAATTTGTATAAAGACAGAAATACACAAATAAGCATTGGTTTCTCTTTATAATACAATAACTTGTACAATATGTTAAGTAAGTAGGGAGGTAATAAATTAAAAAGAATTAACCGGATATTCGTTGATTTAGCTTACTGATGATTTAATTTGATTTAATAAATATTAATAAATTGTAAATACCTATCCAAGAAATGAATTATACATTGTAATCCTCCGCTTGCTGTGTTCTATTCTTCTGTAAGTGAAAAGTGGTCGATATACATAATTGTTACTTTCAGCTGTCGATATTATTTCCTTATCATTGACACCATTTTGAAATTCTCTTTTTATGATATATTTTGGTGGACCGTCATGTGGTAGCATTTTGTCTCCATTAATATTAACTATCCCGCCATTATCACTAATTGGCGTACAACTTACGCTGTATATAAGGAAAAAAACAATTACAGTTACAGGTTTCATGATAAAAAATGGTTAAAGGAATGCATGATGAGAGTACTTGCCATCTTTATAAGGAACATTTTTATTATAACCTTTAGACTAACAAGTATTAATTCACATTATCTTATTAGCACTGTTACACAACATTAGCCTGTGTACTCATTCTGCATAATAAATAACAATAACATAGCTGCCCCAAGTTTTATGAAACGTATTTAGTTTATTGCCAGGATATAAAAAAAAATTATACGAGTATTTTACTAAGAGTATAAATTCTATTTATGTACTATAATTTATTATTAAACGAAAGATGGTTAATTACTAGCACAGTAGCCTGAATTTCCATATTAGGTATGCATAATAAAGAATGAAAAACAAGATATAAAATAATTTATTTAATATATATTCAAAAAGAAATAAACAATTTAAATATTTTCAAAGTTCAAATTACTTGAATAGAATTTTTATATAATTCATAATTATAAGATTCACATATGGGGTAATTGGTCTTCAGGTTTTATTCATTTCCATTTTTAGCCTAGGAAAGCGGGAAGAACTTTGATGCGACCACGGCCATCAAGATTAGAGGTTTCCCCAAAGACTGACGATTCAGCATCATTAGACGAAGGCAAAAGATCACTCTCCTGGCCTGCCAGATCCCTACGAACTCTAGCTACGTGGATATTCTTAGAAGAACCAGCACCGCCGGCCGCAGCAAGTGAGACCGCACCATCTTTCCCTATAGCTGACGGTGTTTCTCCTGCTTTTGATGGGATGTGCTGGATCGACACCCCTTCTGGAGCGCACGCGCAGACGGCTAGTAGCGCCAGCGACGCGACGACGAAGAACATTGAACGCATTTCCAATAGATCCAATCTTGTCTGACTTAATTCAATACTAATCTTCCGTGTTACAATCCTCTGGCTTTATATGTCCCCAACTAATGACACAAAATATTAAGCATTATGAGAACTGCATACTTGAATGATCTGTGATATGTTTTGTTTGTGAAGGCAGGATTGACGCACGTTTAAGTGTATAAATTCGATAAACAAATTGTAGAGTAATCGAGGATGCACGAGCCTTGACTCACAGTAAGGTGCTAACAGGGCGCTAACAAGGTTTAGTAGATGAAGTTAGTAAAAGAAACGTAGTAAACATATCATTTACGCTTTATATCAAAATATTGTGATTTTATATAAAAATATTTTTTTCTTTAGAAAATTTAAGATAAATAAATGATAATCATTGATTTATTTACTTCAATCGATTTACAGCTTCTCGCTTTTTCTCGCACAATGATATTTCCTTGCCGCCAGGATTCCATATATTATTTTAAAAAAAAAAAAGTTTAACTACCTAACCTTTATCACTTACCTACTTTCGTAAATGTATGTTGCAAATGTGTAAAATATACATGCTCCATTTTTATATAAAATAAATTAAGTTCAGCTTGGTAGAAACTTTTAAAGTAAAATATTTAAATAAAGAACCTTTTGACTTGGTAGAGATAATATATAATATATAAATATAATTAGGTAAATGTGGGTCAAACGGATCACATTTATCATTAATTGATTTTGAGCGAAAAATATATCTTTTATACATGTGCATGTCATCATCTCCATCATCATCGATATTTTACATCATATACGCCTATTCTGGAGCGATAGGTTCTGCCCCATAGGAGAAGCTACCAACAACTGATGGATTGGTGTCGGTTTGGTAGTCTCATCTTTCCTACTCGTCAAATGGCCAAAAAAAGATGCGTTCTTTGACAACCAATGAAATGTGCTAAGTAACCATGAATTTCAACATTTACTATAAAATAAATTTAGGTGATTTAGATGGATGAACACTAGATAATAAGGTGCTCATATCCATGTCTAAATAAAATACAAAAACTAAAAACAAGTACCTACCTACGTAGGGAAGAAAATTCTTTACACAGGCAATATTTTATAAGTATTTACAAAAACAAAATTATTTACTGTGGTTGACCAGTTGACAATAAAGCAAAAGCTCAAGTAATTTACTTCAATAAGTTTTAAATAATATTTTATAGCCTATGCCAAATAAAAAATATTAAAAGGTAAATCTCTCTTAGATCAATCTCATCTCGAATATAATGCTCATAGAGGTTCGCTCCGTGCGGAAAGGTAAAATGTCATCCGTTCAGTATATACCGTATACAGTACATACATTCAATATATATTTACGTATAATTTCACAAAAGTCACAACTTAAGGCAATTGAATTGAATACAATAGATACTATTCAACGTAATCAATTTCTGTTTAATTTAAACTAGTGGGTCACCCGTAAAACTTTGCATTTAATCAACCGATTTTTATGTCGTAGTAGGTACGCACGTTTTTCAGTAAATTTTTTATACAGCAGTAGCGCCGTTCTCTAACCGGCGAGTAACTTATTCCTGCTCTTTTAAATTAATTCTATGTTATATCGTAATAATTTAATAAATTGTAACTAAGAATAATCTTTGAAATAACATCATAATCACTAGGATCAAATAAATACAGTTACCTATATTAATACATAAGATAAGTTCAATTTATAATTGTATACAATTAAAATTCAATTCAATTCAATTTATAAATAACAAAAATATGGCGAAACTTTTCAATTCATTATGCAATTTAAATTTTTTCTTCTTCTTCTACTCGTTATATGTGGAGTTTCCAGCATGCCAGTTGAGCACAATTCTCTTCGCCAATGTCACGTTGAATGGAGAATACACAAGGGACAGTGTACGGAAAAAACATACGTACGTAAAATACACACATAAAATAAACATACGTAAAATATAAGGTTAGTAATAAATAATATTTTACATGAGTGTTAGCTTATACTTTAATATCATTATATTTGATATATTTACATAAAAAATACATAAAGGACTAAGGGACTTTGAGAGGAAGGACATCATATAAGAGACGGATTATTTTAGGGCAGAAAAAAATTATATGGGAAGAGGAACCGTCGTCCAAGTCACATTCACACTCTGACCCTGATCTTAACCAGATGCACAGGTGTACATGCATGTCCAAGACGTAAACAGCAAATTGTAGACATAACCCTCCGTTCAGTAAATCTTTGAGAGAAAAACCAAGGACGCTTTGGTATAGTCGGTTGGAGAAATGCATAATATTTACCATTCTGAGATTTTGATAAGTCCCAGTAATTTGCCTTGTGCAAATCAGTGGCTGCAAGAGACAACAGATCCTGAGCCGAATTAGAAAAGTGGTCTAGAGTGCCACACTAGATTTAAACTTTTCTACAGGTATTATACTAGAAACTAAGTGGTTCATAACGGGAGAAGAATTTTAGTTTAAAGATATATATTAAATCAATAAATAAATATAAACTAAATGATTCCATCGTCATGGCTCATTCAAATATTACCTACTTCTAAGAAATAAATGTAGTAGTTGAATCACTTAAGTATTTTGTTTACACTAAACTGTAAATACACATTTAACTCATGGCAAAGCATTTTTCAGAAGTCAACAATCCATGGTCATTATATGATTGGTATTATGTACATATAATATTAGTATGTGACCGGCCGGTGGTGATACGATGGTTGCATTTGGTGTAATTTAGTTAGCACTATTATACTTCAAGACTACTTTGAACTAGTATAAAGCCTTTGCATGCAGCCAAAGGTTTATTTTAAAACAATCGTCTGGCGAGCTAGTCCAAAAATCTTTAACAGAAACTCGATTTAAAATTATACATAAATATGGCTACAAAAGTATTCATTTTTATATTGTTAATAGCCGTAATAAGTGCGAAACCTGTATTCGAAAAGGACAATAGGAGTGAAATAGAAATTCTTCTAAGTAAAGGACTTGTCGGGTTCGTTCCAGTTGTGCTGCCCTTACAGGAGTTTACATCAAATCCCCAATCTCTTGAAACTGAACATCATGTAGAGAAAAGATCGCCCGTAAGGGGTGACAATCCTAGCAATGACCTCTTAGCGGACTATGAAGGCGCTAACTATGAGAATTCACTCACGGGTCTGGACAGAAGAATAAAAACTTTACCGACATGGGTTGGTTGACACGTACATACCGACTTGTTGCATATTGATAAAAACACATATTAAAATAGATAAGGTTAATACCAAAGCTTGGATTTTTCTATAGGTTTGTTGTAGTTTATACGAAATACTTTGTAAGAGTAGATGTTAAATAGTTTGTCCAGTAAGCAAAATATATTTGCTTTATTTGTTAATATATTAAGTGTTATAATGTATCATTATTAAAATAAATAGATCTATTTTAAGACCTACATTTTGTATTAGCATTATTTTTTCTTTCATATTTTCGTATTATGTTGTTTTGTTATTTTTGTACCTCAAAAGGAAAACAAGAACGCTTATAAGATCACTTTGTTACCTATCTGTCTGTCTGTCCATCCGTGAGCATTAATTATTAGGTGATTAAAATCTAAAATTACCACACGTTATCGTTCTTCATTGAGATCCATGAAATTGTTGTCTCATGACACCCAGTAATCATTACTAAGGTGTTTCAGATCCTTGATATTTATATAATAAAATACTTATTTATTTATTTTACAAATGTCCATCGAGCAGAACAACTTTTGTTAAGTTTTATTAGCAGCATATTCGGCGCCGTATTTCATTAAGTTTAGCTGGACATTATGGTTGTTCATGAGATATTCCAGATCTCCGATTTTCATATGTCAATGAAAAATGTTCATCACGCTAAAAAACTTCTATTAAAAAGCCATTTTCACATTTGTTATATTTTAGCTGATCTGTTGTATGTATATCTTTGATTTTTAAATATCAATGCAAAATGCTTAACATGTCTTATAATTTTTATTATTTCATTATTTCTTATACTTTAGCTTGACTATAATGGATCTGCATCAGGTGCCAGTCTTCAAAATCTATTATGGCCTAGAAAAAAACTTTCATTCAAATCCAATCAGTAGATCCGTGTGTACAAACATACAAACAGACACATACATTGACAGACATTTTAAAATCATTGATTCATATGTTCATTCAGTGCTTTTACATCTCCCTAGATATTTTATTTCGTAAAAATATTCAATACAGACATAAGCTTTTACCTTTTTATTAGAGTGAGTACAAATAATGGAACAATACAACGCACACTTTGGGACGAATTTAAATGAAACTGTGTTGTTTAGCTATTAGACCATGGCTAAATTTGAAGACTTGCACACCTAATGTATAACCATAGAGCCGTACTTTAGCTATACAGCTTAACTATCAAGATAATTATATATAAATATGAAGAATTATAATAGAATACTTAAACTAGATATAACCAATAATGAAATACCGCCCCAGAAAGTGTTACTCATAGTTGGCAGTTTTGATGACGTGATTGGCAACTCAATTTCCACAACTATCAATTCTCGAATGTGGGTTCTCTTTGTGCTACCTACCCCAGTTTCCAGGACCATAAAGTCCAGGTACTATCATCCATCCTACCTATTCATCGATTTCAAGATTCATGTTGTGTTATTTCAAGCATTTAAAAAATAATGATGATTATCATACTATATGTAGTGACAAATAATATATTCAGTATAAATTCTTCTTTCATTCATTTTTATTTAAGCATAGAAAAGAATTATTAAAGAAACTCGATAATATTTCTTACAATCTGCTTTATTTTCATTGCATTAAATTTTTTTATTACTTTAACATATACATGTTCAATACATATTTGAATAAAGACAATAAGAAAATCAATATGTGCATACATATTTTTATAAGTTTAAGCAAATTTAAATAAAAAAAGTATTAAATACAATTTCAATACAAAGGTACATATGAATAAATTTTGTGTCTCATATATAATTTAATATATACGAAATTACTATTTTTCCGACACTAAAAAGAATAAGAAACATGTGAACTTAAAATATATTTGTTGTATATCAAATTTAATAACAAAAACAAACATTCACAATATTATAGGAATTCCTATTAAGAAATAAAAATATAAATAACGTTAAAATATCAAACATTTCCTTTTTTGTTATAGAGAATCATTGTATTAATTTATTTTTTATCTATGATTTATACGTAGACATTTCTTGAGCCTCTTCCAATGTTCACAGCAATTTCTACTCTTCGCTGCTGCCGTTACTTTAAGCTTTATCAGTTTACGAACACTTTTGAGGTCTTCAATAAAAAGTATATATATAATTCTGATTTCACAACATACCTAAAACTCAAATACTTCTTGCAAGTAACTAGTACCTAACTTCATAAAGGCTGAATTTCGTATATTAATGAGAGCTAGAAGCACATGTATTCTGGACATAGCTCTCTTTTTTATGTTCTCTTCATATATAAATAATCAAACATCTATAGGGGCCTCTACCATGACGATTCCATAATTTTGATCAGGATTATAATCAATATAATCATTTCCCGCCCAAATATTATCACTAGTTTTCAACAACTCGGGATACAAGTTCATCCCGTCCCGAATATATCCAAATATATTTTTAATGATTAAAAATAATATCAACAAAACTATAGCCTTCGCCATTCTAAAGTATTCTGAAGATCTTGTAGAAGTAAAGATATTTATACACTATATGTGTGAATATGAAGCGTAAATAGTATTTTATATGTATTAGGCGACTATAACGCTACAATTGACGACACTCCATGTTCAAATTCTGTACAAGCATAGAAACTGAGTAATGTGTGTATGTGTTAATTACTTAGACAATATTACTTTTTAACAATATCGGTCAAGTGCTCTTCGTACCCTTGCACCGAGGGTTCCGTACTATTTTCTTGTTTGTAGGTCAGCAGAAAAAACAACTTTCAGAAATTGATAAACTTAAATTTAAGATTGTATCCACTCATTTTGTATGAAATAAACAGAAATATGTACAGATTAGTGTGTGATGGTTTTTTTCTGGGATATACCTGTACATTTTTAATTGTCGCAGTTATTCCTTTGTTAGTACTTATAATTTCTTTGTATAAGTGCCACCTTCTTGTCAAATTTCATAACTCAAGGTGAACAGAAAGTACAGTGCCAGTGATTTTCATTGAAAATGCAATAAAATTACTTAGAAGTTGGATTTTTTCTGTGCTCTAATTGACAAGTGATTTATATTGTCACGCGGTTTTAATACAGACAGATGGATAATAAAGTGATCCGTTGTTTCCTTAGTACGGAACCCAAGAGATGCCGGGTAAGTGTGAGTCCGTCTCACTCTGCAAATGTCATACAAAATGCGACAAATACACTCGTTGCAACTATATACCTAGATATTTGATAATAATTTCAGTTTCATTCCCCGACGCGATCTTGAGAAAAATGGTCTTGACAGACTGATAGACAGACACGGACAACAATATCTTATAAGGATTTTGTTTCTTCCTTTTGTTGTACGGAACCCTTAAACATTTTTAATGTCAAATAATTTGGTTGGTATTAAAAGGATTTCAAACATAATTTACTCATAAATATGACAATCACATTTATTGAATTCAAATTGAGGTTTCGCTTTACTTTACAGTTCCAGTCTCAAAGAGCTAAAAAAAATTAATTTAACTGTATAATTAACATTTTAATCACATACATAATTATCATTACACCATATTTTCTAAATACAAATATTATACTAACAAGCTGCCATAACCTTTTTTAAATATCTATCATAATATGTTACTTATAACTTATATACCTAATATTAATTATAAAATGTCATAATGAATGCTCCGATAAATAAAATATTACTAACATATAAATAATACAACCCGTAAAAAGGGCAAGACACTTATGAATACAATAACCTAATTACATACAATAACCTAATTACCATTCCTTTAAAAATACACAAAAACATATTATAAAATGTCAGGTTGATATAAGAATAAAAACTTATATTGAGAAACCATCTGAATGTATAAAAGAATCTAGTACGATAGTAATTATTTTTATGTTTAATATTAGTAACATCCCTTACTGCCTTACTTAAAGGGTTTCGGAGAATAAATAAATGTAGCTCCATTTTGGATGCAAAGTCATATCATCATGTCTTAACGATTCATGATTCATCGATTCAACGATGAAGAGGAGGAAGAGACGACGAAGGATGGAGGAGATAAAACTAGAATTGACCTTAAAAAATTAGAATTGTACGTCTAATCTACTTTTTTATTTATTTTTGGCACGAATTTCATCACGAATCACTGTGCCAATGTCTCGCTGTATGGAGATCACACGTTAAAGATTCGGAATGGTAAAAGTAATAACATTTTCTTTTTATTTTCAATTTTTTTTCTTTAAATATTACGCTGTGATATGTCATCCAAGCAAATGCCAATATATAATTAAAATAATTGATAATAAAATAATTATAATAACTTGAATAATATGGATAAAAAAGTAATATTTTCTATATAAATATTTCTACGTATAAATAAATGTCTTTCAGTAACTTTATACAATTGGACGATATAAAATTTGTAGACAGTTGACAGTTACAATCTTCATTCAATCTAAATTCATTTACAATAATACACTAGTAATAAAAAATATATAGAAACAGAAAATTTCATAAAACGCACATATGATATATATGATATCAAATTCAAATTGAAATAATGTTATTCAAAATAAGAATATATGATATATTTTTTAATATCAGTATATAGTATCTAATAAAATAAATATATTAAAATACATCATATTTTCCATTATCATTACATTTCCTTAATTATCGTTGACAGTTTAACTGAAGTCATAAATAAATGATATATATTGAATATTATTTCTATAACATTATATTACGTACATTTCAGACAGCCTTTAGTTAAACCACAACCCTAATGCAAATTTAATTGGGCACAAACATAATATGAAAAAAATACCTTATTAATAAATATATCTATAGTACTTTTATAATATCTGTATATAAGGATCTCTGAGGATTCCGTACCGATTCATAAATATAGGTCAACTGGGACTACCCTTAAGGTTTTGATTACGCGGCAGAAACGAAGCATAAATAATAAAACCAAACAACGAAACGGACAACAAATACCCTTAAAAACCAATAATAAATATTGTGTAACTATCTAAATTTTGCTAATATTAGCAAATTTTGAATAATTACATCGCTTTAATTTAGTATTATTAATAAATAAAAGTCCAATACCAAATAAAAAGGGATCGAGTCGAGGGAATTAATTATTTTCATTTTAACGCTCAGAGTGCAGCAGCAATGTCTTGACACTACGTAAAAAAACAAAAGCGTAATTTAGCGTATTTTAAAATGAAAAATTAAATAAAACAAAAAAAATAAAGAGAATGGAGTTTAAAACAATATGTGAGTATTATCTGTGTGTCTCTTTCTATATCAGATTAATAGTAGCAGGATCTATGGATCTATCAGTCCCATTTCATAATACTTTTATAATAAAATTTTAACACTGCCGTTATGTTAGAGAGATAGTCAACCGTTTGTAACTATATATTTTCATGTTTGTACTTCAACATATTTTTGATTACAATAAAAAATACTATATGTTAATATATAAATAAAGTATATAATTAACAAGCTCTTCTTTAAATTTCATAGTGTGGGAATTATATAATGTTATACATTTCAATGAGTTGCAAAATCATAGAAGAAAGAAACTCAATACAGCGTCAAATGATCGACATGCTTAATAAGATACATGAAAAGAAAATAATATTGACTCAAAACAGTGTAAAACACATACTATTTAAAAAAAATACTATAAAACAAATATATGTCACAATCATAAAAAAAAGTCTTTTAAATTTGCATATTTTCATAGGTACACTGTTAATCCTCCAACTATCTACTTCTAAGTCTTAAGAACTCCCTCCTGCGAAGATACTCGTTGGCTACAAGTCTTTACTTCTATTTAAGAAATCTATGAGGTTGAAATTCAACCTCCAAAACAATGAACTTAATGAGAACAACAATTAACAAATCAGAAGTAAATATCATCTACATATGGGTATGCACACGATAAATAGAAACAAACAGAAAAGCCATCGTTATTTGGATGGATCCTTCTTTAGAGTCACCTTAAAGCTATTCAGATTAGTTACAGTCTTACTCGAATCGTGTACTAA
Organism: Dione juno; assembly: GCA_037127375.1. Lineage (NCBI taxonomy): Eukaryota > Metazoa > Arthropoda > Insecta > Lepidoptera > Nymphalidae > Dione > Dione juno. The sequence goes on along the minus strand of JAXRJS010000061.1, from coordinate 2,493,181 downwards.
TTTTTGTGAATTTGTACTCTTATTGCCAATATACCAGCCGCACATTCTTTTCACAGCGTCTTCCCATCTTAGCATTATTTGCTCATATGTTTTCTTCACTTGAGGTCTCGGTGAGAAGACTGTGCCAATTTTTCGTAGAGATTTCAATTCGTCTTTTGATTTGAAAATACCTGGGAAAGATTGTTGTTGCACGTCATAAATAAATATTGCAAGATAATAGTTATTATATTGGGGTAACTTGCTTGGAATAAAATAAAAATACCTACATAATTATTTATAACAGTGGCTATATAAAGGGAGGATTTTGACAGTTTAGTCAGTACATCGCTGTTCTGCCTCACGAAAGGTATACAGTTTCGATTGTGTACAAACTAGTATGTAAAGTCAGCGGTAGCACCGTTACTATGCGCAAAGTTTAAAGTGCGAACCTAACAAGTTTAAATAGTGCATAAATGTAAAAGTATAAATGCAGTGTAATCGAGTGAAAAGTGTGATAAGAGAAATAAATTAATTGTGTAACTGATCGCCGTCTTTACTTCCCTCCTGATATTGTTGACAATATATGCGTTGTTTTCTATTAAAAATTAAGTTACCAGAAAATCACTGATATATGTATCTATTTCTAACATTATTCATATTTTCATAATAAGCCATATTATCATCTCATAAAGAGATTAATATTGAAGAGAATTAGATTTTCGTATTATAGAATGAGTATGAATAAAATTTCTGTGTTTTAACTATCAATTATATACTTCTTCTGTATTTTCACTCATATTTAGCAGTTTCGCAAAGACAATCTAGAATGAAGACTCGTCCTTTGTCCAGCTCCAACAACTATTCTAATACCCTACACTCACCTATGTGTAAACCAACAATATGCGCACATCCCAGAGAGGACATCTCGACCTGCACGGGTCGCTCCACGCGCAGCCCCGTCAGGTCCGCCACTAACTGCGCGACGAAGTCGTTGTTAGACACCCCTCCGTCTAGACTGCATTTCAAGTGTGTTTTATTTACTGGGTCGTTCTCAGGCCTGACTAGATTATTTTAATAATAAAAAAATGCACAAATTTGGTGTGTGTTGTTAAACGGATCTTTCAATTTAGTATTTTATTTATAAAGCAAACTATGCTATTTATGTAAAAAATATCTGCAACGATGAAAGGAAGACAGAAGGCGGTTAGATTGTCAAGACACAACGTTCTCCACTTTCCACCCGAATCCTAATGTTCACTTCAAAACGAAACTCAACACCACACTTTGTCTACGAGAGGGGATAAATAGGGAATCGAACCCACAACCATCGCTATTACACTCAGACGTCCCAATACACCGAGGGCACCACCAAGATATAAGTATTCGCCATGTCAGGACAAAGCTTATTACGGTCGCTTATAGACAAATTGTCCCCGACAGATTACTATGGTGGTTTAGTAGTGCGTTGTAATTTTAATCTTTAAAACGCTCAATGGATTAATCTACACTTAATACGTCATCTTAATATATCAATTTCTCTTCCAGCTTCTCGTTTAATCCCCCCCGTATATGTATTTACAAACGTAATAAATATTCTGATTTTTTGTTAAATCTTATCAGAAGATTAAAACGTTACTATCGGCTGCTAAATAATCTGTCCTACAGTGTCAGTTTGTAATAACGCAAATTTATCTTATCAGATTAAATTTTATTTAGCTATAAGCTCAGATTACAACAAATTTTTTGTTGTTTTTTAGGTCCACATTAGCTCATCATCCACATATAAGAAGGCAGACAGAGAGACTCTTCGTAACTCAATAGCGTTCCCCACAAGTGAGTATTGAACCCACGACTAATGCAACGTGACGCTTGCTAATCTTAGGAGCTTTTTTGAATTGATAGATTAAGTTGCATAATCCATTTATACATTTATCCAATACACATTTATCCATATATTCGATGAACCGTGTGGTCCGAGTTATCTTTTGTTCACGAGGGCAAAGCCGTAGTTAAATGCTAGTATAAAATATACCTTACCATATAGTACTATAACTGTAATCAGTCTCGTTTTTCACACACGAGTATAGTTGGGCGGTCCTGAAGGCCAAGGACTCGAGCACAGCTCGCACTAAATGCGCCTTGCTGGTGGACGGCTTCATGCCCACGAAGCCCGACGCGGCGGTGCAGTCGTTGTACGGCGGCTAGACATTGAAAAATATTGATATTAAGACTACAGGGTGGCTATTTTAGCAGTTATACTTTTATTGGCAATGTAGGCAATGATATGATGACTCCGTTAATTGAAATAGATTAATTGATCAGAATTATTATCTCGAATTGGAAAAGCCCACAACAATATTCGCATGTAGAGTCAAATTGAAATGTCAAATATTTCGTCATAACTTTTCGCTTTATTTAGCCTCAGCAAAAACTCAACTACTTTTATTACAAACCAGTTATATTTATAAAGTTTTGTAACCAATTATTCATATTAAAGATTTAAACTAGATGCCAATTACTTATTACACAGTTACACTTAAATATAATTATATAAATAATATCCAAAAATATATAATTTTAGTTATAAATACTAACCCCTAAGCCACTAAATGCCGGTATGAAGAACACTCCATCCGAATCCGGCACTGACATCGCAATATCTGCTGTATCTTGCGGATTTTGAAATAAATCTGAAATCGCGCAAAATATTTAGAAAAAAAAATTAACTAAAATACTCTACATTATTTTTCATATTCATCAATTTCAATCTAAAGCAACCATAAGTAACTATTGCAGTTCCTCTGTATCCATAAATCCCATTTAGATAGATTATTTTATTTCAAGGTCTTATTTAATTAGCATACAAGTACCTACTTAATAAAAGTGAAACATAATATCTCACCTAACCACTATAGAATCATTAATGGTTACCGCCAGATGCACGCGGATAATGTTGTAGTAAAGGATGCTGGAAAGGGCTAAACACATAAATAACACTTTGGAATCCACATCGTTGTGCGTCTGAGATACCCATGATAAAATGAATCAATGGTGTTCCCGGTGGTCGTAAGCCACATTGATTGTGAAATAAAATGATTCGGATAGGGACACGATCGTGACTAGTACGACGGAAGCAAACTGTGAACTTCGAGGAGACTGTAAGAACGTATAGGGAATTTGGTTATAAGCAAAATCAGTACTATGGCTTTTACATGAGACGAGACACACAAGACATGAGAGAACCGGGTAAGCGTTACCGCTTCGTAGTCTTCGTAGAAGAACCACTTTAGTGTAATAGTGCTGGCGGGCACTCTCCGGGGCAGATGAAATTGTTTTAATTGGATATGTAAACTGATAGATCTCTTCAAAATGTTTTACCGCAGACCATCACAATTTTTCAATAGTAATGAAAACCTGTTGTGTACCCACAGAAGTCCCACGGACGTTGCTTACGCCCTTCGAGAGATATATCTAGGTATATATTCTTCGGTAAAGGCAGTACACCGGTGCCGAGAGATCTTAAAAACACTCTTTACCTCACTTTTATACAGGAGGAGAAAAATCTTTATGAAAGAAATGGGGAGGCAAAACAGGCTCGAAAGTATTGACAATCCATAAGGCTCAGGGTCTGACCAGCACGACCGTTGTTATGGTAAACAACAAGTAGGTTCACCTGCAGCTGCATGATAGCGTTTCAAAGATGACGCGATCAAAAGGCTCATACGGAACGGGACGGGGGCATCGACAAAGCATCGTAGAATATAATTTCAAGATGGCCTTGAGAGACCGAAACGAAGTGGTCACGTCTTCTACCATACCGGTCTTGCTCTTAACCTTTGTATATTCATACATCTTTCATAATAATTAAAATATGAATGTGTATACCAGTAATAATTGTAGATTAAGATATTTAAATAAGTGAAATGTTGATGTTTCCTAATATAAGTACATTTTATGTGGGTATAATTAAGTCAGTATATATTATAGGCGAGGACCGTCGTGGCACAGAGGCACAGCGTCTGCTTGTAAACGCGACGGTTTGTGACAACAAGGCAAAGCGCGGTGTTGAGTTACGCCACTCAACACACAATGCCTAAATGCGAAAAGTAATGAACAGAGTGTCTTAACACTAGGTTCCTTCTGCCTAGTGTGAAGATAAAGATAGTATGTCAAGTAGTATAAAGTATATTTATGAACAACTTAACTATAGCCCTAGTTTTAAGTGACAATTAACTAAAAATATAAGTGAAACGATAATAGTTTCTTATGATCAGTATAAATTAAGTGTTATAATTAATACTGATGATAAGAAATAAAAAATATTGTAAATTAAAAGGGCTACGGACGAACAGTCTGTAGTGTTGTAATTAAAAACAAATTTCTCACCTAAATTTTGCGCCCATTTGATAATACTGGCTGTATCATTATTAGCTCCTTCTGCTGAAAAGATAATTTCGTCGCCCAATCTCCATCCCACCACTGGATAAAGTCCAGATATTGAAGCATGGGGCGACTTTCCTGTGTTTATATTGAAAAATGTCCCTGTACCCATTGTCAGTTTGACATCACCAACGTCGAAACAACATGAACCCCACATAGAGGCTGTTTGATCAGCTATCTGAAAACATTAAACAAGATATTATATAAAGAAACGTAAGAGACGATTTAAATTAACTTAGCTACGAATATGGTATATGTATATTATTTCATCAACAACAACTCATTTGTTAAATAATAAATCAAATAAATTTGTTTATTTTACGTTTTATCCCGCATATATGCTATATTAGAAGATTAGTATTTTCTTTCTACTTATCCTGCTGGATAAGTATAGAGAAAATAGAAAATACTCCGTTTTCCGCTATAATAATATGTTGAACAAAAAAAATATATTTAGCTAGGTGTGTTGCACGAATTTATTATGTGCTTATGTATGTATGTAACGTTAATTTCCGTTAAGAGCAGTGGCTTGGACCTCAAATCCCATCACAATTTTTTGCGAAATTTGTACATAAATATTTTTTTTGTGCGTAATATTGCGCACCTAATCAACTGTTTAATTTTAATTTTTCCAAATCACTAATTCACGTAAGATATGACTGACGTATACTGGCTGAAAGGCAGTTAGATCATTTTAATTAAGTGAGAAATAAAGTAAAATAAAGTTTAAATAAGTATAGGTCGAGATAACAAAGCGTCAAACACTACTCGTCCACGTTCATTAACCTCTTCATACATGGGGGGTGACCTTCGTCACGTTAAAAGCATAAGGACCTCAGATGACGACACATGAGACAATGGACGTCTCCCACTACCTCTCGGACCACTGACTCTTGCTTCATATACATTTTATACCATTCTTTCATCACTCATTATCTCAACGTGCCAAAACCACATGATCGCGTTCTTCTTCATTCTCACCCTGTCATCTTTGCCAGCTTGAAACCTGCCATTTTGTGTATCTCTTCATTGCAGATTCGTTCGATTAAACTGACTTTGGATATCCTTCCAAAGGATGGCATCTCCACAGCATTCATTTTTCTTTGATTCTTCTGCAATACCCACGTACGCTAGTATGGTACGTAGGTCTGTATGGGCAAACGTCCCGTCTCACTCGCGTCTAGGCTTAGATCATATGTCTTTAATAATTAAATAGTAGTTTCAGCGATGATCAAATATACATATATAAATAGCAGTAGATAATGTAACTTAGGTGATAAATAGTAGTAGATAATGTAACAAATAGCTTCGTCATAATAGCTGTCTTCAGCCAATTCTTGGTGCTTTTTTTTTTAAATTCTTTCGTATTTCTTTCGTAAATTCTCTCGTATTTTTCGAATTAAACAGAGTAAATATTAATACATATATGTAAGTGTTTTCTTGGTTTGGTGAGCCGTCAAAGTCTGATAGTAAACGTTGTGTGTTCCACATCCATTCCGCGTAAAGAATTATTTTCAACTCCTCGCTCTGGTCACAAGACAAGTGCGGCATTGAGTTTGACATCCCAACATAAAATTGGGTAGTACCGAAAGCGGGGAACAGTTTCTAAACGCTAGGTTCCTTCTGCTTATCCTACTATAGACGGTAAAAAGCGTGAAGCTAAAACACATGGCGCACGGAGGTTCCATACCAATTTCAGTACTGTATGTCATCGGAAAATACAACTAATAGAAGTCGATAAACCTAAATATGTCGTATTTTAAAATTCCCTCATTATTTCTTATACTATACCTATATGTTTACTATATGTTTTGAATTACATGAATTTTACAAAATAAAACTTTTAATTGCTTTGGCTTATAAGTTTCATTTAAGTTTCATTTTTGTGCTTCAAGGGGCTATAAAGCTGGATGTTTGGTATAATTTCAGCTTGATACTTCCACGCGATCTTTAGAAAAATCAACTTGACAGAGGGACAGACAGGTTTCCTTTGAGGTATGGAGTCGTAAAAAAAATTACAAACACTCACGCAACTCCGTATAGGTATCGCATGTCCCCATATCTCAGAATCAGTGCTAGTAAAATGTTCGCCAGCAGTATCTACCACCTTGGGTAAAGCAGCTTGCGGTAACCCGAATAAAGACATCGCCCAACCCGCCCATTGCATCGTGAACGGATCAAAGAAGCCAGTCGCTGAAGCCGAAGAAACGTCAGTCATGTGGATTTTGCTACCTGAAATGTCGCTTGGTAGAGAATAAATTCATTAAGTAATTACATTGAACAATATAATACAAATCTGATTAGGTATAATTTAAAGTAATGTAGTAATATCGAGGCTATCGTGCGCTATACTGTCTTAAATTAGGACTTTAAAACGTAAAATCTTCCCGTTCGTTCCCGTTGAAATTTTAAGAAATCCTTTCTTACTCTCCCCAAGGACCTTAAATCCTAAATTTCAGGTTTCTACACTACGCTACAGCGGACACGCTGTGCGCTATTTGGCAGTATATATACATTTAATATGTATAGTGTACACAATATTAGAGGGGTGTAAAAAACATCATTAAAAAATTTTCCTTAACTTTTTTTTTGTAGATAAGAGTTGAATGAGGGCTTTTAACATTCATAATGATATTTAGCTCTTTACGTTTTTTGTAACCACATACAATAATATATATTTTAACAAAACTTAATTCTATATCAAACGATGTTGACAAAGAAATTTTAGTTCTTAAAAAATGTATGATATACAAACTCATGCAAAACTCGGTTGCATCTTCCATCTTACAAATCATCAAAACAACCATAAACAGCTTATTGGCTCAGTTTACAATATAAATGTACTATATGTAAACACATAAACAATACGGAAATTATATTTTCGATTAATTCAAATTAAACATAATTTTTTCATTTTTGATTATTTCGTAACACTCCTTTGCCCAGCTCCGTCTGCTAGCGAGCACCTAATGACATTACGTAATTAGCAATTGAAATTATATTCTTCACCAATGCAATAATAAAAGCCCCACTTAGTTTTGATACAAAGTTTCAAAATCTGATAAAATCATTATTACAAAAGAGTAATCGTTGATCTAGTAAATTTATATGTCTACATAAACACTAAAAGGCATGTAACAGAGAATTACAGGTGCTTACATATATTTTATATTATACCAATTTTTACCCTGGGCCCTGCCCATTAAGATTTTACACAAAAATGTAGGCCTTTCATAAAATTAGACCGCAATAAATGACCGCAGCTAATGTTTTCCTACCCAAATGCGGTAGAACTATGTAGCTGTCAGCTAAGGTCGACTGTACATTCTTTTTAATAAATACCTGTCATTTTGTACAGGAGCCACGTGTCCAAAGTTCCAAACATAGCGTCATTATTCTGAATGGCAATCTTTAAATCGGGCACATTGTGAAGAGCCCAGTACAGTCTTAATGTTGTCTGAAATAGGTATAAGATTTTTATATGACAGAATTAAAATCTATACTTACAAATATTACTAAGCTTAAGAGTTTGTTTGGTTAAATGCACTCATCTCGAGAACTACTAATACGAAGGCTATAAGCTAAATAGCATCATGTAATTGTTTCATAGTAACCCATTACAATGGTTGCAAATATGGTCTGATTTACTTCGGGAACTTAGATTGTGTCATTTATCATTTATTTTCATTTGACCCCCGCAGCCGTAGTACGTTTGTTTAAAATATTCAAAAAATTAAATATTACTACACTGCTTACACTATTATTACACACATTATTACATATTTATTTCGAAATCTTATAAAAAGACCATGTTTTTTATACCTACTTAATTGTTCGTACACAATCTACACAATCTATTTTTGTACCATACTTGATACTCAGCGTAAATAAAAAACAATGCTGTGGCGAGGTTACGCGAAAATGCTACCCGAATAATAATTATATACATAATTTACTTTCAGCAAAGATCTTATTAGCTAAATTACAACAGCTTTTAAAACATATTATAAAATATAAATATAGTCTTATACGTGTAGTATTATGATAGTAAATAGAGTTAAACGACCTTAAAACCCGAATTCGGACAGGAACAAACATATAATACAATGTTTATTTTTGCTTTAACAAATATAGTTGTCTTCGCAATTCGATATATTGACTTTAGCTCAATTCTTTGTATATACGAATTAATTTCTAGCATATTTAGGGTTTTAAACCTCAAAACGAAAAATCAGAAGCCTTATAGGATCATTTTGTTGCCAGTAAATATGAATTTGCCCGCATTTCTGAATATCGCTTGAATTAAAGTTAAATATCCAGGTCTATAAACTATTTGGGCAAAAAAAACCTTCTAGAACTTCTAAGTTGAAAAGACGGGCCGTTATGCTTTCGTTTTAGGTGTATTTTGTTTGAAATTCGTCGCGTTATCAAAACCTAAAGGATACTTTCCCTTGACCTCAAATTATGTTTCGCAAGAAGTTAGAACTTCTAGTACAGCAGCTATGGTACAAATAGTATTTGTACTATAAAATACAAAAAAACCTTATACGTGTAGTTCGTTCGTAGTAGTTAAACTTAAACTTTTCAACTCTTAAAAGTTAATACTTTCATGAACCTACCTACAATCATAATCGTACTTGACCAGTATTTTAAACATAAACAACTATTAGTATAAAAAATCATAGGATTATTAATAATAAACATGTTTAATTTATATGACGGTCCACAGAATCTATTTTGTACTATATTTGATTGATACTCGGCGTAAATTAAAATAAATGTAATGGCTAGTGTTACCATAATTATAGTATGTTGGATGTTATTCTACTTAAACGGCATTTATAGATGGCGTTATTTGATTTTAATAGTTAGTTAATATGAATAAAACCGCAAAAGACACGGCACTCGAGATTCACCTTTGAAAAGGCATCGGATGAGGAAACTCTGTCACTGGAGTGTTGTAATTATATATCTACGAAATTGTGTATAAAATGGGAACGTGTGTACACAAAGACATTATTATAAAATTGGAGAGGAAAATAAATTATTATAAAACTAAGGACTCTTACGAGTCTACTTTTCTATATTATTATATAGGTGAAGAGAATATTTTGATGAACGCATTAATCTCAGAAACTACTGGTTCGAATCAAAATAATATTTTTGTTCTAAATAGTAAAATATTTATCTAGGAAGGGTAAAATACGAACGACGCCAACATCACATTAATTATTTTAGTGACACCCACAGAACTTGCGTCTACATTTACCTCGTGCACCTAGAATGTGTATGTGTGAACGCAACGCAATACACGTCTCTTAGTTATTACCACTTGACCACAGGGGGGACTGCTGTAAGCGTGTTACATCACATGATACTGCTATATCTAATTGTAGTATAAATTACAGTGGTAACATAATTACTGCCTTGTGATTTCAAGTATACTATTCGATGTAATAAGGCTGTCTATTGTTCTATAATAATTATCTTGATTAATCTCTCGCATTGTGCTGAATAAATAGAAAGACTCTATTTATATACATAACGTCTTCTCCACTTTCCTCTTAGTCACTTATTACATTGGAATTTTAAGTTTTGATATTTTTATTGTTTAAACGCACATTTAAATAAATTAAATAGGCTTTTAATAATGTAAAAAATAAATTAATATTGTAAATATTAATACGCTTCTTGCTATCCATTCCATGTCTTATATAGTCGGTTTTTGTGATAAATAATATTTTGTGAATAACTCGAATGTAAAAAAAAATAAGAGCTTGTAAAAAAATACCTTCTTCAAAATTCATGCAATAAGAAGTAAGAAAGAGAGTGCAACACAAAAATATTTTTGTTGAGTTTTGCCACTCAACATGCAATGCCTCAAAAGGTGGAAAGCGGGGAACGGAGTGTCTTAACACTAGGTTCCTACGGTTCCCTCTGTCTACCTGCCTGCCTATTAAAATAAGTTAATAATCATATAAGAATAGAAAATAAATACTTAGTTGTTATAAAAATATGAAATCTTAATTAAACATTCTTGAACAACTGCATTGGAAAGTAAGCGATACACCTAGCTACTCTGTTCACATGCAATATTCTCAAGAATAAGAAATTTCAAACATGAAGGAAAATATATATTACGACGGACTTATTATATGATACTAGCTGTTGCCCGCAGCTTAGCTCGCGTGGAAGAAGATTATATGTGTATACAAATTTATTTAAAATGTATATAATGGTAATTAAAACCTCTAAACAACGTAAGCGTTCAACCCCTATTTTATCCCTTATTAAGTGAAATTTCCAAAATTCCTGAAACACGTATTTATTTGTTTTGCATCAATAACAGACATACAAAGCTTTGTTTATTTTACTTTCAAAATTATGATGATTTATCGACCTTGATAGTTTGCGCTTGGCGATGATGAATCAGTCAGTCAGGGCACGTTATAAGTATAGATTTTAATAGTTTTAAGCTATATCCATAGCACCCTGCTATGGATATAGCGTGAAAAGGCAAATCTAGTGTTAACACTTCGTGCCCAATTTTTCACCAAATGTTCAAGATATTGGCGCCGCGCTTTGTCTTCCTACTAGGAAGCGGTCTTCGATCTTCCTTTATAGTGAGACATGACGTTGTACCACTGCGCCACGAAATGAATTTTATACAAAAAGTTATTTAGACATTTAATGTGTTGGAGCAACTATACTTTATGAGACAAGATCTTTAAGAATGTTATCTATAACTTTTCCTCTTGAGTGGTGCTGACATTGACAACTAAATTGTACTCAACAGATACAGAACAGGACAGAAGTTTGAACTTACAATCATTGCATTCAATTAAACTTCTGCATCATTGTGGAGAAAATACTTTTGATGATGGGTAAGGCAAAAATAGTTTAGAATGGGCTTAGTTTCATATAGTAGTTAAATATAATTCATTGTTGGCAAAGATCGTAATTGGCAGAGAGTTTATAAATTTACTCTACATTTTATAATCACAATGTTGTAAAACTATTTTTATATTCTTATTTAATTTACTTCTTACTTTACCAGACCATGAAAATGAAAATTATCAATTGGGTATATATTTGGGAACATAAATTTACTTAATACATCATATTATGGTGTCTATTACATGATTTAAGTTAATTTTTAGTTAACAATGATACAAAATTAAAAATCTATATAGTATATAGTAGTTACCTGGTTATTAGAAAACTTCAAAACACTTCCAGCTTTAAATCTTTTGCTTCTTGACAACATAAATAACACAAATGCACCCATTTTGATTAACTGCAAACAATATTTATTTATATACATGTTGACTATCAAAGAATGAACTTGGTTAATGTTTAAAAATAATGTATTGTTTAGTTATTTTTTCAGGCATTAACCCTAGCCAAAGAGAAGGCTAAAGCCTCTGCATACCTCTTTTGCCTTGTCCACTGTCATTAATTTTTTCATACATGTCCTGGTCAGGTCAGGCCAGTATCTTCGACACTTTGTTTTCGAAGGTTATCTAAGGTCTCCCCTTACCTCTCTTACCCCTAACTTTTGCTTCATATATTCTTTTTTACCATTCTTTCGTCACTCATTCTCTCGATGTTCCCATACAACCTGAGCATGTTCTTCTTCATTCTCACTGTGACATACTCACTGGTACCTGCCATTCTGTGTGTCTTCATTACGGACTCAGTCAGATAAACTGACTCTGTATATTCTCCAAAGTGCTTGCCTCTCCACAACATTCATATTTCTTTCATTCTTTTTCTGCAATGCACACATTTCACTGCTATATAGTGCCATAGGCACTAGAACTGCATTGTGTATGGCCAAACATGCAACTACACTGACATTTTGCTGTCTCAACAATGTAACAAAAGCACTGTTAGTGTATAGTGAGTGTGAACATAAATTTACTTAACCTTAACCTCAGAGGGTGTCTAGCCAATTATCTGTCCGATATTTGGTTTCCGGCATACGGGTACGCGACCCCGGGACCTCGAGCCACCACTTTCATAACCCGATCCAATCCATGTAAGTGGTGTCCCTCCCCTATATTCCAAGTCTTTCTGCCTCTTATTCCCTTTCCTTTCTTGGTTTCTCCCAGTAATGGGTTTGGAGGTCAGATGGCAATCGCTCCACTAAAAACCACTTAGCCACTAGTATGGAACGATTTAGAAAAAAGCTGGGTATGGCTAGGGCGTCGCCGTTAAACGACGCGCAGGCACATCGCCCTACACCTGCGATAAGTCGGCAAGGGCTACCGTGTCAAGTACGGGCACGGCTAACGACGTCAGTACCCAGACGGAAACTCCGCTTTGCAACATGGAATATTGGCTCTCTAACCGGACGATGCAGAGAACTCGCAGATGTACTCATGAGACGTCGGGTCCAGTGTGCTTTCATTCAGGAAACTCGCTGGAAGGGCAATAAGTCTCGTAACATCGGACAGGGTTACCGCCTTATATACACTGGGTCACCTACGGGCAAAAACGGTGTAGCGGTAGCGCTTTCTGAAGAGCTTCAGAATGGGCTTCTTGAAGTTGACCGTCGCTGCGACCGCTTGATGCGGGTAAAGGTACTGATCGAGGGCGTAATCACAAACTTAATCAGTGCTTATGCTCCCCAGGCGGGTTGTAGCGCGGCTGGAAAGGAGACTTTCTGGGAGCAGTGTGAAGAGGTCCTACTCGCTATACCGTCTACCGAAGCAATCTTAGTTGGGGGGGACTTGAACGGTCACGTGGGTAGGGTCGCTGAGGTGTATGAACGTGTTCACGGGGGTTTTGGATATGGTCTTCGCAATGCAGAGGGAGAAAATATTCTAAGAACCTGCATTGCGTCTGATCTGGCCATCGTGAACACTTTCTTCCAGAAGAAACCTCAGCACCTTATAACGTATAAGAACGGGTCCCACTCAACTCAAATTGATTATTTGCTGACTAGACGGCGTCATACAGGTAGGGTGACCAACTGTAAGGTCATTCCCGGCGAAAGCCTGACGGCCCAACATCGCCTCCTTGTCATGGACTATAATGTTACCCCGAAAAAGAAAGTAGCTGAGAAACGCAAGCCTAGGATTAAGTGGTGGTTGTTGAATGGGCCGATGCAGACAGACTTCTTGGCGGAGGTGGAGAGTCAAAATCTACTGACTAACACCGAGACCGCTCAGACTGCATGGGATCGAGCTCATTCAACAATCATTGCGGCGGGCAAGCGAGTTCTTGGCGTTACTAAGGGTGGGCGTGTCATCGACAGGGAGACATGGTGTTGGAATGACCAGGTGCAGGGGGTGATTCGGGAAAAGAAGGCTGCGTTTAAAGAATGGCAGCATTCCAACTCTCCTGAAGACAGACTGGAGTACAAAGCAGCGAAACGGGCCAGCAAAAGAGCTGTAGCCAGAGCCCGCAGAGAAAGTTTGTCGCCATTGTACGATAAACTTGAAACTGTGGAGGGGCAGAAGCTCATATACAAACTGGCTCGTGCTCGAGATAAAGCGACGCAGGATATTACAAAATGTCTTTGCGTCAGAGATTCTCGGGGCACGTTGCTTTGTAGTCATGCCTCTGTGAAGGAGAGATGGAGAAGCTACTTTAAGGAGCTGCTGAACACTCAGCAGTCTTGTAGTCTTCCTCCTGAATTAACTCCTAACCTCGGACTTGTTGCTCCAATAACCCGTGACGAAACTCGTAATTGTCTTCGACGCATGAAGAACGGAAAAGCGGTAGGACCTGACGACATCCCAATCGAGGCGTGGAAATCGTTGGGCTCTCTTGGTGTGCTTATACTTACTGACCTGTTTAACCGTATCTTGAATACTGGAAAGATGCCACATCAGTGGCGGCAGAGCTTTATTATCCCTATTTACAAAGGAAGGGGCAGTGTTCAAGATTGCGGTAGTTATAGGGGCATTAAGATTATGAGCCACACCATGAAGCTCTTCGAGCGCATGATCGGCCTCAGGCTCCGCCAAGAATGTACTGTCTCTGAGTCTCAGTATGGGTTTCAACCAGGATCAGGCACTATGGACGCCATTTTTGCCCTCAGAACTTTGATGGAGGCTTACAGGGAAAAAAGGAGAGCTCTGCATGTGGCCTTTTTGGACTTGCAAAAGGCCTTTGACTGTGTGCCACGTCAGTGTATCTGGTGGGCATTGCGATCCAAGGGGATCCCTGAAGCCTATATTGAGGTTATCAGAGATATGTACAACGACTCCGCTTCAGTGGTTAGGACCGCTGTTGGCGACACCAAGCCCTTCCCGATTACTGTAGGGGTTCACCAGGGCTCAGCTCTTAGTCCGTTCTTATTCAATGTAGTGCTGGATACTGTCTCGGCTCACATCCAATGCCAGCCCCCGTGGCTGATGATGTATGCCGATGACATAGTACTCATCGACGAGAACCGACTGATGCTGGAGCGTAAAGTGAACGCCTGGAAGGGTGCGCTTGAGAACGGTGGTCTCAAACTGAATGTGTCGAAGACCGAGTACATGGCTTGCGGGAACCCGGACTCGAGCACCATCCATATCGGGCCTGAGCCAGCCGTTAAGTCGGAGAAGTTCAGGTACCTTGGAGCCGTTATGCATGAGTCTGGAGGCATCGACCACGACATCCATGCCCGTATAAACGCTGCCTGGGCCAAATGGCGGGAGGTCACTGGTGTAGTCTGTGATAGCAGAATACCGCCCAAGCTCAAGGGACTGATATACAAGAGCATTATCCGACCGGTTCTTTTATACGGCAGCGAATGTTGGCCAACATTATCTCGGCACACTCAGGAGCTTCACGTCACGGAGATGAAGATGCTGAGATGGATGTGTGGCGTTACGCGGTCCGACCGCATACGCAACACATTCATTCGAGGTAGTCTTGGGGTCCGTGACGTAGCTGATAAGCTCCAAGAGCGTCGCCTGAGATGGTATGGCCATGTTATGCGCCGATCTGAGAACTATGTCGGAAGGAAGTGCCTTGACATGTCTGTCCCTGGAGTTAGACCACCCAGACGCCCAAGGAAGCGATGGCTGGATGTCGTGACACAAGACATGAGAGCCAATAGATTGTCCACTGAGGATGTTAAAGACCGTGCAAAGTGGAGTAGGCTTAGTCGGAAGGCAGACCCTGGCAAAAGCCGGGACTAATGCCAGGAAGAAGAAGAAGAGTGTATAGTGAGTGTGAGTAAGTGTATGTATGTATGCTTGTTTAATTTTTATACATTTCATAAATTTGAAAAGTATATTCATTTAATAAATAATCATGTTTTATCAATCAATTTAATCATGTTTCTACCTTCCAAGTATATGAATCATTCCACTGTTTAACCAACTCGTCAGCTCTAAGATCTTTCCATGTAATGAATTTATGAAATGCTTTGCCTGTCTTTCGAGACCATGTTATAAAAGTACTTCTTTGGGTTGATATTCCCATAGCAGTTATTTGACCCACAGAAAGTTTAGAATCTAAAAAAAGAATATCCTATAATAGCATTACATTTATTACTTATTAAAATAAACAATGAATTTTCTAGTTTAAATACACATTAAATTTATTAAAACAACTTACTTTTTAAACTTGTCTTTACAACACCTATCACAGAAGTCCAAAGTTCATCAGGGTCAATTTCCACATAGCCAGGTGAGGGATAGTGAAGTATTACCTTAAGTAAAATAATATTATTTATTTCAGATAGTTTTTATTGAATACAAAATATACTTTTCAATTCCTATTGAAGTATAGATTAAATTATAATTAAAATATTGCTGAATTCAGTGTATGAAATATATAGAGAATTTCAAACATACCGAGAAAATTTATTTATCGACTATAATTCGATTAACGTTCGTATTTAATTATAGAATTTATTTAATGGTGATTTTTAAAGATAAATATATTTTAAAAATAATATAGTGAAATCAGTTTTATTTTTAAAAATATCGAATGGTACCTGGTCTACAGCTTTGCCTATAATTTCTGTTCTTGAATTGTAAATAACAGAACGAATTGTTGTAGTACCGATATCCAGAGATATAATATATTTTTCCTCCATATTCTAGAACAAAGAGATTAAGACCAACTTTAAAAACAGCTTTAGCAACACTAACGTTTCATAACAAACTGATCACACTAATTACAAAATCAAAATGCCGAGTTTAACAAGATTTTTCATGTTATGACATTTGTAATAGAATCTGTCTATCTGATCTGACGACTGACATTGATGTCGTTTTTTATTTAATTTAACGGCTATAGACACAAAGTTGTTTAAGCCTAGATATTGATGTCAATAACCATGCATGTCTTGCTATTTAAGTTGGCTACGATTAGGTACTTTTTACAATAACATGTTATATTTGTTTTACTTTATTTAAATTAAAAGATGTTTCCATATTTAATATCAAATCAGAATAAAATTTGGGTATTAGATAATTTTATTTCACATTATTGTAATTTATTTCATAAAAATAACTGGAAACATTAAAACTGTTTTTAGATACAATTGAAATTCTTTATTTTTTTAAACTAATTAAATAGAATACAAATGTCATTATTTATTAAACTCTATAAATTTATCTTTGAAATTTAGTATTTTGCTAGTTTTTTTGTTATGGTAACATCGAATTACTGTCTGACAGGCAGGCGCGTTTTGGTTCTATGAGCGTAGAAAATTGTGATGTAAAAAGAGAAGAATAAATGTTTGTTGATCATCATGGCGAATCCTAGAAAATTTAGTGAAAAAATTGCCCTCCACAATCAAAAGCAGGCTGAAGAAACAGCAGCTTTTGAAAAAATTATGCGTGAAGTTTCCGACGCAACCAATAAGGTATGTCGCGGGTCGCCTATTTACTCAGGCAATCGCTTCCTGGCCGTCAAATGTGCTAGCCGACGTAAACAATAATCATTTCAATATTGCGACTTAAATAATAACTCAATATTAATCTTACATTTATTTAATATAAACAATGTTTCTGTAAACTTGGTTCCTATAATAATTAACAACTGTCATTGTCGAAATAGTTTTATTATTGTATCCTTAATATTATAAACGTATACTAAACAATAACGAGATTAAGAATATGATCAGTTGAAGTTTACTATACATAAATTAAATAATATTTGTTAATAGCAATTATTGCTACTCAATATTTCATTCACAATTTGTTTACTTCAGTGTGAGTAACATAAATTATTATTACTTGATAAAGTGGTATTGTTATTTGTATTTTCAAGTTTATAATCATTTGCATGATACATGAATATTTTTCAATAAAAGTGAATAGTAAATAAACAAATCAAATAGGTAATAAATAAACAAATAAATTTTTGTGATGAATGGTTACAGGTTTTGTATATTTTATGTATTAATTTCATATTTATATTATATATAGTACCAGCCATAGTTATAGTTATAGGTTTTAGTCATAAAGTATATGATATAAAACCATTATTCAATTTTCAAATGTATTTACATCAAACTAAATAAAAGGATATAAAATGATTTTTGTGCTCAATTAACTTTTGATAACATTGAAATAATAAAATACTCAATGGGGCCTATTTCTGAGTAACAATGGTTACAGGTTAACTCTGGTAATCGTCGAGCCAAAGTCAAAGCTCCTGAACCAGAGGTTGTTGAATCATTAATACCAACACAACAGAGCTTGGGAACATTCAGGAGTGGGTCCCTCCCTAATGTTGCTGCAGCACAGCCACCAAAACAAGAAGCTATAAAGGTTCCACATTTTGGAATCTGCTTGTACACAATAACTTTATTATTTGCAAATTTTAATTTTATCCATAGTAGTTGTATAGCAGCTGTTGGTTTTTTTTTTATTTACTGGAACTTTTATTTAATTTATTATTATAATACAAAAATATGTTAATTATTTTAATATAAAAATATTTATTTAAAGAACTTTACCAATGAAACAAAAAAATACTTCTTAATGAATATTCAAAGCAAAAAGCAATTCTAAAGTTTTTAACCAACATGTGTTCAACAAGTTTATCATCTGTTTACTTTATAAACACATCTACATACATTATTAAATATGTTGAACTCTAATAAAACATGATGTTATATTCTAAAACTTACTATTTGTTTGTTTTTCAACAACTAATAAGTCATTATTTTCCATGACTTAAGTGAAGTTTGTATAATTATTGTTCATGTATATGAATTTACTAGGAATATGCAAAAATGAAGTCTTATAAATATGTATTTAATTCTGCATAATTTCTAAAGATTTACTAAGCCTTAAAGTTATTAAATGACAAAACTAAGCCTTAAAGTTATATTTTTTATTTTACTTAACTTTAAAAGCATGACATTATTTTTATTTATAGTGTTTTATCGTTTTTCATGTGGTGGTAGCTTGTGAACCTTATTTAACTTGATTTATAGATACATTTTAAGTAATATTCATTAGATTAAGAGTAAAATAATGTCTATTTGGTATAATAATTATGTACATTTATTTATTTATACATACTGAAAAATTAGTGTTTATGTAGTTATTAAAACTATGTTAGTTTCATAATTTTTTTTTCTTAGAGGTTAATTATACTATGAATGTATTACAAACAACTACTGTATTAAAATCATACATAAAAAAATCTAGGTTAATTTTTAATGAAACATTAAATTAATAAAATTGTCTATCAAATACATTTGAAAACAGGCAGTACTTTTTTTATTTCATAAGAATGACTTAAAATTTATGTAATTTACATTAATTATTTTATTTACGTTTTTAAATTTTTCACTAACTTTTTATATATTAGTTTATCCTTAATACTGTTCTATTAAATTGTTTGCTATATTTTTTTAAAGTAATGACTGTTTCTATATCAATATTGAGATAAGTGTGATACATAATGCAGTAGTTTTTAATCTTAATCAAATCTAAACACAAATCACACCATTTATGCCCAATTCTATTGATATCTCTAAAAGAGATTTTAGTAAGTGGCCAACAGTAAATAAATATATGACATACCTACTAATAAATTTTTATATCAATAGAAATAACACAAGTTTTTATGGCTTACATACTCATGCAATGACGTTTGTCATCGTACTAATGGAAAACATAGAACTAATTGCGTATTTTGTAAATTAATTAGCTTTTTTCTATTGTTTAGTAAATGTAATGAAATTTGTCTACAGCCCGAGGAGATAACGCTAGCAACGCAATATGGGCATGGTGGTAGAAGTGGAGGGACTTCCCCTACGCCTAGGTCGCCAGGACAGAGGGGTCGTGCCTCGAGTTCAGTAGGGCCTATGAGGCGGCCCGCGGACAGAAAACATGATACAAGCCCCTACGGAAGTACGGTTTATTTGAGGTAAGTGAAAGTGAATGAAATTAATATAAAGTGAGTTCACATTATACCGTGCCATATATAGGTACTAAATACGTTAATTATTTATGAAGGTATTTTAAATAACGATTCGTATTAAAATATCGCTTAACACTTAAATACTATATAAAAAAAAACTATATTCTATTCAAAAGTATTCGTATGATAATAACAATCTACATGTTAGATCAATAAAATGATTTTTGATTTATGCCCGGCATATGTGCGGAATAGAGAATCGGTGATAAGACAATATAGTAAAGTACCTACATAGAGAAACACAATATGTTGATTGTTCTAAGTTGAGGATTTAGGCATACTTACTGCCTAATAAGTCAACCGGTTTAATTTGGATGAGAATTAATTTGCATTTTTAATAACTGTTAGATATTTAAGAGGTATGGATTGCTTATATTTTAATAAATAAATGGATCATATCTAGTAAAAAGTAATGGGTGTATAAATAAAAGACGAGTAGGATTTAAGAAAATTAATTTTTTACAAACGAGTAATTTAATTTATGTTCCACGTGTACCTACAATAAACTAAATTATACTATTGTTTACATGATTATTATTATTGTATACATGCAGACACATGTATCTGCTTCTGTATATGTATTTAACTTCGCGTGATTATTACACTTACGATTTTTATCGTTGTGGCTTGAACAAGATTGGCAACCATGTTTGTTTAACTAATTTTAATACTTATTTTATACATATATAATTTTCGTCGATTGCACAGGTCAAATTCAATTTATTTTAAATTTGATAAACTAACTACATATGTATGTACCTACTTTCTTAAAACTTGTTTGAAGTTATTATTAGCCTAACTTGGTATACGTCAAACTACTGTTACATACAAAATTTATTTATACTCATTTGTAATAAGTGAATTTTATTGAAAACTGTTAAATTTATGTAGGTGTGATCTAATCTAATTTCTACACGATAGCTCGCGATGAGAACGGGATTATCTTATATCGATAAAAATCCTTTAGTATTTTTGTGAAAGTGTTTAATTTAAAATGAACAATATCTGGGTATAAGTATATATTTGTATATTGCAACAACACTCGTGTTTGAACTGGCAGAATCGGGTGATAACTTTCACCACTAAAAACAGATCATTAAACCGCCTATTAATGGTAAATATAATATAATGGAAACGGTTATTTTTTTAATTTTTAATTCTAATTTGATTATTATTCTCATTTCTTAAACTGTACCGTTTGTTTTTAAAGTATTTTTAGTTCTTACCAACTACTATTTTAAAATTTAATTCACAAAATCGTGGTGACGAGAGGCTACAGCTTTGGTCAAATTAAGTTATATATGCGTTAAGTTGTAGGAATTCTTCCTAGATTGTGTTCTATAATATTAAACCAAGCTATGTATCTTTCTGTTTGTATCTGCATAGCCTACAAGTTGACTCATCGATCATATTAATTCAGCCCATGTTATTAACGTCCATTCTTAGAAACTCATTCATAATTAATAAATTTATTGTTCCTAAATAAATTGTATAACTAGCAGGAAATTCGTATTGGTATTGTGTCGGCTTGAAACACGATTTTCGATATGGCTTGTAACTCGACGGTTTAGTATAGCTAAAATTTGCATTTATTTTTGTTGAATAATGTTATTACGTAATTTATAAAAGTACACACATTTTTATTTTTAGTTTAATTATCGAAGAGGTCTGGTTTATGTATAATGATTAAACTTTTTTTTACACAATTTTCATAATTTAGATAGGGAATTTTCTGTGATATAGTAAGATTTACTACGAATCAATCACACCATTATATTAGATATAGGCGTAATGCTATTTACGTTATCGTATAGTGTCACTATTTGCGTATTTTTAATATACGTAGTTTCTAATGTTCAAATAATTATATAAGGAAGGAAGTTCATTACGTATATTCATTTTATTGTTTTGTTAGGTTAAATGTATACTGTGTAAATTATGAGGTCGTCGCGTCGTACGTACAGCGTCGGGCTATATACGCGACGGACTATAAAACTTTGTGGGAGTGGGCTGTTTCTTTTCCTCGTCCCAGTAACAAGATAAAGCGCGGAAAGCGGGAAATAAAGATTCTTAACACTAGGTTCCAGTGGCGAAGTGTTCATTTTCAGTTGCCTTTTGTAATCCGTTTTAATTGTTTTATTTAATATCAATAAACATTAATATCAATAACATTTGTAAAAATGATAGTCTTCGCCTCTGCGGAATACAGAGTGAAGCTATTCAAAAAAATATTAAAATAAAAATAATCTCGCTTTAATCAACGAATTTTAGCACGTGTACGTTTTACTAGTGTCTTAAACAGTAAAAACTGCATATTGATACCCGCACACCTTCGATACTACTAGACGGTTTTTTTATTGCTATTTATTATGTCCTGGGAAGAGAAGATAATTATTGTTAATAGCAAAAGTTGTTTAGTGTAATGAGCATTTAACTTAAAGTTGCGGGCACATATTACGTAAAAAAGTTACATGAATGTTGTAAACATTGTATGTTATACTAATTTCAAAACATAGTGAAATCAAGTACACTTTGTTGTTTTATTAGTAGAGGTTTGTATTTTTTTATGTATATATGTATTTATTTATATGCTGAAACATCACACTAGTTTAAATTTTTAAGTTCATGTTAAGTTTATACTTTTTATTTACCTTAAAAATATTACGCTATGATATACTATGTAGAACATAATTGTGTTGTATATTTAAATTTTTGAAGCAGTAAATATTTCTAATATGTTGATATAACTGTCACAGCTATATAATTTCTATATAAAATTTTCAAATATTATTATTATTTGAAAATCACTTTTTTTTAACAATGATCTATACGTGAATTATCAATTACTAGACACTAACTTTCTCTAAATCCTATAAATTTAAAATTTATAATAATATTTTCAGTAAAATGATATCTAATCCTAGTTTATATTGTAATGTACTAAATAATTTTGTTTTTAATTTAAAAATAATTTCTTTAATATCGAAAAAGTACTAGTACTTCACACTTTTTTCTCGATTAACTTACTTAAGCAAAGAGATGTTACAATTAGTATTAAAATATGCCATGCACTGCGTGTCAAGCGGGAGTTAAACATGCACTTTGATTTAGCACACTGTTAAAATGAATATATCCTTAGAGTATGAATTTACAAAACAGGTATTAAAGATAAGATTATTTGATTTTCTTTTTCTAGTCCACCGCCAGACAGTAACTGGAGGCGGACGAACTCAGACTCCGCGTTACACCAGTCGTGCGGAGAACAACAAGCGACAGCCCAGCCGCTATCACCCCACCATCCTTTGCATTCCCACGCCCACCCCCACGCTCATCCGCATCAGAATCATAGACGAGGTGAGAATAAAATGGGCTTATTATTAGATATTAGGATGTTGATGTACGTTTAGTGTTCTTTTTTTTTAAATATCAGATATTTCACGTAGTCGGTAAGGAAAACTTTTTTGTATTCTATAGACTTACAATATCGCATACCAATTTGCACTTTCTTTTAACTGATTGTAAAAGATGTCATTAGAGTTAGTTAGTTAGTTATTAGTGATTAGTGATGCTATTTAGACCCTCTCCTTCAAAAGTACGAACATACAAAACTTCGCTTGTATTACACGCTTCCCATTTGTGTCACTTCTTTTTTGCTTTTAAAAAGCTATGTAATTGAAATCCTTGTTTCACTATTAAATCGTTAAATATAAAATGGTGTATATCGTTCATATTGATATATTTACTTAAGTTTATCTAATATTATAATATATTATTTACAGCTGGCAACATACATCTTGACGTGCTCGCAACCCTGGGAATGAATCCTACGAATCGTCCACGATCGTCGTGTGAAATACCAAGAATACCTAACAATAATAAGTAAGTGGTATACTTATGACTCATTTCATAGGCGTGTCCTGATCTACACTGTATTAATTATACAATGTACTAGTATCAGACTTAGAAAAACGTTAAACATGTGGTACAATATTTACTTGTACATTAATAATACTAGGTCAAGAATGACAACAAGAGTATTGTTTAGTGATTAATGTTTTTATAAACATTGATATTATTTTGAATAACTAATAACTACTAATACAAATATGTCCTTTATTAGTTTTACTATATCTATAATTTGTATGCGTAGATTGATAATTGATGAAATGATTTTAATAACAATAACTACAAGGAGCTCTAGTTTTTATTTATTATTAAATAAAAATCCTAAGATATAAACAATTGTATTTAAACATTTACTACAAATATCCACTAACACGGTGTTATTCTACATATTATAAAACATTTAAATATACACGTGGCCTTTATACCTACAATTTACAATTATAATTGGTTCAGTGTGGAAAATAATTTCTCGGAATGAAAAAACGTTTTCCTCTACATAAAATGTAGTGCGTGAAGTAAGTAATAAATTAAATATGTTTTGTATATGTCTATGCACAGTTTTTTTTTGTGTCGCAGTGGGGTAGCGTCGAGTATAAACGGTGTAAACGGTACAAAAGAAACAATTCTAATATATTGTCCATACCTTTGCAGTAGCAAAGGAAAGCTTATGGTAAAATATTTTTTGTTTCTACACGTGCATTGTTTTTGGTCATCATAGGAGGCCGGGAACTGAAAAACGGAAAATCTTAATTGTATACAGATGTAGAAGTAAAATTGCACCTCTCAAATTTCACAGGTGGTCAGATGGATATAACATCACTATTTTGACCTTGCAACTAGCCCCGATCTAGAGACAACTGTTGGTGTCAAGAAAATTTTAGGCAACAACTATTATGTTTAGCTAGACACGTATCGCCAACCTTGTACTTCAACATATTTTTGAATGTTAATAAAGAATACTATATATTAAATAGACATTGAGTCCATTCCACATTCCAATCACATCATCCTCATTTCCAGTGTATACGAAAGCGGAGGGGACGGCGGGGGTGGAGGCGGCCATGGGAGCAACAACTCTGGGGCGGGGGGACTCGTCTGTGAACTACAAGTCCCCGGGGGCTCCCTGCCGGACCTCACGTCGGTGCACTTCCCGCCCCCACATTATATACCGCATCGGACCTCGCCGGATTATCAGCCGAGATATGTGAGTTTTTGTAGATAAGTGTACGAATATACTTAACTACTAGTTGTGACTTGTGACCGCTGACACGTTGGCGATTTTTCAGTGAACCATAAGTTTACATTTATATAGTTAAAAAAAGCAATTTAAGTTTTGTTCGTTAATAGAATGGTCACAATTCATCATCTGTACGACATTTTCATTCATTCATCATTGTGATGTTGAACATTCTAGAGAGAGGAGTACAATTTGTAAAAATAGGTATAAACCTATTTTAGCGATGCGATGCGATGCGATGTACTACCTTGTTTGATAAAATCGACTGCAAACTTTTTACATATAAACTTTTTCTCAGCTGAATTTAAATTTATAGCTATATCATTTACAATCGTCCTTTTTTAATTAAAAAGATTGGTACATACTTAACACTTTATTGTAATTATTTTTATTGCATCAATCTCGCATGTAGTGTGGTAAAATGAGAAAACTTGGTGTCAGGACATGCATTTCTACACTTTCTGCCCAAGTTCGAAATACTGCTTGTTAACCAGTCTAAAGTAACAATAATTCTCATCTCATTCTCACCACAAGTGTCGGTCCCACAGAGTCCCACGTCCCCCGGCGCGGTGTCCCCCGGCGGCGGCAGCGTGTCCCCCGCCACCGGCGGCCTGTCCCCCGCGTCGGGGTCCCCCGTGGGCGCCACGGTGCCCCTCGCCGCCATGCACCACGACCACGCCTTATACGACACGCAAGTATGATAGTGTTGTGTTTTTTTTACCTTCACTATGTATACCACATATAGCGACGGCAGATGCCATCGCTTGCCGCACTTTGCCATTTTAGAGCGAAGAAATGAAAATAATAACTTGTTCCATGGGATCCAACTCACAACCAGCGCGTTTGCAGTCAAACGCTGCGCCGCCTCAATAGTGTTGTGTTATAGTGATTGTTAGGTTGGGACCTAGTGACGTAGTGGTCTGGTGGTTTAACCCACGGATTAGTGTTGTAATGATTGTGTATTTTAGGGGCTGGTTAGGTTTAAAGTAGGTGTTTAGTTGTAGTTTTTTGCATTTATGTTGTTTGTTTTTTTTAAGTTATATGTTTAGTAATGAATTTGATTTATTTTAGAAAAGACGAAAAATAAATAATATAGAATAGAAGAAATAAATAATATAGAAAATTAATATAAATGTGTTAATAGTGTTAGCTAAGTATGTTTTGTTCAAATTAGGTTGAAAAAATAACAAAAAATGTTGTTGTTCATTTATTCAATTTAAAATTTGTATTATATTGTTTTGATTCATGGTAGATATTTTGAATATAAAAGCTGCAATGCTATATGTCTTATTAAAACCGGCAAAAAAGGCAACTGTTTATCCTAAATCCAAGCCCGCGCGATGGCCGCAAGCCCGGGGATGCCCTCGCCGCCCTTCCGCCTCCCCGCCTATCCCATAAAGTGGCCTATCAGCCATGATGGCAAATTTAGATATATATTTATACATATCTAAATTTGCCATCATGTGGGATAGACCACTTTTGTATCGTGGTACACATTTAACAGATTAAATTGAAAAAAATAATATAAAACTTATGATTGGAGCTATTTCTATACTTTTAAGTAATAACACTTTTACTTATTTGCTATAGCTTTCATAATGTTAACGAGATATTCAGAGATTATCTAATTTTAAGACGGTGTATTCTTTAAAATGCGGTGGAACTCGTTATATCTCTTGTGTGTTTAATTTTGATATTTATTGGCTTATTAGTAACTAGATGACTGATTATTCGTTAGACGGTAGTTATTAAAGCAATTTAAATCACACCAAAAATATACCAACCTATAAACTAGTCACAGCTAGGTGAGATGACGTGTAGCCGGCGTCAAAAAAACAATTTATATAAAAAAATACGCGATCAATCCAATTATAATATAGTTTCATCTAAAACGATAAGAATTTTCACAAGACTTCGTAATTAATAACATAAGAGGGGATTTATATAACAAATAAAACGTTACATATGTGAGAAGTAGCCGCTTAAAGATTTCAATGCTGTATCGAATTGGATATAAGTCAAGCGTTTATAATTGAATTTTACTGCGTAGTAGTATACAAACCATTATAATTTTAAAGTTCAATGTCAATGATAAGAAGGAAACGGTAACTTTATGATTAATAATACAGGTTTATTAATGACCAAAAATCATATTGTATATTGGTAATGTTTTGAATTTGATAATTTACCTGAAATATATATATATATATATATATATATATATATATATATATATATATATATATATATATATATATATATATATATATATAATATATATATATATATATATATATATATATATATATATATATATATATATATATATATATATATATATATATATCTTGTTTTCTTGTATTCATATGCAAAGCCGTGACTATAAAAATATCTGACGCCTCTATTACACTGAACAATATCAAATAAGCAATTTGTATTTTTATGGCATTAAATTATGGCTTACTTCCCGTCGCCTTGGGGTATCCCAATATTAAAATAATATGTAATTATTTCTTCTTCATTATATACGAGTTTCTTCATTACTAAGGTGTTCTTTGAATTCAGACCGTGCACCAATAACAACAAGTCTAGTAAAATTGTCTAAATAAAATAACGATACACCGATACGGACACTATAAATCCATCAAAATTGTTGATTATTGTTTCAAATCAGTTGGTGTGCTTATCTCAGAAGTTAATAAATGCCTCTTCTTTAATTATATTCAAACCTATTAAGTGTGTAGCAATGTGTCTATTTTGCAGTTACATCCTATTACCGTTCGGTGCTAAGTAATTAGTAGTATAATAATTTAGTTCACATAGATATATATTGTAATAGATTATATACATAATATGAATGCACTACGGTAATGTTAATGTCGTAAGCTTTTGTGCAGTCCTTTTTGTGATGCCAATAATATAATTTATTACTAATGTCGTTCTAACTTCATACTATATTATGCTTATTATTGAAATACGTGTACGTATACAATATATAAGAAAATAATATATTTAACGTGTCTGTGCACTGAATAAAGATCGTGTGGAACATGCATGCATGCATGTCCATGTATTTACGGACATCTGACATGATTGTGTATATGTGTGTACGCACAGACTGTGCGTGCATAAGTACGTATACGCACAAGTCTCTTGATACGTGCTCGTATCTGAATGTGTACGTTGCATTTGGGAAATTATTCTTGGTGAGCTAATTAAATTTATATAATATATTACTAAAATGACAACTGGAAGTTGACAGACGAGATGTGTAAAAACGTAAAATGTAACAACTAAATATACTAACATATAGAATAGTTAAAATTTTATAAGTAATAATAAGTTTTGATTTGAATAGAATAATACTACAAAATAATTGTGAGGTGGGGAACCTCATAGGCTTGTTAGATGTTTTAACATTTTTATTGTTATATTTTTGTTCTGTTTATTTGCTTTCAACACGGTCATATTTTTGTTTATTTCAGAATCACTTATCTGTTCCAAACACAAATAATTATCTTCATCATAGTAAGGTTCGTTTTCTTTTGTAACCTTTTAATACATTTTTTTCATCAATTCGAACTCGCTTCGGTGCTTACGACGCTAACGCCAACGTTAACTTTACGGTACTTCAAATTCCAATACTAACCTGTTACGCCTCTATCATATTAGGCCTCACTATTTGAATTACATGCATGTTTTATATTTTTAAAGCTAGCTTCGCATTTAAACATTTTTTTTAATTCGGTATAACTATTTTTTACAATTCCTTTTTATTGCATAACTTATAGACTAAAGTGTTCATTTACGAACTCGGTAGTCAGTAGTTTATTTATTATTATTTAAATTTATTAATTAATATGAAATGTTATATTTTAGTCTTCACGTTTGTATAAGACAAAGTAATAAGAAAGTTAAAAAAACACTTGTATCATATTATTCTACATAACATTTGAACTCTAAAGAGTATCTAATATTTTCTTTACATGTATGTATATTGCTTATTGTATATAATTATGCCATTTAATGATGTAATTTCGTCGCTCTTCACTAAATGATTAAACCTTTTATTTATAATTACATATAGATTTATAATTTAATTACTTACTAATATAAAATTGCTGGCAAAACGCCTAAAAATAATTTGCTTAATTTCAGTTCTAACAACTGCATGGAAGCTCTATATTGAATACAGCGTTTCTTGCCTTATTTAAATTGTTACTAGTATTTTAGATAATGTTTATCAGAAATGATTTTAGTGTTCCAGAAAATTTTAATTATACACAATTATAAAAAATAACGAGATATTTTAAGTAAATTTAATTAAGGCACATCAATGGGGTCACGCTGTTTTCACGCTTATATCAACAAATATAAAATATTTACATAATACTTAATATGTATTTATATTGTATGATTCCAGAACATGTCCCCCTTAGACCATAGTTGGATGACGTCGAGTTACCAGTCGCACTGTAGTCCGCCATCGCAGTATTCGTCCACGTCAAATATAAATATACCTTCACCTACAGTAAGTGTTAAAAGTTTTTGTTTTCGAATTCGAAGACTACGTTAATGTTGTATGCGTCAGTGCGTGTGTGACTTTTTGTGAAGGCTTTTCATGGCTCTATTCTCTCTACACTTTCACAGATGGTACACAGTCCGGGCAGTCCCGTGGAATCACCGCAAAATGACTACAACAATCTCCACCAAGCACTTCTGCAACCGTTCGAGCAAATAACAATGGTATGTCAAACTTTATATGTATGTGTTTACACTTAAGATATCATACAAAGACCCGTCCTGATATCGAGTGATGTACAATCATTTATCTTTTTCTTTCTCGTATAAAATATGTCGAATTAATTTCGAGTAAGGTATTATTCTTGTTTCGGAATAAAATAATTATATTTTTATTTTCCTTTTAAGAGTTATATAATGTACAATATATTTTTTGCGTGCAATATGTTTTTCTAATCAAATCATGCGATGATTAAAATGTACGAAAATATACTCAAATGTATTCCTATTTTTATACTTTTTTAAATATAAACAAACAATTTATTATATACATTGACGTTTATGTACATAATCATACAATGTTTATAAGAAAATAAATTTTATTGATATTTATAATGGACAATGGATGACCACCTTAGAATGATCTAAGAGAAGTTTAGAATCATTTATTAAAAACTTTCGTAAATTATATTATTAATTATTATTTGTATAAAATACGTCAAACGGAACGTTAATAAAAGAAAAATAATACTTTAATATTTTTTAACAATGGCAATAGTTAATTAATAAAGCAATTAATTTTATTTTTATTGTTCATCTAAGGACACAAACTTCGAATGCAACTTGCAAGTAAACTTACTATATACTTGCATTATACAATAATTTATGATTATTTCAATGCTTCAATGGAATAGCAAGGAGTTGTGAGTAATTTTAGTTTTTAAGACGAATTGTACGTGGCTTTTTAATGATATATGATATAGAATAGATAAATGAGAACAAAAATATATATTTAGTAAATTCTCGCACTCGCTGTTAAAAACAAAGCGAACACTTGAGAGCATATAGATATACGCACTTAAATAATTATCGTAAAGATACATGCACATTTAGCGAGAGCTGATTGAATATATATATATATATATATATATATATATATATATATATATATATATATATATATATATATATATATATATATATATATATATATATATATATATATATATATATATATATATATATATATATATATATATATATATATCATAGAATATAATTACTGGGAATAGGCAAAGAAATGCCAGATTTTTTTACCATAATAATAAACCATGCTTGTTAGTTTATACGTCAGTGTCATTTATTTGCCTAATTCATTACTGACTATAATTATTGTGCTATCAACCACAGTATAAAGTTGCTATTTGTTCTATGGGTATTATATTATCTATCTCCGAAATGATGTAGTGATAAATCTCTACGTTTTCTAATTTGGTCTCAGCTCATTTTATTGTTATTTGTTGCGAAATTTGTATTTTGTGAATTGACGCTTGTCACCACTAAGGTAACAATGTTCGTTCTTTGTTAAGGTTGATATTAACACCGCGTTCTTTCTGACGAAGACTGAAGAGTTTATATTTATTAAATTTAAACTCTTTCTCAACCAAATAATCAAATTATACATTAATATAAGTTTTTAAAATTTTAATTTTATAATAGCAGCCATTTTAATAAATAATAAATAAAATAAAATAACAAGGACTTTTATATGACACAGACACATTATAAGTATCCATGGCAAATCTGACCATGGATACTATACTCTACCTATAACCTACTGGTTACTTCCAAGCGGTTGACGTGATGTAATAATTATAGGATCTTCCTCGACAATTGGATCGTAGTAGTTCCTGTGATAAGTATGTTAAACCAGACACACTCTTCCGCTTCATAATATTAGTATAGATTAAACCCAACCAAAAACAAATAGCAAATTTAACCGAAGTGGTTGTATGTGCGTTTTGTGTAAGTGAGTAACGTTAGTGGATGTTGGCCAAGGATTGGGCGCAGCTGGTGCAGAGTCTCGTCGAGTCGGGGTGGACCGCGCACGTTCAGGTCGCGGAAAATGTACGACGATATATACGTTTAAATGATCATATTTTTACGAGTATTCCTTAGTGGCTGGCTTGTCTGATTGGGAGACTGGACTAAAGAACCAATTTATAATATTTTATATATGTTGTAATCACGAACTTTAATTTTAACTTTTATTCTTCAGTAGCTGCTGCTTACGTTACGTTACGTTACGTTACATACGAGCAAGGTTTATTTATTTACGAAGAAATTAACCTTATTATGTTATTGGTAATCGTATTTTATTAATATTAATTCAATTATGTAGGCGGACAGTAGGTAGTATAATTCACTTAGGATAAAAAAGTAGTCACATTCAATGAAATATCATTTCTTAATATTCCTCTCAATAAATCGTCACTCATGATTTATTTTAAATATTCAATTAACAGATGTTTATATTATTTAAAAATAAATATATTACACTTTTTATCTCTCAATCAGACAAAAGCTGGAAAATTAGTTCGAGGCACTTATTTAAATATTTCCTATAATCGCACAATTAGATATTGATTTTGCAAGTAAAAGGATGTGAATTTTAATTGTTAATGGCCACATTTCGTTTTACATGCTGCTTGAAATAGTGTTTTATATATTTTTTAAATGATTTTAAAATGCGTTCCTTTAAAGAGTATACAGCACTATTCATAGCTTTTTGCGCATTATGTTTAGTTATTAAAATTATATTTATTTCAATCGGCATGCCTGGCACGATTTATTCTACTTGCTTCGTTTTGCCCAAGGACATTTAGTTTTAAGATCCATAAAATTATTGGTTTTATTTAAAAGTTTTCAAGCGCAACGCATGACTTTGGCGTTAAAATTACTTTATAAAGAAAACCGCATGCTAAGTTTTCTTATTTGTAATATAGCCATTTTATTTATAAAATATTTAAATATCTTTTACTACAGAGTTTAATATGATTTTACTTATATTCACTATTAACGCTTACGATTTGTATTTAAATATCGTAGTTAATGTGCCGTCTTGTGGTTGAAACCAAGTTTAGAATATTTTTTACTTTATACTATATATTAGCTTCATTTCTTTCTATTTGGAAGTTTTGTTTCTGGATGATTGTATTATGTAATAATTCCGTTGTGACAGCTGGACGCACCCACGTCGACGTACAATACGACATACATCAATCACAGTTCACCGCATTCGCCGCAAACAACGAATTCAACGCACACATACTCACAGGTAACAAATATGTATTGCCGGCTGAAATAAAAATATCATATAATTATTTTTAAAATTCGACAGGCAATATCTTCCGAACTGTTTTTTTATAAATTGGTAATTAGTATTCCTTCTTAGTTGCATTTTGTCCTTTGCTCCCCCCTGTGCTTTATTCAATTTCAATTTACTTTGAAATGAAAATGTTTAGTCCCTACTCATATTGTGTATATTGTGGGATAGATATATTAGTCAGTAGTAGTAAATTTTTCAAATGTTTGGCTACAATCGTATTGGGTGTGTAAGCCGACACGACCGTGTATATAATCATTAATACTTGTACAATATTGTCTGTGCAGTCGTCACACGGCGGGCACACGGGGCACACGGCGCACGTGAACAGCGGGCACTCGCACTCGCACCCGCACACGCACCCGCACTCGCACGCGCACGCGCACCTGTCGGAGCCGCGACGCGCGCGCGACCCTGTAGCGGGCGGCGGGGGCTTCGCCGCGCTGCAGCCGCTCGCGTCGCCCCCGCAGCCCCCCACGCCGGCCACGCCTGCGAGTATACCCGATATTATATTGACAGGTGAGTTGTTTTGTAAATCTATTATAATATTTGTTAATTTCCAATTAAGGTACATATATATAAAAAAAGCTAACTAATGAATGTCGTAGCTTTATTATGTGTCTAAAATCTTTATGCTTGATGTTCTAGAGAGTTAGAGAACTAATTTTGAAAGTTTTAATCACCTGTCTGATCGTGTTTTAATCTTGCTTAATTGTAATTCTAAATACATGTAAATATATAACTTTCTATTGAGACAATTATTATGTACATCTACAATGTCTGGATATATATTTACCTTAAAAAATTATCAACAAAAAAGTTATCCAAAGGTCATAAGATATTACGCAGATATTGGCAAAATGTCCATATATTCATGTCAATGGTTCTTTCAAATTTAAATTTTGATTTTTGCATTTTGCGTGACGATGCTAAGCCAAAATAATTACTCACTGCAATAAAAATCACGTCAGATTACTCAGGCGAGCTGGACCCGGGCATATTCGGCGGCGAGGAGGCGCAGCTGCGTGCCGGCCTTGACCTCGACGACCTCACGCTGCTGGAGGAGCCCAGCGCGCTGCTGCCCGACTCCGCTGTGGAGCACGAGTTCCGGCTCGACCGCCTCGACCACCTCGACCGCCTCGATCGCCTCGACCGCCTTGATCGGCTCGACCGCCTCTAGTGCCCCTGCCGCCTCCGCCGCCCCATGACATGCCAAGGCTGACTTAGTGACTCGACATTCCCGAGTGCTAGTGTTTACTCGTGTTCGTGTTCGAGCAACGGACGGACCCTAGCTTTAGTCTTAGATTTTCTAATGGACGACTCGTCGACTTGTGTACAGTTAGTTACCTTTTTCAAATAAGTATTGTGAATATGTACTCGAATATCATTAGAGGATACATTTCGGACTCGACGCTGACGTCACCGCACCGCCTCCGCCGCGGTCCTCTCTTTTGTACATAAACTTGAAAGTGTTCACTTTATAGAGTTGCATTTATAACGCTATTGTTGCATGCTCGCGATCGAATCGTTCAAACAATCGTTGGCGCGATCGAATTTTTCTAAATTTATTAATGTGTCATTTTCTCAACTTTTTATATCTGTCTCTCAGCGAGTGCTCAAGCGTTGACTGATACTTAATCCGAGTAATTCTTTCTATACTTACGGTCTTGTGTGACGATGTGTAACGTGGACGACGCGCCTCGTTTTCCCACTATGTATGTATTCGAATGTGGCGTGTTGTAAAATTTGTAAATATGTCTTGTTAATAAGGAAGATTTACTAAGCTTTTGTCGCAAACATATCTAATTATGTGCGTGCGGCCGCGACTCGCGCTCGCGATACACTTATGTGGAGGTCAATTTTGCAATGAGAGCTCTTTATTGTATTTGACTATGTATACAAATTTGTGAATTATGTACTAAGCGGAAACGTGCTGGTTTGATATATCGCCCTGGTACCCCTGACGTTTCACATTTATAATGTTAATACTTTATAGTATATATTTTTGTTAAAGATAATTTTAATTTTAATAGATACTTTATGATTGTCATAAATTCAAATATATGTTAACGAATTTTTTTTAAATGTGTAAAATATTTGTTATTTGACACAGATAAAGAATATTTTATTCTAGCAAAATAATATTCATTTGTTTTTAATGAATATTTGCCGCCATATCAAATCATTGTGCGTCTACATCTATTAAACATAGACGGTTGACGAATTGCATTTTCACAGTAGTAGAACTACATCCGAAGTTAAACTTTATAGTGTTTAAGTTTTCAAATATTTAGTTTTAGCCAACACTGTGCTCGTAATGATTTTATATGTTCAATATTGTCCTATTTACATGTAACCGAAGCTTTTTCTTAATAAATAGTTATTGAAATAAAATTTATATATATATATTGTATAATGAATGGCACAAAATTATATTATGGTCATATCAAAATGATATTTTATGTACAGAACCCCTTTCAAAATATTGTGTAAATACTATTTTTTATAAGAATATTACGAGCGCAATGGAAATCATTTAGCAATGTGGTTTTTTTGTTAATGCTCATTTTATTATGTTTTAAGAGTCTAGTCATCGAGTTATATGAGTATCAAATGAAATAGAACCTGTTCCGCATATGTATTTATGTACATATATCAATATGTTTGTTTGTATATGAACTGATTTTATTCGACTCGGTTACGGTTACTGTAAGCGTTTACTTATGAATATTTGTAAATATATATTTTTCTTATTATTATTCATCATAGTGTGATGCGATTTTTTTCTTGTCTTCCAGCCATTGTCGTGTATATATTTTTTTATGATGAAATGAAATCGCTAGTCAATATTCTGTAAATGTTGTAACAGTATAAACCTGATAAACCGGACACATAGTTGTATAAAAGAACATTCGGATAATTGAAGTTAAAATTTGATAATTTGTAAATACATTTTTAGATATTTAGTGACATTAATTTCTTTTAATTTAATATCTGTACATGTACCAGTAGTCTGCGAAGAAGTTGGTAGTCTAGGCAATACCGAATCCGTATGACTGAGGTCTGGATAATAGTCATGTATCCATTGTCACTGAATTAATCATATACTTTATATAATATAATTAGTAATGTGGTACAATTTTCAATTCTTAATGCCAATTACAAATATTTATAAGTAAGCATTGTATAATGTTATATATTGTATTTTGAACAATGTGCTTGTATGTATTTTCTGTAAATGTATATGTAGTTTCTTTTAAAATTAAAACATATATTTAACTTACGCACACTAACTAAGTGTATACTAATATATATATATATATATATTATATATATATATATATATATATATATATATATATATATATATATATATATATATATATATATATATATGAATATATTTAAAATTGAATTATTTTTCAATATGCTTTAACTGTTGATGCATGTAATGAAATATATCCGAGAGTATAATGTTAATAATGTTGTTTCATAATTCTAATATTTTTTATGAAATGTCAATCTATCGATAAATATATTTATGTTTGTTTACTTCGTCGTTCGAAAGTGATAAGTTAACTTGACAACTATATATATAGTTTTAAAAAATGTTACTATTATTGTATATTTTTAACGATTATTCCTTATTGAATGAGGATTTATATTGAAGTCGCAACTGTTAATAAAAATTATTCCTGAATTTTGCAATAGCTCAGCTGTTGTCATTTTACTTAAAAAAAACTAAAGTACTACTTCTAAGTAATTAGCCTTACTATTACGTAGTGGTAACATATGCTCTGGATATTTTATACCCTTATAATATTTCACCGCCTGCCAGTATTTGACTGAATGTAACTTCAGGTTTTGTAGGGTTTGTAGGTTTCACGAAACGTTACGATAACTAGTCTATGAAATATGAATGGAAGCAATTTTCTTTAGTATTTTATTTTATATATTTTGTAAACGTTGTTAGAGTAAGACTTTTTTTTTAGTATAAAAGTGTTTGTTAACTTATCACATTCAATGTTCGATGTATGTTTGGACATTACCTAATTCCACCTAAATGTACTGTATGACAGATATAGATTAAATGTAATTATGTGATAATGGAAATAAGCACAAGATAAATCAAAGTGATGCCTAATTGGATGTAAGTTTTTATTTCTTCACATATTTCATGATTCCTTACTGTTTTCTTATAAATGGCCAACGAGCGAAAATTTTATTTATTGCCACCTATAGATATTAGTCTTGTTTATACTTTCAACATTCTCATACAATGATCGTGAAAAGTCATGTAGATTTTAGCCACAACCTTTTTTGTAATATATGTAATAAGAATATTTTCAAAAGTTGTTTGAATGTGTACAGTTATTTAGACATGGTGCTTCGAGTGATGCGTGTTACGTGTATGAAGTATACGGGTGCATGAAGTGAAATTTCTTTTAAATTGACAATCCTCACGTTGTTATTTACTCTTTCTTTTATAACAAAAAATATATATTTAAAATAATTTGAATTATATCATATAATAATACCTTCTACGTACGATCACATTCCAATCTGCCAGATGTGGTAATAAATAGTTTTCGCTTGTTCGTCACAGCTCCGGTCGGTCATAAGTTAATGGGGAATTTATTTTTATACGAATTCGTCTATATTCTATAGTGTTCATTATGAAGGGATTTGAACTCGATGATATTTGTAAATAGAATTACAATCACCATATTTACATACTTGCTCAGTTTTTCGTTAATTCATTTTTAAATTACTTGTCGAGAAAATTAATGTGCTGGTTGTAAAAAATACTTATTTCTATATTTAACTCATACTGACTAAACATAGTAATCCAATCCAAAAGAATCCAGGTTCAAATCCTGTTTTAATTTGATTTTTTATCTATGAATGCTTAAAATGCCAAAAATATAATTGTTTTAAAAGTTTTAATGTTACATAAATAGTTGTTTCAAAATTTATTTTAATTTGTGTGAGATAAATCGTCATATACTTGAGTTATTCTATTCATAAAATTTTTGTATCTTTTCCATTTTGGCGTATCAAATGACATCGACGAAGGGGATATTAAATGGGAATTTTGAAAATATATTTTAAAGTAAAGATAAAAAGAATGAATTGTTATATATAAGATTAAGGATACGAGTGGAAACCAGTTACAGGTGCTCCCAATGTATTGGAGGCAACGAAACACCAACATGTGTGAATGTGTATTTCTACACACTTTTTAAATCTATCTGATCGATTTGTATGTATGACATTAAATGTAAGACATAAATGTTTTTTCTCAAATATGCACAAACTTATTGAAAATTTTGCAGTTAAATGTTTCAATGGTTTGTTTTATTTAAACCAAATGTACATAATAAGTGTGATAGAGATGAAACGGTCTCGTTAAAATAAATTTGTTGTAAGTATCCCGACTTTGTTTGTGTTTATTCCCTTATCACTTGTGTATGTCACTTTACTTACTTTTGAGTTTTGTCTCATAAAATACCATGCATTAATTAGTATGCTTACGTTATAAAATAGATTTGTCTGTATTCGGTTGGTTTCTCCGTGTAGGCGTATATGTTCCAAACCCAATGTTCCTTATTTTTAAATACATATCAACTTAAAATGCACGTCACTAAATGACATGTCAAGGCCAAAGCTATTTTCCTCTTGCTTATCGTCCAACTATTCGGCTATGTTTATATTGGATAAGGAAAAAATTAAAAAAATGTTAGTTTAGATTCTATTGCAAAATGTTTGAATTTTATCAATTTTTTACTTTAAACTTAAAAAGACAACTTAAATTAAAACTGGCTGATCACAAAAATAAATTATATGACACACGTCAGCCAAGCATATGTAATTATTGTCTGGTACAACTTTCTAGCAATTATTACAAAATGCAAATTTCAATAATATTTATAATATGCACTTGTTTCGCCATACTTATATCTAGCAGACCATTGGATGAAGAAAACAGCAGGTACCTATTATTAATATCATTTATTTTTATAAGTGAGTTCCATGTTACATAGTTGCTTAGATATAGCCATCATTGCTGCGTTTCTAGAATACTTGATATTACTATTTTTTTTCTATATTCCCAATTTATCTTTCTCTACATCTGTCACGAAAAAGACTACCTAAAGTAAAAAAAAACTCGTACCTTAGATATCATTACATTATCATTCATATTAAACTTAAATAAGAACAACAAACACAATATTGTAGTTTCATTATAATGAAATGTATTATAGCGTGGTATAAAATACTTTTTTTTTAGAGAAACTAGTGACGCGGAGTATGAAGGCAACGACGATAGCAAGCAAGAGGAATATATAAGTGAAGATCAGGAGGCTGCTAACGACGAGGTATGAAATAAAACATATTGTACTAATTCTAAATTTATAATTAAAACTTACTTTTACCAATATCGGATTGCGTCTGACTGCAACAGCGTTAATTATGAGTTCGATCTCCACTAAGCAGAGTGTGTTGCGGCTATCTGTGTCTAATCTGATAAAGCGCGAAGCTGAGAGCTGTTTACTGTAGGTACATCCCTTTGGCTCTTTAAAGACATCCTTAATATTCTGTTCGACGATATAAGCTACTTACAAGTAGTTTCAAGCGGCCAGCAATCGAGCTTCCCGGATAATTAATAGCATCAGATAACTCATGAATCATAATATTAAGTTTGTTTTATTTAATATGATTTTTTACTTTGAAATTTGAGTTGAAGTCATTTCACCAATGCTATGAAGGAGATTAGTTGGTAAAGAAAATTACAAATTCAAAAGAATGAAAAATAAATAATTTCAGCATAGCTAGAACGTAAGAGATCAGATAACTTTGACGGTATCAAGAATTTATTAGGTATGGGTTCGAATCCCGATACTTTGAAATGTATTACGTTCTGCGATAAAATATTGTTTTATCATTATTGTGAAATAGCTGTTTACAAATAATCATATATTGTAATTATAATGAACTTATATACCTAATGTTGACTCAATTGTAACATTACAAGGTTCAAAGAATGGTAGTTAACCAAGAAGATAAACAGGAGTCTCAAAACGAATTTCGACATAATAATCGTGACTCGCGAGGCGATCAAAATGACGGATATAAAGAAGTTAGTATATTAGATTTTAAATAAGCTGTACTTCACAATTAAATCATATTGTGTGTACACTCTGTACATAATTAAAATAAACATAGGTACTCTAAATAAATTTAAGTTGAAATTGAATAAATTTAGTGTAGCAAAGTAAATAGACTTTGTCGCTTATAATCATAACTTTGCACATAAAGTGTAAATTCGTCACTGGCATGCAGATGTATAAAAGTTTCAAGAAACTACTATGTTACATTTAATAAGAAGCACAGATTCGTTTAACAAATCCTAAATACTTATTACTATAATACGCTTTCCTGCTCAAGTTTGAAATTCTATCAATTTCTAGGTTTCTGATGCTGATTTAAATGATGACAAAGAAGTACCTCAAGATAATATAAATCTAAAACACGAAAATGATTTTTTTTCTCGAAGTGATCATAAGATTTATCACAGCGTTACAAATAAAGCAGTAGAGAGGGCTGAAGACTTACGTGATCATGAACAGAAATTAGGCAGTAGGAATTCTAATTCAGATCAAAATACTGAATATTCCGGGGATTTACTGTTTAAAATAAGTCAAGAAAACTTAAACAAAGAAAGAAATGAGCAAATAGAAATGGAAGATCATCCCAATTTGGTTAAACAACCCTATAGCAAAATGCAACAAAATAAAGACTCTTCTGATGGAAGAACTTATGAAAACACATTTAATATAAGAGACCGCCGGGAAACAGACGATCATCAGTCTGAAGCAAAAAATAGTGACGAAAGTAATGAAAGTTCTATCATTAACAATATAAAAAAGTTATCCGACAAAGACCTAGAAAACCTACTTAATGCGCTTCCAGAAGATAAAAAAGCTATTCTAAGAAAGATAATGGATAAAAGAGAAATCACAAAAAAAGCTGGCGCTGTAGACGACCATGGTTTAGACTCTAGTAAGCTTGAAAGTAGTTTTTCCATAGATTCTAAAACTGTATCAGATCTAGCAACAGATGCATCAGAAACCAATAAGCAAAATGAGAGTGAAGAATCTAGCACAAAATCCCAAGAAAATGAAAACGATCCAGGAAAGATAGAAAATAAATCTAGTTTAAATTCTAACACAAACGGACAAACTTTAGAATTTAACATAGAAGCTGCCACTTTAAGTAGCTATAACGAAGACACTTTTAAAAATGATAACAAAAGAGAAGTTCGTTTTGACGAACATAAAAAAGAACTAGTAGAAGAAATAAAATCAAACGATGATTCAACTGACGAAAACTCTTATGATTTGGCTTCTAATCAAGACGCCATATATTCAGATAACGAAGATTGGGTTGAATCCAAAGGTGATGGTAGCAATACGCAAAAAAGAGAAATAAATAAAGAAAACGACGAGTCTTTTCGATCTTTGGAAGAGTCCTTTCCTAATGCCGCCGCATACTACGATAGAAGTTTGAACATGGAGCCTTTGGTTCGTGTTAAGCGAACAGAATTAAAACACAGAGTAAAGAAGCGAGATTTATCTTCCTTGGATAGCGAGGTACCATTTGTACCTGGTTTCCAAGATAAAAAGTGTGAAAATATTGCATTAAATGAATTCGAGGATAAAAGTTTTTCGAATAATCCGGCATCTTTTGTACAATGTGATTTGAGAATTAAACGAAACAGTGTTGCTAGGGATGAAAAAAAATGTTTTAAAGCCAATAATTCTAAGTTGAATGAAGATTCAGAAAAGACACAAGCACCTCAATATTCTATTGGCTCGAATAGGGAACTTTCAAGTGTTAAAAGCGATGATGACAATATTATGCATAATAGTGACAATAGAAATAAAATATTTGTTGAACAAGGCAAAGATAGCGTTAATAGCGTTGAGCTAATTCGAAGCAGTCGCACAATAGACCCTATAAATAACGATAGCCACTTTTCATCGGATAATTACGTGGACACACCTAACTATCAAGGAGAAGACTCTTTTGAGTCCCATTTAGAAAAGTCTGAAAATAATCTTAGTCGATCTAAAAGAATATAACAATTGTTCGCAATTGTTATAAATATTAATTATAATGTTATATTTTCATATTTTCTTGTATTAATAATTTAATTGTCGAGTTGTAATGTTACAATATAGTTTGTATTCAATAAAGGTTTAGATATTATTTACTTGTATATTTCATTAACTAGTATTCACCAATAAAATAAATGTTATCAAAGATAAACATCTAATATAAATTTAAACCAAATATCATCAAAAGTTTCACTAAGTAAAAGAAATTGTAGTCGTGGCAATAATATTTTTTGGCTTTTGAAGTATGCCGTGTTATCCAAAAATGGCGCTGATATTAAAAAGTATGTCTCCCCGCATCTAAGAGAATATTTGCATGAGCTACCTTAAGACTTATTTGCATGAGCTACTTAAGAAGAATGAAATATCAAAAAGTGTTTTAAAGTTTGTAAAAATAAAAAAACGTTATAATAATAAATTTTTATTACATGGCAATAATTGACACATTATAAATATAATTTAAAGTTAAAACAATAATAAATGTAGTGATATTATGCATATATAATGTTTAATATAAAGGCACAAAAATTTTTAGACTAGCAATGTTAGCTTGTAAAAAATGTTAAACTTATGAAATAAAAATCTTGATCAAAGCTGGAGTACATAAGGAATGATACGGCTATCAGTTAGTAGTTGTTACATTCAATAAGTTTAAGATTTCTGTTGAGTTATTTTTGCCGTATAAAATTTGTGCTCCCTTGAATCGCGTGTATGCTTAAATGGCGTTCGCGGAGATTCAATTAACGTTGCTGGGCAAGTTCCATGGACGTGCGTAGTATATTCTCGCTTATAACTCGTGCCTCCGTCACCCAAAACGAAATGTGATGTATTGTGATTACCGTGTCTCACATGACGTTCTACTTTTTCGACACGTTCATTCCTATCAGATTTTTCTGTGTGATTAGATCTTGAGAAATTGCCGTAAGATCGGGCCTCTGATTGGCCATAAAATTCTCCACCAACACGAAGATTATCTCGAACAACTACACGTGGCTGTCGTTCTACAACTAGTGTAGTTTGACCATCTCGTTTTTGTTGACGACGGATGTCGATATTGTCATTCTGTTGGGAATTTACAGATGTTTGGTCGCGACCCGAGCGATGCATTGAGCTTATGCTCTTCCTGTCGGCACTATGTGTTGAGTTACTTATATATTCTCCGCGGTCATTAAGATTTGTTATACTTTTCCTTTGTGCAGCTGCAGTAGAACTGATAGAGTGATGAGCTTCAGTTGTTGAAGTTACACCTTTTCTATGAAGCACTGCATTTGTACTCGACAAATCAGACACTAAATCTGATGCACGTTTATGGTGTCCACTGCGTGAAGCCTGATCTGTAGACATGATTGGAATTTCACCTCCACCGTGCATTGCTCTCTGAAACTCAAGGCTAGTCTTTGTTACACTGTCACTTATTTGGTTTCTGTTAACACTATGTGATTGGTGCACTGACGATGATTTAGAAATATTTTTTTCAACATGACATGCTGTAGACGATGTTCCTGATGATGTACGTTGGACTTGACGCTCGCTTGAATGAGTACCGCGATGATGTTGATCGTCTGTTTGATAAGATGAAGTCAT
This sequence comes from Dione juno, assembly GCA_037127375.1. Classification (NCBI taxonomy): domain Eukaryota; kingdom Metazoa; phylum Arthropoda; class Insecta; order Lepidoptera; family Nymphalidae; genus Dione; species Dione juno. The sequence goes on along the minus strand of JAXRJS010000061.1, from coordinate 2,449,554 downwards.
ATGATGAATTGGTGATTCAGTAATAATTTGTTTTCTATGAATATGATCACCTGTAATGTGCCTTTGCGTTTGTCTAGAATTGACTTGCGTCGAATGGGAAATGTTCCTTTCGTCATGTCTAACAGATTGGGTAGAATGTGTAGTATTGTTAATGTTTTCCTGGGAACGAGTATCTGAGGATAGATGACCATGACGTTGGGCATGGCTAGTCTGATCCAAAGAACTTGTGAAATGTTGTCCTGAATTTATTATTTTTTGTGAAGATACTTGACTAATCTCCTTTGTTAAATGTTCAGATACTGAATGACTAGATGATTGTTGTAAGTTGTCATTTCTCCCTTTCACTATATATGTGGTGTTCGTAGTATTTTGCAACATTTGGTTGTCATCATTAATATTCACTTGTTCAGATGATGCAATGTTACCTACGATATTTTTCGTCTTCTTACTATCAACGTCAGTTTGTCGGTCAATGACATTTTTCAAGTTTGAACTTCCTGATTTATCAGTATTTGTTACGACTTCAACATTTCTAGTTACATTTACCCATTTCCCGGCAATCAACTTCTTCTCTGTTATTTGTTTTACTGTTCTGTTAGTAGAAGATGAATGTTGGATATTTTTAGTATCACTTTTGTTTATGATATTTCTTTCTGTAGAATGTCTTTTATAAGTACGATCTGTAGCATTTCGATCGATAGTATCGTGTGATGACAAAGTCCTTACGTCCTTTGACGATGATGCAGTTGAAATATCCTGCAATTCATTACGATTTACATTTGATGGACTATCGTGGTCTTTAGTACCAGAAGTTATGTGAGATTTTTCAACATTTTTGTTATGAGCCCCACTCATTTTAGTAGTATGTATCTCAGAATGAGACTTTAGCACACTGCTGTCATGTTGATTATTGGATATTGTTTTAGTAACATGCGATTTCACATCATGATCAGAATGTGTAAGTCTAGAGTTATCGAAATCTGTGACAGAATGATATTTATTATAATCTGTTAATTTCTTTGTTTCATGAATCTTATTATTCTCTTCAGGGCTAGAACGACGGGAGGTGTGTTCTTCTTCTATAACTGAATCAGACTTTTCTCTTGTTTGAGAATAATCAGTCCTACTAACAGACGATGGATATTGTTTATTATATCCTTCGGGGTATAGATTATCCTTAGGACGAATAGGACTACTTCGCTCATTTGTCTGCCATGGTGGATTAATAGGTTGACCAATATGTCCATCAGGTCTTAAGTTATCTTCTGGTCTACCTTGTTTATCCTGTGTTTTCTCCCCTGGTCCATATCTTGGCATCTCTCTAGGTTTATCACCAGGACGTCGCTCTGACATATTTGGCCTATCATTCGGTATGTTGTTAGGTCTTTTTTCGGTCTTATCGATTGGTCTCTCTCCTGAACTGCCATAAGGTTTCGGCATTTGCTTCTCTCCTGCTCTATCTACCGGTAGATCACTTGGACTATGACCAGGTCTTTCTTTCGGCTTATCACCAAAGCTTTCTTCTGGCTTATATCCTGGTAGTTCTTCTGGTCTATCACTATTTATTTGACGATCATTTGATCTATTTCCAGGTTTATCCCATTTAGGTCTTGAAGATTTTTCATCTTGAGGAAGAGAATAAACATTCTGTCCGTTTGGTTGAGGAGAACGTCTTTGAGAAATATTAGTTATTTCTGAAGTTTTTAGTGTCGTATACTGATTAGAGTCGTCCTTAGTATATTTTGTATAGTGCTCAGTAACTAATGTTTTATCATCGATATAATTCTTATCGTGTTTTTTAATGTACGTGTGTTTATCATTCTTCTGTCCATCTGTAATATCTTTGGGTTCATTCTTTTCCGGGTGATATGTAATAGCTGATTGAACATCTTTCTTTATTTTATAGTCATCCCTGCGAGTATGATCTTCAAAAACACCCTCTATCTTAAGATTATCTTCTCTACGAGTTAATTTAACTCTTTGACCTTTCACAACACGATATGTGTCAGACGAGCGAATATTTTCCATTTTTCCTTCCATCTTAAGATTATCCGCATGTTTAACAATAGTCGTTCTATCACCTGTTACTACATTATAGTCATTTCTTTGCTTCATATCTATAAATTCACCTTCTATCTTCAAATTGTCCTCTCTACGGATTATATCAACTCTATCAACATTTTTACGTATATCCATATCCCTTTCAATTGTTATATTATCAACATGTTTTATAGGTTTACGTTTTTCTGCTGGCTGTGATGGGACTACTTCTGGCTTGTAAAATTTACCATCAGGTTTCAAGTTATCTTGAGGTTTTACTACTGGTGCTCGTTCACCTCTAGTGCCATTATAATCATTTCGAACATGTAAATCAATAAATTCGCCTTCTGTTCGTAAATTGTCTTCATGTCTTTGTATAACAATTTTTTCAGTTTTGTCTATACGCTTGTAATCATCCCTTGAGCGGCGAACATCTATGCTTCCCTCCATTCTCAGATGGTCTTCATGCCTTACAACATCGGCTCTATCTCCTTTTGTTACGGAGTAATCTGTTCTACGAATAACTTCCATTTCTCCTTCGGGTTTGAGATTATCCTTGGGTTTTATGACATCAGGACGTTCAGCCGGACGCCAATCTTCTCGTTTCGGTGTATCCATTTTGCCTTCAGGTTTCAAATTATCTTGCGGTTTTTTAGGTGTTTGTCTCTCAGCTGGTTTCCATTCATCTTGTTTTGGTTTTTCGAATTCTCCCTCAGGTCTTAAATTATCTTTAGGTTTTTTAATTTCAGGCTTTTCAGCTGGTTGCCATTTATCTCGCGTAGGGGTCTCAAAATGACCCTCTGGCTTAAGATTATCCTGTGGTTTTTTAGGTGTCTGTCTCTCAGCTGGTTTCCATTCCTCATGTTTTGGTTTTTCAAAGTCTCCCTCAGGACGTAGATTATCTTTAGGTTTTTTAACTTCAGGCTTTTCAGCTGGTTGCCATCTTTCTTTTTTAGGTGTTTCAAAATCACCTTCTGGTTTCAGATTATCTTTCGGTTTCTTTTGAGTTGGTCTCTCTGCAGGCTGCCATTTAGTTTTTTCAGGAGTGCTAAATTCACCTTCAGGATGAAGATTGTCGTCTGGACGATGTACTGGTGCTCGTTCTCCAGGACGCCATTTCTCTGGATGACGTTTCTCAAATTCACCTTCGAGATGTAAATTGTCTTGAGGTTTCTTAGGCTTAGGCCGTTCAGCGGGCCGCCATTCTTGTGATATAGGTTGTTCAAAATCACCCTCTGGCCGAAGGTTATCTTGTGGCTTCTTTTGTTCAGGACGCTCAGCGGGGCGCCATTGATCTTTCTCTGGGGTCGTAAATTCACCTTCTGGTCTCAAGTTATCATGAGGCCGACGTACTGGTGCACGATCACCAGGTCGCCAGTTATCAGGTTGTCGTTTTTCAAACTCCCCTTCTGGACGTAAATTATCTTCTGGTTTATTAGGTTTAGGCCTATCTGCAGGACGCCATTGTTCCCGTTTGGGCGTTTCGAAGTCACCTTCAGGTTTTAGGTTGTCTTTTGGTTTTTTGGGTGTTTCCCTCTCAGCAGGCTTCCATTCTTCAGTTCTGGGCTTTTCGAAATCTCCTTCGGGCTTAAGATTATCCTTGGGCTTCTTTTGAACCGGCCGTTCTGCTGGCTGCCACTCGTCTGGCTTTCTATTTTCGAATTGCCCTTCAGGCCGTAAATTATCATGGGGCTTATTAGGTTTACGCCTTTCAGCTGGCTGCCATTTTCCCTTTTCCGGTGTTTCAAAAGCACCCTCAGGCTTAAGATTGTCTTTCGGTTTCTTTTGTATAGGTCGCTCTGCTGGTTGCCATTGTACTTTATCTGGCGTAGTAAATTCTCCTTCAGGTCTTAAATTATCATCTGGACGTTTTACTGGTGCTCTATCCCCTGGACGCCATTCTTCTGGTCGCCGTTTTTCAAACTCACCTTCAGGTCGTAAGTTGTCATCAGGCCTTTTAGGCGTCGGACGATCTGCAGGACGCCACTTTTCTTTTTCAGGTGTTTCAAAATCTCCCTCAGGCTTAAGGTTATCTTTAGGTTTTTTAGGTATTTGCCTTTCTGCTGGACGCCATTCCTCGGGTTGCGGTTGCTCGAAGTCACCCTCAGGTTTTAAATTATCTTTTGGTTTCCGTTGAGTACGACGTTCAGCAGGCTTCCATTCTTCATGATGAGGTACTTCAAATTGACCTTCAGGCATAAGATTATCTTTTGGTTTCTTTTGGACAGGTCGTTCAGCAGGTCGCCATAGCTCTTTATCGGGTGTAGAAAATTCACCTTCAGGACGAAGATTGTCTTCAGGTTTTATAGGTTTTGAACGATCAGCAGGTCTCCATTCTTCTTTTAAGGGGCTCTCGAATTCACCTTCTGGTTTTAAGTTATCCTTAGGTTTTGAAGGAATTGTTCTCTCGGCAGGTCTCCATTCATCAGGCTTATGTTGATCAAACTCTCCCTCTGGCTTGAGATTATCTTTAGGTTTTCTTTGGGCTGGTCGTTCCGCAGGGCGCCACTTTTCTTTTGTAGGAGTTGTAAATTCACCTTCAGGTCGTAAGTTATCTTCAGGCTTCGTTTGCTCTCGACGTTCTGCAGGACGCCATTCTTCTTTTAAGGGGCTCTCGAATTCACCTTCTGGTTTTAAGTTATCCTTAGGTTTGGAAGGAATGGTTCTCTCGGCAGGTCTCCATTCATCAGGCATATGTTGATCAAATTCTCCCTCTGGCTTGAGATTATCTTTAGGTTTTCTTTGGACGGGTCGTTCTGCAGGGCGCCACTTTTCTTTTGTAGGAGTTGTAAATTCACCTTCAGGTCGTAAGTTGTCTTCAGGCCTCGTTTGCTCTCGACGTTCTGCAGGCCGCCATTCCTCTTGAACTGGTGTTTCAAATTTGCCTTCAGGCTTGAGATTATCTTCTGGCCTTTTTTGTTGGGGCCTATCAGCAGGTTTCCATTGCTCTTTTATAGGACTCTCAAATTCACCCTCAGGTCTTAAATTATCCTTAGGTCTCTTAGTAGTTTGTCTTTCAGCAGGACGCCATTCTTCGGGTTTGTGTTGTTCAAATTCACCCTCAGGCTTAAGATTGTCTTCAGGTTTCTTTTGGACAGGCCGTTCAGCAGGACGCCACTTTTCTTTTTCTGGTGTAGTAAATTCCCCTTCAGGTTTAAGGTTATCTATGGGCTTTTTAGGCATTTGCTTTTCAGCTGGGCGCCATTCTTGGGGCTTATACTGTTCGAATTCACCTTCTGGCTTCAGATTATCCTGTGGTTTTCTTTGAATAGGCCGATCAGCTGGACGCCACTGTTCTTTTTCAGGAGTTGAAAATTCACCTTCAGGACGTAGATTGTCTTCAGGTTTCTTCTGCTTAGGACGTTCTGCAGGACGCCATTCTTCGTGAACAGGTGCTTCGAAATCACCTTCTGGCTTAAGATTATCTTTTGGCTTTTTCGCAATAGGGCGCTTTTGATGTTTTTCTTCATAAGTCTTATATTCTTCTTGAGTAGTTGTTATATTTTCAATATTCTCAGAAGAATAGAACTTCTCGAAATCTTCTTTGGTCCATGTGCGACGCCGGTGAGGTCGTTCTACAGTTGTACTTTTGTCTGTGAAATCTTCTTGGTTAGACGTAATGAACTCTATTTCGCCTTCGTGTGTTAAATTATCCGTTTTACGTTTAATTAAAGTAGTTCTTTCAACTGTATCTGTATAATCTATGTATTCTGATTTTGATGTTGTTTCAGTTGTCATATCTCCTTCGATTTTAGTCCAAGTATTACGTCTCACTGGTTTAAGTCGCTCCACAGGTTTAACTGTATACTCTGTACGCGATGTTGTTGTATCTGTACACAAAATTATATTATTATATACCAAATACCTAATAAATTGGCATTTAACAATAAAAGATAAACTTAATTCAAAATATAAAAATATTTCAAATAGAATCTCTACCATATGTTTAAGTTACCGTTTTCATTAAAATATTATACTTATATCAATCATAAACAGTATTATAAAATTATGTAAGTAAGACTCAAAGACTAATATTAAATACAACATGTTCTCTACCTGTAAATTCTCCTTCTGTAATAATATTATCAGTACGTCGGACAATTTCAGCTCGTTCTCCAACAACTTGTTTAAAATCTTCAGTAATAGTCCTGGAAGTAGTGAATTCTCCTTCAGGTTTCAAATTATCTTGTGGTTTTTTCTGTTGAGGCCTTTCAGCAGGTTTCCATTCTTCTTTTTTAGGAGTAGTAAATTCTCCTTCAGGTCTTAAGTTATCTTCTGGACGTCTTACAGGTTCTCTTTCACCAGGTCGCCATTTATCAGGTTTTCTTCCTTCAAATTCACCCTCGGGTCTTAGATTATCTTCTGGCTTTTTCTGCTCTCGTCTTTCAGCCGGTCGCCATATTTCTTTCTCCGGAGTAGAGAATGCTCCTTCTGGTTTTAAGTTATCCTCAGGCTTTATAGGCTTTTGACGTTCAGCTGGACGCCACTTCTCCTGTTCAGGTGTAGAAAATTTACCTTCTGGCTTAAGGTTATCTTCTGGCCGACGTATTGGTGCTCGATCACCTGGACGCCACTCATCGGTTCTTCTTTTTTCAAAATCACCTTCTGGTTTTAAATTGTCTTCAGGCCGCTTAACAGGAGCTCGTTCACCTGGTTTCCATGCTTCGGGTTTCCGATCTTCAAAGTCGCCTTCTGGCTTAAGATTATCTTGCGGTCGGCGAACAGGTTCTCTGTCTCCAGGGCGCCACTCCTCAGGCGTACGCCTTTCAAATTCTCCTTCAGGGAATAAGTTATCTTCAGGCTTTTTAGGCTTTTGACGTTCAGCTGGTCGCCACTGTTCTTTTTCAGGTGTAGTAAATTCTCCCTCTGGTCTTAAATTATCTTCTGGGCGTTTTGTTGGAGCTCGATCGCCAGGCTGCCATTCTTCAGGACGTCTCCGTTCAAATTCTCCCTCTGGTTTTAAATTATCTTCAGGCTTCCTAACCGGGGCCCTATCTCCAGGACGCCACTCATCAGGCTTGCGCCTCTCAAATTCACCTTCTGGACGCAAATTATCTTCTGGTTTTTTTTGCTTTTGTCTCTCAGCTGGTCGCCATGGTTCTTTTTCGGGAGTTGTAAATTCTCCTTCTGGTCTAAGATTATCTTCAGGGCGACGAGTAGGTGCCCGGTCACCAGGCTGCCACTCTTGAGGATGTCGCTTCTCAAAATCTCCTTCTGGTTTTAAGTTATCTTCTGGGCGCTTTACAGGGGCACGGTCACCAGGTCGCCATTCTTCAGGCCGCCTTTGTTCGAAATCACCCTCTGGTCTTAAATTATCCTGTGGGCGCTTTACGGGTTCTCTATCGCCAGGTCGCCAGTTTTCGGGAGCACGTTTCTCAAAATCTCCCTCAGGACGTAAATTATCCTCAGGTTTTATAGGCTTTTGACGTTCAGCTGGACGCCAGGATTCTTTTTCAGGTGTAGCAAAATCACCTTCTGGCTTAAGATTATCTTCAGGGCGACGGGTAGGTGCCCGGTCACCGGGTTGCCACTCTTGAGGATGCCGCTTCTCAAAATCTCCTTCTGGTTTTAAGTTATCTTCTGGACGCTTTACAGGGGCACGGTCACCAGGTCGCCATTCTTCAGGCCGCCTTTGTTCGAAATCACCCTCTGGTCTTAAATTATCCTGTGGGCGCTTTACAGGTTCTCTATCGCCAGGTCGCCATTTTTCGGGAGCACGTTTTTCAAAATCTCCCTCAGGACGTAAATTATCCTCAGGTTTTATAGGCTTTTGACGTTCTGCTGGACGCCAGTGTTCTTTTTCAGGTGTAGCAAAATCACCTTCTGGCTTAAGATTATCTTCAGGGCGACGGGTCGGTGCCCTGTCACCAGGTCGCCATTCTTCTGGCCTTCGCTTTTCAAAATCACCCTCAGGCTTAAGATTATCTTCAGGCTTTCTAATAGGAGCTCTTTCTCCAGGACGCCACTCCTCAGGTTTTCTTTTTTCAAAATCGCCTTCAGGTTTTAGATTATCTTCTGGTTTTGTTGGCTTAGGTCGTTCTACAGGTTGCCAACGGGGACGTTCTGGTTCTTCAAAATCGCCTTCCAATCTCAAGTGATCTTCATGATGAACAGCTGTAGTACGACTGACATGTTTTTCGTCATAGTCTTGTTTGTATGCAGAGACCACGCTCGTATTGTGCTCCACATCGAACAATGGCTCTGGGACATCATTGTGTGGGCAGCGGTGATGCCTGGAAAAAATATCATACTTTTAAAATATTCTAGTAGTAATAAATTATTTTATTAATACGCAAGTGTCGCATGCTTAAAGTAAAAAGAAGTGTCTCCCTGTATATTTGATACAGAACTTCTTAAAAAAATGTCTAGGCAAATATTATAACGGCATCAAAATATTTTTTAGTATTTCGTAATTATATTATTTAATATCTTTATAATTTATTTTTTATTTATTTCGTTTATAATGAACAACGTCCACTTAATAACTTTACGTATGATTATGTGTATGTATACTTATAAATTATTATTAATATATTTTTGCTTAATCATATGAAAGAGCTTTTATAATAACTTCGATTGTCAATATACCTTCTGATACGATACGGGTGTAAATGTAAGGGTAAATATCTCGGTTGTGGCAAGGGTGGCAGCGTGCGAGGTCCAGCCATATCCGCTCCATAGTGTTTAGTTCAAAACTTTTACTACCATGTAAAAGGACAACACTACTTGTAGCAGAAAGCTTGAATAGGCCATTGGCATTGGCAAAATTATCCTTATATAAACTATAATTTATATAAGGATAATTTGTGGCCTAATAATTATTAGATCAAATTAATGGGCAGCATATGTGTTATATTTCTATCCCAGTTAATCAAAATGCCTGCCTACTATCTAGTAAGTATATATTCACTAACAAAAGCACGCAACAACCCGATCCGTTACGAATCACGTCGCTTACTGCCGTATGCTTTGCTCTTGTCCCCGTAACATATTTATATAATACTTTTTGTTTATTTTTTTTTAACATTCTTAATACATATTAGATTAAGTTATCATGTGCTATTTATCGTTCTTAAAAAATTCTACAGACTATGAAAAAAAGAAATTACAGTCGAATCGCCTTCTTTTTGAAATCGGTTCAAAATGTTTTTTTTATATAAAATGGTATATTTTATATATTAGCTTAATGCTGATTATAATCAATATATAGATATATAAATACTTTTCCCGACACAAATAGCCTCTAATATTTACTCATTGCTGGTGTTATTATTTCAGGAAAGACGTTGCTAAGAAACAACTTGAAAAAAGTGAAACAGACAATTGGGTAAATAACCAGTATAAGACTTGTAATATGAAAAAATATTAAAAAAATATCTTATAGCCTATCATCTAAATACTCAAACACAAGAAGAAAGCCTTAGTAATCATAATTATAAGAGAACAAAGAAGCTTTGAAACGTAAGTGGGCGGCTGGTGTCCCGATATAGCGCTGACTCAATAATATCATGTAATGTAAGGATACATTCAATGTAATGTTTTCCTTTTCTGTTCAAATCAAACGTCTCTTCATCAACGAGAGGAAGAGACGATATTCTCCATTATATAGTTCACTTGATATTATAATTACAAATATACATTTATGAATATAAATATAGATTCATTTAACAGTTCATATAACCATCTCTATTTAATTTTATTCAAGAAATAAACTAACAAATGACTTTCATATTATTCGGCAGGTTTTTTTACTATTTGTCTCAACCTCTCATATTTTAAGCATGAACGCAATTTGTCGCCTAGCGATCTGAATCAAACATGTCCTAATTCAGTCCTTGTGGTTTCATCGATCAATATTTACAAATAACAAAGGCTTTTTTAGTTAGTTTAGGCTAGTTATAATATAATTTGGTTTTCAGAGTTACATATACATTTATTTATTTATATTTATATTTATATTTAACAGTATTTTAGCATATTAAGAATTTTGCTATTCCATTATTTCACGTTCACTGATAGAGAAAAACTATGTCAATTTACCTTATTAGTGTAAGCATTTATCCAAGATATATATTATATTTCATAGTTTCACGATTTCTTTAGATTCTCACAGTCGGAACAATTACTAGGCGTTGTTCGACACTGATACTAGAGTGATAACTTTCAGCGTTGGTTGCTATGTAGGTAGGTACTAGGAAGGATTATGGCTGAACACAAAATTATTGTTATCAATGTGTTGTTGCTATATTGCTGATATTATTATAATGTCCTCTAATGTATATGAAACATATTATTTGCTTATATTTTTATATGGATCTCCAGATAAATTAAGAAATCAATCAAGACAACAGACATTTTTTTTTTAATTTTTGATTTAAATACTAATCCAATCCAATTGGTCTAACAACGAAATCAGAAATCAAGACCCCAACGGTGATTTTGAATTAAAAAATATAAGTATTTCGTGAAATTTCAAACAAATGTACTTATGTCATCACTACTTTAAAACTTTGCAACGTATTTTGATGAATCTGAATCTAAAAGATTAATAATACCGGGAATAGCAGTAAAATAACAGTGGTCCATGACATATTTAGCAAACGAATCATAATTATTCTTGTCGCTGATTTTATTTTATATACATATATATATATATATATATATATATATATATATATATATATATATATATATATATATATATATATATATATATATATATATATATATATATATATATATATATATATATATATATATATATATATATATATATTGCACAAAATAAATGAATACAGAGCAAAATTTAATTTGGAGACTGTATAAGTCAGTCATGAAGCATATATTATTTAACGACAGTAAATGCCATAAATAACAATATTGTCAATAACAAGCGTCGTGATTGATTTTAAAATTTTACTTTGTTATGAATTAGAGTTTACTTTAATTAAGAAAATATATTTCCTCAAAGTAGTAAATTTAAATATAGTAAATGTTGATAAAACTGACATTTTCTTCCTTAGCTCTTAAGAGATATTTACCATATGGTTTTGCAAGAGGCCGAAGTGATCCTGACTCAGATGGTGACGGCTCTTCTAACTATATTGGGCGTATTACTCAACCAGAGATTTCAATAAGTGCTTGTGTGATTAATTTGCTCATGAACATGTATTTGTTTACTGTTTTTAGTAATGCTTTTTGTCATATTGTGTCATTCTTATTACAACTTGGTGTCATGTGTACAAGGTCTTTAGCAGCGATGTAAATACATAGCTACCTACATAAATGTGTTAAACTTAACAAAAATTATAATAAATATCAATTAGGTTTTATTAAATCAATAAATTCCACTTGAATTACTAATAATTAAATAATAACTTATCTAACTATCTTCTATTATCTATCTAATTTTTAAGTTACTTATTATTATAAAATAACTCCACTTCATTTTTACTTATTTATGACAATGCAACATAACAAAAACAATGACAATTAACAACATATGGCATACGTTAATAATATTTCTTTATTCGCATTGTATGGGTATTCTGGGCATAATTTATTGTTTCGGTGAATTCGTAATTAGCATTTTCGTATGGCGTCGCGAAGACACGGACGCGGGCCACGGTCATCGACGCGAATCGCCGCCGACATGAGTACACAGGTTGGTACAGTCATCAAAACTGATGATCATTTTAGATAATATTTTTTCACAAGATGTTGTAAACGTTATATTTTTGTCATATTTACATTAATTTTATTCGAATATGCTCAAAAAACTAATTACCCTTACCCCTGAAATATAGCTCAATTCTACTCTTCAATCGATCTATATATCTACGGTGAACCTAGAAGCCTGAAATTTTGCATGTAGATTTATTATGTAACGTACACACAAAGGGCACAAAGTAAGGAATTTTTGGAAATTCCAAACCTAAAAATTTTGTAAAAATATAGTGGAGCTAAAGTTATGAAATACTTATTTTCCTATAAAACGGAACCCTAAAAATAATTCAAATTAATTCTTTTAATTATGGCGTTCCAAACAATAAAAACATAATAGTGTTGGTATGATTAGGATTATAAATTTCAATTCCTACAAGTGGATATTGTGTTTTTACGCTATAAACAGAAAAGCTAGAACATAATCTGCTTACAGATTATATGTTAATAACATATACGTGTACGTGTTAATATATAAATACAATAAAGATATAGGTACATTTATCACGATTTTTAATAGTAGACAAGAGTGATTCCAAAAAGATTAAATGTGGGTATAAAATTTTAAAACGAACGTGATCTAGCTAACTTAAGCGTGCAAACCTGCGAGCGGGTCTACCGACCCGATAAATTGAAACAAAACATTTTTTAATTATTTTAAAACTGCATTGGAAATAGAAGTTACTTCTAATTTGAAATATGTTATAGCACATAATTGTTTAATTTTGCCATTACTTTTAAGGCATTATTACTTTTGCCTACGCAACGATACCAAGGTGACCCATTGTTGGCTTCAAGTGCAAAATAATAACTGGCGGAAATAATTTTTAACGCCGACGATTACATCAACGACCTTAAAAGGCATATGAACATAAAACTAGTGTAATTGGCACTTATTTTAATAATATTCCTTACTATTTAATACAACGTCGTAGATAGTATTATTACCATCTTTTTGTCGTCTGTATATACATATTCTACTGTTTATAATTTACTTACGTACTAAAACTAGTTAAATAAGCCAAATCCTAATTTATAAAATTATAAGATATCTAATAGCCTATCTATTAGGCTATATGCTATACTTTACAAAATTCTCTAAAGCGAACATTAATCTTTGTGTTGCTAAGATTGACAGACGAAAATTACTTTAATACTAAATATAAACCTGTTTACATTCGCATACCAGTTTGCAAATGATCATTTTTTGTACAACAAACCTACTACTGTTATTATTATAATTTAGGAACAAAAAGCATATAACTTAATAAGCTATAGACACAGTTAGATACAATTTTATTATATCTTACTGTGTCTATAGCTTTATATACATATTTAATTTTAAAAAGATTTGCTTAACATAAGCCTAGACCGACCATATGGTCGACGACCTTCTATGGCTGTGACTGGCTCATGCAACACCCACGCTAATGCCAACTTACTCTCACCAGCTAAAGCCGCCTATATTTTGAGAACAGTAAATTGATAGATATTAATATTCAAATAATAAATAGTAATATCAGGTACCGTAATCTTTAATACTATATACAACACCTACACGGTAATGACTGGTACCGTGTCCTCATTGAAGATATACTTAATGAAGATATACTTAATGAAGATATTAAGAATGATATTTATATTCATCGAAGAAATAACATTATTCAGTTTTTTTTAATTTTTAAATTCAGTTGTATTCAGTTTCGCAAAATTTTCAATTAACATAAAAGATGGCCATATCTTGACAAATGTATACAACATAAAATATATTCGTTCCTATCAGTACTACTATGGTTTTAAAACCTGCCTATACAAAAGTATACTTATGCCAAAAATTACTTATTATCTTATCTTGCAATATCGCTAATATTTTGGAACGATAACCTTAATTAGCAATTGAAAAAACAGCATTATGATGTCATAACCTGACTTTAAATATGAAAATAAGAACTATTTTTCTTGAAATCATATTAAATGGTGTTATATATGATGGTTGTCCATACAGAACAGGAAGTAGCATTGACATTAAATTGAACCAGAATGAATAACCTAGGCAAAATTTTTTTTTTTAATTTCTGCAGTTTAATTAAAGTTGTATAATTGCATAAACAAAATTTATAGTTTTAACGTGTGGTGTTGATATACCTATTAATTTTAAGCACACGTGGCTTAATATAACTAATAGATTTTATTTATAGCTTTATCTCATAAATTAATTGCCGTTTATATATTTCGACGTAATATAACTTTAAAGGTTACAAATATAGTGGTACAGGCAGCTAGCACCATCTCTACATAGAGCATTGGAAATATCTTGTAAATATTTAGACAAGCGAACATTTATAATTTTTATAAATCAATTGAATTGACTTAAACTTATAGAACGGATACGTAAGGTCTTGACTATTAACCAAAAATTGTCATTGCCACTCATTTTTTAACTTTTTTCCAACGTTATTTCTACTATGTTTGGCAAAAATAAATAACAGATGAACCATAACTTCTCGCTTTGAATTACCGAAAAGTAATATTAAAATTTAAGCAAAATTTTTTAAATATTTGCAGACATAAAATATCGAACGTACTTAAAACCCATTTCAGTAGTCGTCCTTTTTTGGAGTGCCTCCAGCAGCAACTTTCCATGTTCAGTATTGAGGTCGATCTTTTTACTTGCTGTATTGAATACGTGACAATACAAGCTGTTACATATGGTCACATTAAGCTAGCTTGTAGTCGTCTATATAGGGGTTCTGCTCTCTAGTAATTTACTTTTGTACTAAAACTAGCTAAAACAGTTCTTTTGATTATTTTCTACAAATATATTAAATTCACTAAAAAACAGTTGGCATTTCGCAACATAATCTCTTAAGTAACATGTTATATCTTATCATATTTACTTGTTTAACACCAAATTCGCGTGATAAATAATATTGGGCATGTGCACGTAGATAAAAAATAACAATTAAATGCATAGAAATTCATTCCAATAAAATACAAATCAGCTTAAATTGATATGGAGCCGGTTGATTATTATGTATTTTCGCCAAGGTTAAATATATGTACTTAAATAATGCGTTATATAATAAAAATAAAAGTGAAATTATATAATGTGAAGTGATTATGACTCTAGTTCAAAAATAGGACTGCTTGGTTTTGCTTAGTCTTTAAATAACTTCAATGTTTATATACAAAGCACCGTCAAGAAACCTATTTAAAAGTTGGAATGTAAAAAAAAGAAAAGTATGGCTTGGTATCAAAAATGACGTAAGATTGCAGAACGCCGGGCTGGAAACGCTAAGTTTTACATGGAGTAAACAAGTAAGAAACGAGTTTAAGCGAGGACGTGGGCACGATGAGATCACCGACGCGAATAACCTGAGGTCGGTACAGCGTCACGTCTTTCTAATTGACTGGCCGATTTTATTATAAGTGTTAAAAAATCTTTTCTTTTATCGGCGAAATTTATAAAAGGCGAGACTGGTTTGCCATCTGCGTTTAAGACTAATAGATAAAAGATATGTATGTATATATATAACGGCCTATATGATTAAATATTATTGTATTCATATAAAGTATAGGACTAATTTACAATTTTAGCAGTGTTTTAACACTCTCAAATAGCAAATAAACTTGCAAATTTATTTTGTTATATGTTACAACCTACCTGTATTCATAAATAATACATCTATACTTTATTCCTTTGACATATGTATATGTACAAACGCTAGTATGATGATGTTTCTCAATAAAATATATTCTTCAATTTCAAAGACAAGCAAGTTTATAATAGGTTAAATAATACGAAGTATTAACGTCGAAAGGTTACTTAGTTTATGCGCATATAATAAGATTGAACATTCCTACGTGTTCATTATGTTTATAACTGTACAACATTAATCTAGTTATCTTATCTACAGTGAATTTCTTCACAAAAACAAAATAAAACAAAATGATAATAATATTATATTATACTTTGGAAGAACATAATACTGCATTTATGTAGATAAAGGGATACGATAAACGAAAAAAAAATGCAATATTTGAACAATGACATCATACGGAACTATAGAAGCACTTATATGATCAAAACTGCAAAAAAATCAAATACACTTTATGATTGCTTCTAATAAATGTTACGCACACGCTAAGATGTAGAAGGTCAATTTAGTAACAGCTCAATCTCAATTGAAGAGGCAGTGGGCGAGCCACGTCCACTTTTCTTATTACTATTATTGCGTTCATTTTGTCAGAGCGATTCTATCACTCTCGAGTCTAGTTAAAATGCCGTTAAATTTATTGCATGCAGTTTACAAGAGCAGCTTACCCACTGGTGACATAATACGTCTGCTTAGAATAAACATTAACACGGATAGACTACAAATAAGGTTTTGTGTAAATCATGACTATTACTGTGCAATAATACTAAAGTCAACCTACGAAACACCTACGGTATGACGGAAAAACAAATTTAAGCTAGTTCTGTCTTATAAATCAAAAACATAATTCGTTACCTGTGTTTATAATATTTTAACGTGTTATTATCTACATTATTATAATAAATATATAGAAATTCTTTCAAGTTTAATTATTTTTACCAAATTTCAACTGTCAACAGACCTTAATGGTAACATAAAGTACCTATACAATGTATAACAACGAACAAGTTTTTACCATCCGCCATTGAAAAGTTGGTCATGTCTCTTCCCAGCGTGCAATTAACATACAATGCTTGTAAATAGCGAAATATTTTCTCAGAACGTTCGTGATTTTTATTCTCTCATCATATGTGTATGTACATACATAGATATATACGTCATGCAATTCGCGACAGTATTTGATCATAGTGATAATTGCCAAATAAATAATCACATCACACCTATTTTGTGAAAGCCATGACTACGGCCAAGGACATAATGACACCTGTATTCAATGCAGATTTTAAATAATGCTTAGATTATAGTAGCTAGTTATTATTATCATAATTTTAAGTCCAACTATTTAGATAATTTAAATAAATAACGTAAAATAATCAAAATTTATGAAAGATAGTGGTTTGACCCTAGTACGTTAAATTAAGGACGTGAAAATGATATAATATCCTCACTTCAAGTGTCATTAATTGAGCACTTCTTATACCATTACAAAGTCAATTATTATCAATTATGTAAAGTGGCTTAAAGTGAAAGTGTATTTAATTTTTCGAGCCGGTCCATCTAAAGAATTTTCAAATAATAAATAATGTACTTAAATCCAGGATTGAATATTTTAAATGGAACATTTATAATATTTTCACTAAGTCTAAAAAGTTAGAAGCAATTTACATTTCATAAAACGTATTCGTACATCTAGCTTGTCGAATCGTAGTATCGGACGTGCTACGAATGCCTGGTGCTCAAGTTTATCGCCTAGGCGCCAACCCAGTCACGTACTCTACATGCATACATAACAAAGGTTTAACAACTTATTAATAATTACATGAAAGTTAACGGCACTTGCTGTGTGGAGTGTGTTTTAATCGGTAACACATACGACAATGGAGCTCTCGTTTATTTGCCCTTCATTTTTTGCTACATATATAAGTAGACTTTAGAGAATTGCATGATAAATTATTTAATTCTAACATTAAATTTATTATTACTTTAGTAAGACTGAAATATATCCTAAAGAAATAACTAATGTGACATTTTTCTTTCAAGTCCACCAATTTTATAAATTAAACAGGAAAATAATTTTTATTTGCAAATCTCGCTCCTGTTGACACACAGAGGCTTCAATATACTCGTACTCAACGACACCAATTTCAATGCAAAATGACACAATTATGCCTACGGTGAACAATTTACCTCGTCTAGTTCTAAATATAAACAGGTCAATTAAGTTTTAATTGTTACAAGTGTCAACTATTACCTACCTCAAATGTTTCATCTCAAATAAACTTTTGCTAGGACCTATTGAACATTAATTAATAATCTGTCTAATCAGTTTATTTATATTAATATTGTGTAGCAATTATACAATTTAGTTTCCTTTGGAATACCCTGTAGACGAAACTAGCTTTTAAAAATAATTTTAAAATGTTATTTATATTATATAAAACCTATAAAAAGCCAGGTATTTATTTTGCAGTAATAACATTAGATAGGTGCATCTTGCTCAATATTCCATACAGGCATGGAATCGGATACAAGTACAAAGACCTTTTTGCAACATAGCGTGTCGCAATTGACTGTCACAATGAGCGAACACATCTCTATTCTGTTGTCACAGGCGGGCGCTTTTTATGTGCACTGTAAAATTTAATACCGTCATATGTATGTAATTTCCATAATTTAACCTATTTGAAGTTAGAACCGCCATAATCGTTGAACTTATTTAAGTAGTATTTTAAAACAATATTGAATATAAATTATGTAATTGTATAGTCACATATTCTTGAAATATTTAAGTAATTATATTGAATATGTAATTTCGTTTAGAGAGATCGCGTCTTTTTATTTAAAGTTTTTTTTGTAATCCGTACATTATATAAAATAGCTCCTTCTGCCCCTGAGTTAATCGCTATGAAAGTAAGCTAATATAACATATAAAATAAGAAATTATCGTTTTTCCCTCGTAAGGGTCGACTTGTGTCCTCTTTAAAGGTCAAACGTGTTTTCCATTGACATAAAAAAATATATAATACATATTATTTTTGTTAAATATACTTATGTACTCGCAAGTGAATTATAATTATAAAACATTATTATTAAGTAAAAAAATATCTTATATTACATATATCCAACTCGACTATTAAATGTATAAATGCTTATAGATATTTACATACATATATCGAGAAGCTTGTGGTTAAAGTTTATCTATAGGTCGTCCAATGTAATGCAGACTGAGTTATGTATTGAAATATTTATCTGCCGCAAATGTCATACACCTTCGATCTTGTTGTTTGGTTTGCCATCCTAATAATAGAAGTGACAATGTGGAAGATAAACATTTAAAAGAAAAAAATCATTTATAATTATTATTATTTCCTCAAAAATCACTCTATGTTGATTAATAAAACAAATAAATATGTTCACATTTTATGCCGGATATAGCAGGATACGCAGAGGAAATCTAGCGACATGTTCCCATCTATACATCCAAATTTACGATGTGTGTTTTGCGTGATTTTGTCTTGCAAGAGCGGAGAAGTAAAAATAATTTATTTCCTCGAGTGGAGTCAATCCCCACAACTGTGCTACAACGTTCTCAAATAAATTAATATATTTTCACAGCCATATATCAGTTCAGAATGTCAGGGCCAAAGAGAATAATCACAATCTGTGTCATAGAATACTGAATAAGTATCGGTAAGCGCGTAATTACTCATGTATTACTGCATATTTATTTATAGTCAATAATATTCATTTTATATAGCGATGTACTCGGAGGAGGTAAACAAGTTATTTAAATAAAATGAATTATGGCCAGCCATTGAAATACTCTTAATAAACTGAGAGCAATGTTGTGTACATCAGCTATAATACTATTAGCAATTACTACAAATTTCTGGAATTATAAATATGCCATATGATTGAATATGTATTGATCGCTTTTTTCTATTACAATTTCAGCTTATTAGTCTCGAAGTCATCGATTCTACTCAAATAATGTTTCCTCAATTGTATGAACCTACGAACTCACGTTTTGTTATTATATGATCGAACTAGACTTCTTACGTATGTTGAATAGCTATCGATATAGCTGATTTAAATAACAATTATATTTAAATAAGTTCACTAAGTTCACCAATCAAATATAAATTTTTTTGATATACACTTACTAAAATAACAAGTTCCGAATAATGATATTCTGAATAAACAGTAATACTTTATTAAGTAATAAAATTTCCATACATTTTCATAGTAATAAAATACTTTTATAAGTTTAACTATCTAACAACTTGTATTTATATTTTTGAAGCGTCTTTTATAAAAATATACGTGTCCAAAACACTACCGTTTAGTAGGAATATGAAACATGTTAATATAACACCTGTGTAATGTGGAACGTCATGGTGGTTAAACAGGACAAAAAACTTTGAATGGGCCTCTAGTGGCATAGGCTCTATGGATATGTTAAAATAGATGGAAACAATAGTTATCAGTTCTTTCTTCAAGATAAAGTGGCTGCGTGTTGGGTAATAGACCTAATTTTCTATATTCACCAGACGGGGAAGTGGCATTATTTCAACTAAAAACATCCTCTAAAGTGGTTTTAAGTCGCGTGTATACCTCACGGCTATTTCACAATAGCGTGTGAAAATATTTAGCAAATAAAATGAAGTTTAAATCGACGAACACTTTTAAAATCTTCTTTATATACATAATTAGAAAATATTCTATAATGATAATAAATTATAAATAAATACTGTAAAAGCTTTCACAAGACAGTATGTTTCTATGAGAGAAACTAGTTCCGCGATTTCTTTTGATTCTCACTACTTGTTAACCAGATTTAGATAACGAGTGCATGGCAGACTTGTTTCCCAGTAAACAGATGGATAAAATTTTATCGTTTATAAATATGCGACCAGCAAAGTTTTTCATATATATACAAATGTAGAGCGTTGCAAACTAAGACTTAGATTAAATTAAAAACTAAAAAAACATATCTTCAAAAGGAACTTTGAATTTGATATGCGTGTAGATGTCGATCGTAATTCAACATCGTTAAGGGCATTTAATATAAAAAAAAATTTAATTTACATTTACTTTACATAGTCCCCGATCAGTGGTCAGTCGAAGTGACCTAGTATTGGATATACATATCTACTTGATCAGCACATTTCACGTATAATAAATTAGAAAATAGAATATGTCATGTAAATAGTAAAGTCATCAAATTACTTTCACTTTTATTTTAAAGTTACCCTAAAAAGTATGTATGTTGTAAATCTAAGGAATATCATTTTGTAAAGGGACAAGTTGATACAGTGTTCACCTGCAAACAACAAATTACAGTCGCTAATATAACCAGTGGATATATTGTTCAAATATTTAATATTTTTCGCAATTTGTGTATATACAGTATTTAAAATCTCAACTAACTCTCAACAGTTATACACATACGTAAATACGTATTAGTAGATAACAAAAGCAGGAGTTCCTATTTCTTTCCTTGTTTACTTAATATCCTGTTTAGTTAAAGGCGTTATTTTTCATTTTCTTCCATTTGCTACTGTTACACCAAATGTGTTTATGTTCAGTGGACACTTCCTAATATATTGTGTTGGTATTTCACAGATAACACATTACATACGCAAAATAAAATTAAGAAATATATTATATGTCGCAGATTATAAAAGTGTACAAAACATTACAATAAAAATGCTACCACCATAATAATTACAAAATGTTTCAAACTAATTTACCTATCATAAATAATTTAACAATTTCAATGATGTCACTCAGTAGTCGGTATACATATCTACATAATAGTAAATAGCGATAGCGTTAAACGAGTGAACGTTCAGCATATATATATATATATATATATATATATATATATATATATATATATATATATATATATATATATATATATATATATATATATATATGTGTGTGTGTTAAGTTTGAAATATTAAACTAATTCATAATTAAATTAAATTATTTTAAAGAGTTGTTTTAGTAAAATAGAATAATAGATAATAATCAGTGGGATCTTTTGTTTGTGTATGCAATAAGAATAGAATTTTCGTCAAATTATGAAGCCTTTGTGAAACTAGGGACAGCGTCTGAATACCAATGGTTGCGGATTCAATCTACGCTGGAGAAAATTAATTATTTTAATTCTTTCTCTATGGCAACACAAAGGTTTGAATTGATTTTCTCCACTCAACATACTTTGACTAGAATTTGGGTGGAAAGCGGATAACGGTGTGTCTCTAACACTAAGTTTCTTCTGTCTATGAAGCTAAAACGTTAAACTGATTTAAACATCTCTAAGTATCGATTTAAGAAATACGGAGGTTGATAAATACGTAAAACTAAAAAAAGAAAACAAAACTTACAAATTGTAAAAACCTAATATTTATCAGTTTAAATATATCGCTGTCACGTTATCACGATTATAAAATATCTAATACATTTAATAAGATGTATTCTACTTGACTATTAAATACGATAACATATTACAAGCTAAATTCAAATTAATATAATAGAACTGTTAGTTGCCGATTAAGCATTATACAATAACCAGATAGCGAGCATGATAACTATTTACTAATATTTTTACGTAATATATTGATTAATATATATGACGTTTATATATTGTATTGAAAAATATTAATTCAAAGATTTGACAACGTTGAACAGTGATGGTAGATAGTAGCTCTATTTGTTTCCGAGCAATAAAGGCTATATACATTCGTTTCTTTTATCTTGAGACAGACCCCATTTCTTCAGAATATTATGCTTTGTTTTAAAACGTCTGATAATGTAATCTAAACGAGTTTCGGTTGGAAACAAGGAACATCAGTAAGTATAAGAACTCTACCAACGCTCTATGACTCACATTATCGTTGTCAAAATAAGGTTTTGGTAAACCATAAAATTTTATTTGTATTGACTATGAAGAACGTACGTCAAAGTAACACATACGGCGTTATGAATGGGAGATTTGTCAAGATTAATTATGTTAAATAAGAAGTTGAAGGTCAAACAAAAGGAAGCAACGCCGCATACGTACGTGTAAAATTAGGCACTAATCCAAAATATGTAAACAATAAAATGGACGCCGTCGCGGCGCGACTGTATTTCGTTTCATATAATGTATTCGTTTTGAGTTAAAAAAAAAAATTGTGAATAATGGTTATATATAAATAAAAGTCGCAATGATTAAAAAATATCGACTCTTTGGTACTCACTCGGTTAAGTGCCTACTCTATTTTTATGATTAAGGAGCTGGGACTCTAAGTATTTATTAAAGTGTTCCATATGCTTAACATCCAGGACATTGTGTTAGATAATATTGGAATGTCTTTTGATTTTCATTTGAAATTGATATGTATTTACTAATAGTAACATAATCTATTAAAATAATGTTTAAATAGAATTTCGATATTATTTATTTTACATAATTCTTGGATTATTACTAAAAACGAGTAATACCAACAATAGTGGCAGTCGATACAAAATAACACGTTAACATTATATGATTATACGACCTTGAAAATAAATCTGTTCGAATAAAAAAATGATTTATAGTTTTTAATACGTATATAATACTACTTACCCACAAGTGCAGATTTCACAAATGCACTGCTCCTTATTCACGATCTTCTGCGGTTTCTTGGGCCCACCCTGCTTTGGCCTAGTTTCGTCTACGTAGATTTTTTCTTCTACAACGGTCCTGTCGTCTCGCACAGTTTTTCGGTCATCTATGATAGTTTCATCGTAGGTGGTGCTGACAACAGTGTCCTCTCTCGTAGTGTCGGTAATTGCCCGATCAACCACGTCGTATTCGTGTATATCTTTCGTTGTGCGGACATCCTTCTAAATTGAAATCAAAAATGTAATCATGAATCAATGGTATTTCAAGATATATAGATAAATCTATTCAACAAATATAAATTGACTTACCAAGTTTCTGATGTCTAACGAACTATTATCGACAAAAACATCTGTTTTTATCTTTTCGTCTTCTTTTGCATCTTCGTAAGTAGTTACTTTCCTAGTGATACCATTTTCAGTTATGTATTTTGTCACTTCAATTTGACTCCTTGTTTTGTCTATTTCAAATGCTTTTTTGATTTTGTCACCTGTTGTTGTATTTATAATAGTTGTTTGCTCAGTATCGACGCCTTCATATAAATCTTTTACGTCTTCGTTAATTTTAGTACCAAAAGTAACTTTATCAATACGCTTAAAAGGATATTTTTTCACAGTGTCGATAATTTCCTTTAATACTTTGTCGTCGATATTCCTCTTTATTACTATGTTTTTGTTACTGACAGTGACATCCTTATTATACTGAGAACTTTCAATGATTTTTCGTAAATCACTGATAGATGTAAAATCTTTTATATCTCTTGAAGACAATATTATGTTGTCCTCAGTGTCTTGCCTCTTTAGATGATGCCTGGGTTGCTCAGGTTTGCCAAATGGAGACATTTCTTTAGGGCGCTTAGGCTTACCATCATCAGTTTCGTAAACAAATTTCCCATTCCACGTTCCGGTGCTTCTTTCATAAGTTGTCAAAGTATCTTTAGTTTGGGAAGTAGATTTTGAAGTGGTTTCTTTCGTTAAATTTTCTTTTTCTTTTGATATAAAATCTGTTGTATGTGAAATATGCTTAGAATCTTGGACATGAGATTGAGTATCACTTGTTGTCTCATATGTATCAGTATAATTATTTTTGTCACTTGTAGTGATATTCTTACGTATTGTGTCATCTCCATCGGGTACGTGTTCGATAATTGCTGGTTTCTTTTGAAAGTCCCCACCATACGTGTTACTTGTTGATGCGATTGCTTTTCCATTTTTGTATAAAGCGGACTCCTCCGTCACAAATGTTCCGCTTTTAGGTACTCCATCTTTTCCGGTATCATAATACGATTCTTTATCCAAAACATGACGAGAATATTCATGTTCAGGCTTAATTCCAGTTCCACTGATTTTATGACTCTTCTCGTAAGTAGAACGATCTTTACTGTCTCCCCACTCTCGGTGTGAACTATCTACTACTTTTTGCCTACCATCTACGACTTCTAATACATAAGAAGATGTCGATTCTTGCTGAGCACTACTTGTGTTACTTTTTAAGATTTTTGTAGAGTAATCAAGATTATCAATATTCTGTACTTGTAATATTTCGCCTACTTTTCGTAGTTGATTATTAATTGTAGAATCATAACCATAAAAATTTGAAGAATCTGTTTGATTATGTCTTCTTATTGATTCATTATTTACTCTGTTACTTTGTGTTGTGTTATTTTTAACAATATTTTTATTAATTTGTTCCGTATTTATGTCATGAGAAGAAGTAGATTCAAAATGATCATCTGTTCGTAAATGATCTTTATCTGTAATTTGTTCTTGTATTGTACTATGATGTTGCTGAATTGCATTGTCTTTATGTGAAATGACACTATCATGGCTGGTAATGTGCTTTCCATCTTTAACAAATTTAGAATTTTCTTTTACTGTCATTTCACTAATTGGTCTATTACCATCCTTCCCAGTGTCATATTTAGAATTCATGTCATAATTTTGAACACTATAAGCAGATTCGGGTTTTATACCAGTTCCGCTTATACTTGAATAATTTTCTTTGCTTGACTGCTCTTGAGCATCACCCCATTCCCTGCTAGAGCTATCGATAATACGTTCTTTTCCATCAATGATTTCAACAACATAGGAAGAAGATGTTGACTTGGCCACACTGCTATTTTTCTGCTCACTGGAGTGTGAGGAACTAGTGTATTCCTTTGATGTAACATTATTATCGAGGCTTCTTTCATCACTATGAAAATTAGAGCGGTCTGAACCTACAATTTGATTTCTTTTTGAAGAGTCAGAAATATTTCTCCGATCATTCTCGCGAATATTAACATTCTTTGTACTGTCAGAGACTTTCGATGTAAATCCCTGACTTGTAATCTTGTCTGTTGAAGAATTGTATTTCTGTTGGTGGTGGCGTTGCGTACCTTGTGAGTTTATCGAGCTTTGTTGTTCGGACTGAATAAAAGATTCAGTGGCATTTGCCCCCTGGGATCTTGTCAAAAATCTGTTGTTACCGGAATTATTTCCTGAACTGTCAATAAATGCCGTGTTTAGTGTCTGATTACTTGTAGAAGAATCTGTAGTTCTATCAAATGTTTGACTGTGAGTAGAGTCTGAATGTTGAATAGATTTTGAAGAGGACTGGTAAATTTCGCTTTTAGAACTTTGTTGATGAGATGTGGAGGATTCTTGAACATCAGAGTTAGAAACAAACTCACCGGTAGTCGCCTGGGCCATATCGCTCACATGATGCTCATGAGATCTTATCTGTGACAAGTCAGAGACAGAAGGAGCCTCGGTGATTATGTAGTGAGGATGGCTATTATAATGTTCGGAGATAGTAGAGCCACTTATTGAAGCGTGATCTGATATATCAGTAATCATAAGAGGGTCATCTTCCTCGACCTTAACTTCAATATAGCGAACCTTCTTACCAGACGAGCTGACCTTCTGTACATTGCTGCTGCTGCTTTTTTGTACGGACGTTGAAGTGCTACTCTTCTGAACACTACTACTAGACGCACTTTTAGACGAAGTCACTTCGGACGATTGTTTAGTCTTTTTATTTTTTATAGTCATTTTGTTCTCACTAATTAACTTATAAAATTAAAATATTTTATAGGAGATTCTTAAGCTAAAGATTAAATAGCCTTACACGTAATTAAAAAGAACTATATCACATTAAAAAGTCAAACTTTTGCCATGTAATAATATAAGTGAACAGTAATAAATTCGCGAGAGTCGTTCGTGTCGTGTATCGCTGCGTGCGCGCGCGCTGGCTGCGACTGGCTCGCGGAGTCTGCGCGACGGCCGGTCCCCCCTCGTACCTTGATGCAAGCTAGCGTCGCCCACCAACCTTCGCGACACGTAAGCGTCTATATCTCACTGTTGGACTCACACCAAAAATGGTATAACGAATGCTAACTTAATGAATATGGCGAGCTTAATACGTTTCTTGGAAATTAATATTAAAATTACTAATCTTAAAAATTAACAAACGTTCATTTTCCTTAACGACAGTTAAGTCATGTTTATTTTTCTTGGATACTTATTTCCTAATATTATTTTAGAAATATATAAAAATAAATTATTAAAACTTATGAAACGACATTTAAATATAATTGAACGTACGTGAAATACTATTCACGTTAATTTAGTAACATTATAATCATCTGCTCTATATATTTTAAAATATAGCTTACTCATATAAATGACCCTTTGGTTTTATTGAGAATACTAAAACCGCAAGGAAACCATGACATACATCACTTTTCAAAGTATTCGTGTATTAAGTATATATTTACTATGTAGAAGAAATATATATCTCTAAATATATCAAAATGTCTATCTAATAATAAATTTTACATATTACGTATTTTTACATTCAAATTTCTTTGTATATGTTTAAATATGAGTTATTTATTGTTAATTTTATATCAAGGTCACGTGTGTATTTTATTACCAAAAAATATGTATCTATTGTTAGAATAACGTATAAAAAATATTTATTTGATAGTAGGATCTTTGAGTACAAATTCATTTGTTCATTAAGGTTTCACATCAAATAAAGCATATATTTACTTTCATATTAAGCGAAAAAGCAAGAACGTCGGCTTTTTCTCAATTTTATCTATCGAGGCTTTATCTACTTCGTAAATACCAAAGATAGCCATAAGCGTAAGTTTGGGGATTGCCCGTGCTCAATCCAAAATCTAGGCATAAAATTTAAAACCTTTACAAATAAAACTCAGTTGAAAGCTAAAGTCTAGAAAGTTTGGTAATTTACTTGTCTTGATTTTTTTTAAATACTATTATTTAAAAAACACGGCATGCGGCAAAACACGTCATCAAACCGTGTAAATTGTTAACCAATGGAAGCTAGTTTCCATCTGGAAAGTATATCTAGAGACGCTCATGAAAGTAAATATAGATAAAAAAATATATTATAATTAAACATGGATGCCAGAAATGCAATCCTTTTAAAGTGGCATTGTGCTCGAACGTGTGAGGTGCATTTACATAAGGCTTTGGTGGCGTCAATTAAATCCAGTCTGACTATGACACAAGTTGCATTACTCGTATCGACCCACTTTTATTTAGTCTCCCGTTTAACTTCTTGCGTAATATTTTCGATGGCTTAAGCAATAACTGAAACTGCCTATAACTTTTAGCAATAAAATAGTAAAGTTGCTTGTAACTTTTAACATTATACCCAAATAACGCGTTGAAATTTATTAATTTTTAATTTTGTTTATGATTTTGTTAATTTTACAAAATATTAAGTAAAAGTTAATATTGTGCATTATTAAGCTCTTAAATGCAGCTTAACCTTTAATTTACTATTTATCAATGACTTGCGTAGGTTGTTCGGTTATAAATTTGATAAGTAAATATGACCATTTAAATAGATAGAAGTGAAATTTTTTGATTATTAAACAATAAATATATATGTATAAACATATATTAAAAACCTCTAGGTTACAATCGTAGGTTGCACAAGGCCCGGTTTTTGCTGCCTTTACAAGGCAATGGTGGGCGAGTAAGTTTGATTCACGCGCCCACTGGCTGATTGCATGCACTAAGAATAAGTTTATTAATCATTTTACAATAATAATAAAAATTCATTCACATTTTTTCACATTCACATTACACATTCTTTGTAGGAAGTTGTATTTGTCATTTTGTATAAATAAAATTATTTGAATATTAGAACATTTTGTCCAGATGTAACCTATCAAAATTAAAATAAGCAAAATATTTATGATACTGTTGATTTTTTAAAGCTATTATAGTATTTGTATTTTTTTAACTTATTTTTAAAATACATCAATATTTTCTGTGGTACATATATAACATAATTTTCTTAATATATATATTTTTAAATATTAATAGATACACAGAATAGAGACAATTCACTCTAATACTACTCTAATACCTATATATAATCTACCTTCTTATATACGTAAACATACATAATTATTAATTACTACTATTTAGCGTAAATCACAAACTACATATCATCAGACGCGGCTAGGGCTATAGGGCTTTTTTATTCTTATTTTATGGCTTTAATCTCACATTTATACACCATCTAGTGCAACAAATATACGAAAAATACCAAAGTTATAATTATATTTTTAATAAACTAAAAGTCATTCTCATATTAAAAAAGCATACTACGACCGCACATGGAGAAATGTTTCATTGACAGTACTTACATTACCTTATTCATTATACATTATAAAGTCCATATTGAGACGATAGAGCTGTCTTGAGAACACTTATTATTCAGTCTTAAGAATACGTATTTTAAAATTAGCATTCACTAGAAGCTGCCAATAAAAAAAATGTTAACTTACAATTAAAGTACATCATTAAATTTTAATTGTTTTAATTTTATCTGTTAAACACATTTTGAGGCTTACATTTTCTAAACGTCTTTTTAACATGATCGTGGTTGCATACCTCCTACTCTACCTACGAAAGTAGAGCGAGCTAGCGTCGTCTATTGCCCTTAATGTACTAATATATAAAAAAATATTGTCATGTCAGAGTTTCAAATATTAAGAATGTTATATTTATAAATTCATTATTTATATAACATCATTTCGTCATATAACATATGCAAATCTTTGTTTCCCAATTAATTATTTTTTGAGTTTTTTTCGTGGGCTGTATTTGTTTACAGCAGACATGCAAGATATTTATTTGCTTAAAAAATAGAAGTTTAAAAATGTAAAACCAGAAAATTTTATTTTTCTTAAACTCTATAAAAGTCAAGTCGAAAGCTATAACTAGTCAAAATAGATGAGCTTATGACGTATATACAATCAATACCTGAAGGCGCAATCAACTTAACATGCTCTGATATATTTCAAAGATAATGAAAATTTAATACACATCGAGTGCTTTTTTAAACTCGTTTTGAAAATACAACATGTTCTGTGGTAAATATATAACTTTCTGTGGTAAATATTTAGTATATCTTTATACCTTTAGTTCAAATAAAAATTTAGAGTACATAAATAAAATTATTCCCATCGGCTATTGATTCGAAATATTTTTTTACATTATTTTGTATAATCACTATAAATAAAAAGTGAATCTATAGTATTACGTTATGATGATCACATCTATGTTAAGAGCTGTGATGTTCTAGACTTTGAGTGTTATGAAGAAAACATAGTCAGTACTAACGTAAATTATAAATAGAATAATATTGCAATAATTATTATATTCATTTCAATAATATCGTTGCAATAATATTATATTCAAAAATATTATGTAGGTATATAATGATGTATGTTACCATTATGATTCAGAACCCAATGTCCTTGCAGACGGTACCGAATGCCTAGCTTGTTACGCCATCTGTTAGTGTATTCACAAGACAAAATACAAAATTGCTCAAGTTACGCCATCTATTAATATAATGATTGTACCATTACAGCGTTTTTCTCAAACTAAATTTTAATGCTTAATGATTTCACAACTAAACTCTAGATGGCAGTAAAAGCGTAAGCAGTCGATAAATGGCTGCGTGCGTCACGTCGCTGCGCAATCAAGCACGGAAATAACTAACAGCTGTTCTACAATATTCGGTCGGGCAACTCAGGTAGCAGCTGTGTACAAGTGAATACGCAGCCGTTTTCCTTGGAACTTCGATTGTTTGGACACCGACTAGTGGCTTTCTCATTGTTTTATATCGTCTCGGGTTATTGACAACTCCGTTTTTCAAAGTTTCATATAAGACAACGTGTTGGCGTCTACAGTGCGCGAATCGTATACTCCGTGGGCTCTGCGACATGTTTACCAAAATTTGTTCATTGTTATTGTGACTTGGGACTAGTTGAAATGCCTCGTGTATACGTGGATTGCGAGAAGTACTCTACAGTGTTATGTCAATAATCTAACTGTAGATAGCTATTTAATTTTCTATTGATAGTGAAGAATAGTTGTAAAAATGTCTAATACGGTACCTACCAGTTCAGCTTTGAGGGCCTTAGCCTTAGAGTATAAGAGTCTTCAAGAAGAACCTGTAGAAGGTTTTCGAGTAAAGTTATCGGGCGAGGACAATTTGTTTGAATGGGAAGTTGCAATTTTTGGACCTCCAGACACGCTTTACCAAGGTGGATACTTCAAGGTAAGAGAATTCATTATACTTGTCTGTAGTACTAAACTAGATTTTCTGTTATAAATTGAATTTGTATTATATAATAAGAATATTTTATCTAATTATTAGAAGTGTTATATTTATAAATACCATTGTGGTTAATATATTAAAATGAGCAGAATAATGTATAGATAGCTTTTCTTTTTTCAATATGTTTCAGAATACATATAATAAATTGTTTTTTTTTTAAATTATAAGTAGTTATCGTTACACCAATTCCTTTCTGTGCTGATAATAAAAATTATAAATATTTTATTTATTAACATTCATGTACAGCAGAATACAATATAAGATAATAGAACACACACAAAAGTAAAAAAATAATACAATTTAGATAACACTGATTACTGTTATATTAATTAGATTTTACAGTAAAAACATTGTAACAGTTGTATAATGTTTCCTTAGATGTCCATGGTTCTTTATTTAATAATTGTACTAAATGAAAATTTGTTAACAGTATTTATTAAAATATACATATTATTTTATTACTTAGCTGCATTTGGACTCATCACTAGATTTTGTATTCCTGAGGAAACATTGAAACATTATAATATTGCTTATATACAAGTTATTAATGAAAATTACTATCAATGATTTGTTTTTATTTTATTATAAGTTAAGTTGTAAGTAGAAACATAGATAAAAATAAAATGAAAACAAAGAAAATGTACATTGTTTTCAAATTATAATTAAATAGCTGTTATCACAATTTAATGTAACCAACAAATATCAAATTTACATGATGTTTGCCTTAATTTAAAATTTTAATAAAGAATTATACTTAGTAAAGAATATATACTTAGAATACATTAAAATTTAATGTAATGGCACATTTTGTATATTTAAAACAAGAACTATAAATTTCAATATTCTTATGAAACTTTAAAACAATGGTAATGGTTGTTTTTGTATGAAATTTGATAATAATAATAATTAGTTATTTCTGCTAACGAGGAAATGTAGTAGAGACTCTGCACTTTTGGGACATGGTGTGTTGAGTGATAAATTGAACACCACACTTTGACTTTTTATCAGAGCAATTTAATAAGGTATAAATTATATAAGTAAAAATTATAGTGACATGATCTATATTTTTACTTATTTTACCTTACCTTTGAAATGTAAACCATGATATGAATAATAATAATTGTAATAGTAAAACAATTTCTTTGATAATTTAATTAGCCATTATATTATCATAAAAGCATTATTTTCTCTATGCATCTGAAATAATTTGTATTATCATGTTTTAAATAATAAACCTGTCCTTTGAAATGAGAGACAAACATTCAAATTACATGTTAAATAATTGTCATCAATTGATTAATTGTCATGTTGCATCTTTTAATCCAAATTTTATTTCAGAAATATGTTAACTTTAGCTTTAATTTCATTGTGAAAATAATTTATTAATAGTTTTCCAGAGGAGAATTTAATACATTTATAGTATTATAATAGTTTTAACAGCAACTAATCCACTTATTTATATAATATTTTCTATAAGTGTGGCAGTATATTTAGAACATGTGACGGTCTAGTTTTATAAAATTCTAGTAGAACAGACTTATTAACTTTAAAGTTATTTAACTTTTTCATATGCTTTTGAATATTCATAATTTTTATATTAATAATTTTTGTTTGTTACAGGCACACATGAAATTCCCCCCTGACTACCCATATTCACCACCTACTATCAGGTTCTTAACTAAAGTCTGGCATCCAAATGTTTATGAGGTAAGCTTGTAATTACTAGATAGTTATTTTAATTATTTTATTATGTAGAATAAATATACCTTTTTTTTAACATTGATATATTATAGGAAGAATATGTTCCACTATTTTGGTAATGCTCCTTTTAACTCAATACAGGTCATAATGATATTTCATTTATCAATTGCAAAAAAAAACATTTGTATAATTTACTTAATACTTACTTAACAAATTAACTTTTTATAGAAAATTTAATTAATAAACCTTGAGCCTTGATAACAAGATTCAATGCAGGAATAAATTCTTGCCAACCACACTATACAAAGATAAAGTGAGAAGTACAGAAACGATTGCAATTAAAAAAAATGTAATAAAATGCAATATAGGGAACTGAACAATGATAGGTAAATTATAAATTTTAATTGATTTCAAGGTGTTTTAATTTAACGTGTATGCCATATAGCTAATAAATTTATTAAGCTTTAGTTAAAGCTGAAGATTTTGTTAAGCATCCTATTTTCCATTGGGTTGAATAGTCCGTTTATGGAGAAATGCTATAGGCTTTGTAATATAGGCTGTATAAGTTACATCACGTTATTGACCATCTATGTAACCCATGTGAATTTGTCATGTCATATACAACTCTTAGTTATCTCTATTTGACCACGCGGCTGAAGTCACAGTTTTCTTTCTTATTTAAACAGGTTGCAGGAAATAAGCGTTAAAACTCGAAAGTTAACATTTTTAATATAATAGTAGTATA
This sequence comes from Dione juno, assembly GCA_037127375.1. Taxonomy (NCBI): domain Eukaryota; kingdom Metazoa; phylum Arthropoda; class Insecta; order Lepidoptera; family Nymphalidae; genus Dione; species Dione juno. The sequence continues at coordinate 2,416,379 of JAXRJS010000061.1, read as the reverse complement.
TTTAGTATTTATTAGTGGCTCTTTCATTACAATGACCAACTAAAATCTTTAAGATGAAAGTCCGATCTCAACAAAAATATTAGCTTAATACCTTACTTATCATTAATATGTATGTGACAGTAACATACATATATTGCTGCTTCAGTTTAATTGACAATATTACCAGTGACATTACTGGGTAAACAATAAGTATTAGCTTATATTTCAAGGTAACGAGTACAGTATATGTAACCGTAACGTTATGCTACGTGACAGTTACTCATCATGTTATAAAAAGAAACACGTTTTTAAAAAAAAAAAGTTTTGTGTCTTGAGAAATTTTAAATTGGTGCCAAATAATAAGTCAAAAGTATATCTAAGTATTAAAGGCATTATTTGTTTTTCTATTTCAGAATATTGTATAAAAACAATTAAATAAATATATTTTTTTAATTTTTAATTTTTTTTTATTTTTAATTATTATTTCGATATCCTGTCTGATATTTTTAAAACAACTTTAATAATAAACTCAGCTATTCTAGTTAGCTATTTGAGTTCTGGTGGTTTTTGTAATGTTTTTAAATATAATATTATAATAATGTATTATTTACTAAATGACCTCTAAGAAACGATGCAACGTGAAACTTATCGTGATTCATATCATACAGTCACCTACGCTTATTCCAGAAAACGTTGACGCATCGATTTTGGATAATTTCTTGATATTTTGTTAAACTATTAGGTATATGTACAGATATGTATATAAACATATACATTCAATCGCTTGAGTGTCCTCTCAGTATATATAATAATATAAACTCTTCAGATCGTAATCTTGCAACACAATGTTCGTCTTTGACCTACAGTCACAGTTTTGTTCCATATTGAGTTTTGACCTACTTGTACTGCAAATTTTTGAGACTGTGAAATCGTACTTCATGTTAAAAAATAAAAGCGTGTTTATCTAAACGTTTACTTATATAAATATTGATAAAACATCCGTTAATTTTTTGTTTTTATTTTTAACAGTAAAATCTATTGAATATTTACTTTGGTCAGTTAATATTTTTAAAATAATTTTGAATAGAATTAAAGTAGCAATAGCTTGTAGGTATGATGGCTATAGAAATCTGTAAAACATTACCCCTCTTTTTCACGCAGTCGGTTAAAATAAAGGTAAGGTAAATTTTTAAATTATTTAAATTATTTAAATTATTTTTCGTTTAGTAACATCAAGAAATTATTATTTTACTCATTAATTTACTTCAATTATTGAACTATTATAATTTAGTTTAGTCTATTTACTAAGAACCAAAATTAGATAACAAAAATTTGCAACCTGGAGTACAACAACAGCTTTAAAATAATATACGTTGGTTTAACAATACTAAAAACACGATTAAAACTCGCAAGACCGTGGCAGTTGTTACCGTTAGTTTTTATAAAGACCGACTCGTAATGTGGTGAGACAGGTCATCAAACTAAGTATGAATCACTCGGTGACACGCCGACCAGCTAGAGACGTTCAATTGAGATTTCAGTATTTTAATGTTATAAAATAACTGTTAATACTCATATGTTATACACGTTATATGACCGCTAAGATAAATTACCACAAACACGATAAATTAAGTTATTGAAATAATTATAATATTTGTATATAAACCATAATAAAATTATGTCCAATCATAATAAAACATGACCTTTACTCCTGAATTTAGTAGCTTTCTGTTAATGAAAGAATTTTCATGATCGTATAAGTATTTTAAGATAACATACAAACATTAGTATAGAGTGTTATTTAAATTATACAATAATCTTGTATCGTATACCTACGTATTTAGTTAAAACTAGATGTTTTAAAATGGCAATTTCAAAAAAACTGGCCCACTCATCAAACAGGATAAACCTAATGGTTGAACGACCTGTGCCTTGCAACCGCAATGATTACTTAGTAACATACCACTTAATTTGAAGCATGTGATATAAATCATCAGATCAACGAACTAGTCACATTGAATCACAAAAATAACATTCGCATACAATATAATCGACATGAATAAATTGTCATTCATTTTATTAGGTTACCTTATTCGAGGCGTTTCGAAACGCTTATTTTATCCTTCTTGTGGGGTCGGTTTTATCAAGTGTAGCTTACTGACTGTCTTCGTATTGTTCTAATAGTCTTGTTGTTCCAAATATTTTTGTTTGTAACTAGAATAGTGAATATTACCCACTCATGTTTAGTACGTACTAGATAATAAGTATTTTTAGTGTATATGTTATTATTCTCTCGTAATAGGTAGCCGTCGATTTTCATTTGTTATTAACCGTACTTATTCTAAGTTATAATATTTACAAATATTATAAGAATTTCTAATACAATCCTCGACCTTGGGCTAATAAGTCTTATTTTTATGGATATGTATGACCTGCGCCGTTGTTGCTTTGAACTTGTGCTACATTTACTCGCTTCTTTAAATAACGTCGTAAAGCTATTTCTTCTTATCGGCACGAATCGTGCCAAAACTTTCATAAAGCACCACGTGTTTAAAATTAAAAAAAAAACATCTCGCATGACGTGTAACATGTGGAAACGCAGCGGATAATGCGCAGTGTTGCTCCATCAAGCACAAAATATTACGAATGTATTAGTAACGTTGAAATCGTTGAAAGTCATGACGTGCGTCATCGAACCTCCAAGCCACCCGTAGTGACGTCTCCAAGGTTTCAGTCTGGTCGAAATAATCTAACACTTCTCGTTTTCCGCAACATGCCATGTCCTTTTAAACACTTCCTCAATATATTTCCGCCATTTTTTAAATTATCATGTAAATATAAAACGATATAAAGTAGTAGCTTACTAGTATGTATTATTGTATATATATATATATATATATTGTAATATAGTACGAATATTACATTCATTAAGTTAATTTGTTACCTAAATTCTAGTTGCCTCTACTGCCACTAAAACCTTACCACGCACTTTAACTAAATGATCTAAATCCAAAACAATCTCTCATCTGACTATTCTAGTTAAAGTCATAAGCAACTTAATACTGTACATTTTATTTCCACGCAATTCTTTTTGGAGGTCAAAACACGCGTGCTTTCTTTGTGAGGAAGCTCTGGGTGAACCGCCTGCGTATTTTTAGCCGAGGGCGACGCACTGGCAATCTCTTTATGCCTAATCATTATAGTAACTGATTGTACTGACAAATGTGTAGTACATTTAATTAATATTGCTTTAATTTAATATTTATTCTATAAACTTCAATTTGAGCTGTATATATATTGTACAAAATATTACTAATTGAAGATAATTCTAATCCCAGTAACCTTATAATAGTAAAGCTAATATTAGCAGCTTAAATATGTGATGTGTAGTATATAATTTAAACCGCTTACAACATAACTGACATTAGACTACATTTTATTTATATTTTACTATGAAAGTGCTTTTGCCTGATTATTCAAGTAATATTTTAAAATCTAGTCAAACGAGTATAGCTACCAAAATAGGGAAGTAGGTCGAATGTGGTAGTTCAGGCGACCGATCTGGTTTAGATTGACATATTTACAGCACGTTTATATGACACAACAATTGAAACTACTTTAGTAGTACATCTTCATAATATGAATATAAAACTGAATCATTGCCTTCATTTTGTGTATTTAATGTTTTTTTTTTAATTCACCCACCTCGTATATCAATTTTTTTGTAATTACAATACGTATAAAACTGAATTTGCCTCACCAGAACTCTATATATTTAATTTAAGGACGAGGACGCTTTAATGACCCTGAAATATTTAATGAAAATTATTTTATTCAAAAAATACACAATTGACAACTAATTTTTGTGCCATTAACTTAATTATATATAGGATTATTGTCTGGGAATCTTATTTCATTGACTTGCTCCCCTTAGACGAGACCGTTAGCTAAGCCGTTTGGTTACTTTCACTATATATTTGTATGCTCGCAGTAAGCCTGTATTTGTTGAAATGTATGTCATTCGATAAAAACAAAGCGGGATATCAGCAAATAGATATTAATCCTATTAATTATGCGCAATCGCATATCTGCGCAGATGCGACGATTAATTTATTACAAAGCTGAAGTGAATTATTTGTTTTCCACCAGGTATAGGTATTACACATTACAATGTATATTTATATAAAAATCGTAATGTGCAAAGTAATAGAATATAATCTATAACTTTAAGGTTTTTAGGGTTCCATGCCTAAAAGGCAAAATGGGATCCCATAACTAAGCTTCCTCTGTCTGTCTTTTACCAGGCTGTGTCTAATAAACCGTGATAGCTAGTAAGCTGATTTCCATTGCCGCTATAACAACAAATACTAAAATATAACTGTTCGTACCTGTATGTAAAATTAACTTATGTTTAAGATAATTATGATTAGAATATAATAGTCACTGGATATATATTTCTGACTTGAGCTTGAGGGTATATTTACAAATTATAATAGGGATGTCCGTAAAATTTTAAATATAAACCGATATAATGTTGTCTACTAACTCATTATATGATATGTATGACAGTAGTTTTTTGTCTAAATTGCTTTTAACTTCTAGAGAATCATTTTAATAAAAAAATGTACAACCCAACCTTACAAAATAAATCCTGGTCCATGATTTTGATTTATTCCGCTTGAAGTAGATCGATCGATCGATTAACAATCGATTTAATTGGGTTAGACTTATCTATGATCTAATTGGGTTAAACTTAGACTTTTTACGTGATGCTTTAGTATTATAAAAATGGTTTTATAATATTATTTTATGAAAGAATTACTAACAGTTTATTTTAGCTATAACATAATGATATCTTTTACACGTGATCATGTAAATGTCGTTAAATGAAAGAGATCAGGGTGATCAAACGTAAAATGTAATAATAATTATCATAATCTTTACCTAAAATAATAATTAAAAAACTACTATTTTGGTGCGAATACATTTGTTACTTCGAATAAACAAATATTTTGTTTCTGATTATTAAATAGCGAATTATTGACGTTTTAAGTTTAGTACTAACAAATAACAGCTGCCATGTTGACTTGTAAGAAAGGCTCTTCTAGCGCTTCTATCGGTATGTAATGTAATTTTAACTATTTTTGAAATATAATCATTCAGGTTAAGAAATTGATCACGCTAGAAATCTTAACAATATATCGTAAATTGTAAGCACACTATTTGACAATACACTATTTATATTGTCAATAATAACAAGTAGGTAGATACATTCAAGGCACTAAAATCGTTGTATCATTTAAATTATAGAATAATTATTGAAATTTAGCTTTGTACTTTTAATTCACGCGTAGCTCGCATTCCTGCGAAAATATTATGAAACGAAATCATTGCTTAACTTCATATTAACATGAATAACATTTATATAAAATTTTAAAGAGGAAGAAGAATGGACTACAATTTATCATATTTGTCTTGTAAATTAGATTTCTTTCATTACGTCGTGAATATTTCTACTATAGTGTTTTACTAAGTACCGAAGCAACTGATTGTTAAATTGCAATTCATTTTGTAAAACAAAGAAACTATTACTGATGTTTCTTAATTTATACATATATGCTACGTAATCAATATGCAGCGTGGGAACCTGAAATTTGGCATTTATTATCCCGAGGGAATATAGGGAGCACTAAAATAAGATACTTTTAGGAATACCCAACGGAAACGAGTTTTCATGTATGCAATGTATTAACGTAGCGTTTTGCTATTATTCGCACAATATAGAGCGCATTGTTTAAAAATATCTAACAATTGAATAGAGCTAATGACGTCATTTTATCGTGATCAAATTAGTGTTATATGAATTATTAGTAATTTTAGTTGTTAATAGTAGTAGGTCACAGTCTAATTTTTGTGTCCTTGAAAAAATATCGAAATAAATATTTCATTATTATATTATTTATTTACCATCTAAAGTCATCATTATTATTTTCAATATAACACGAGACACGCTATGTCTTATACAAAATAATTGGTAGTAAAGTATTTTGTAAGTAAAGGACCAGCCTTACTCCTTATCCCTGATTTAAGTTCAGGTCCAGAGGTACTAAATAATATTAACTTTATAGTTCATGTTAACTATAAAAAAAAATCAGTTATATTTCAATGAAAATAATGGATAAAATATATACCTAATAAGCAATTGAAAGTAAACCATAATAATGATTCTTAATGAATTAATGTTCTGTATGATAAGTGTTTTGCTTTGTGAGCTCTACATGACTAGTGTAAAATTCTTCGACATTTTTCACAAAAGGAAACGGCGGAAGAAGCCTATTCAATAAAGGTTCACCTTTACTTATTATTTATCCTTGGTTAACATTATGTACTTATCACTAAGAGTCTTATTTAAAATTGTACTAGACTGTAACTAAAATAATTATTTTATTCGTAACGAAGAATCTATAAAGAAACAAGTAGATACAAGTCTTGATATTCGAACTACTTTTTTATGTTTGACGACTACTTGGACGTCTCATTGCTATTATAGCAACGAGACGTGACCATTTTAAATGACAATAATGACTGACATTTATTGAAAAATGCCATTGTTATCGACAATTTGTACATTCATTTATTGGCGAATGTGACGTTTTGAAAATAAGGGAAAACCAACGATACTGCTATTATGTAACTGTAAAGTTAGGATAAAGCTGTAGAATAGCCGTAGATTGTTAGTTACATTTGAATTTTATTATCAATTTAGGCCAAAGCAAAAATGTGAGATAATATCACAAAAGGTAATATCACAACAGCTTTATTATTGTTACTGTAAATACCAATTGCTTGTTCTTTCTTATTTAGTTTCCTCATGATTGCCTGAAACGTTATGATAACGACGAACATATCGACATTTCTTAAGTATCAAGACGCTAAGACCACGAATATATATAGTAGTACTTTTTAAAGAATCCTTCGGAACTCTATAAGCACTTAATAGTTGGCAAAACACATATACGGGTAAAATCATACGATGATAATATTATAATTTTTCCAACAGACAAGTGCCTCAGACCTAAAGCCAAGACTTCAATTTCATAAAAAAAAATTATGATAGGAGCACAATCGAATAGAGTAGGATTAGGATCGAATAGGAAGTCCATGAACTTACTGACCAGGCATAAGAGTTTATTTGTAAGCGGTATAAGTAGGTGCGAGAGCTATAACAGCGAAATCTCTTTAGAAAGATAAAAGATCTCGGCTTTTCTATCAATTAATTTCTAGAACGTACTTCAAAGGTGGCACTAGAAGAGTCATTTCGATTCGATTTCGATTTGGTTATGTAGTGGGAGGAGCTTGGACAGTGGAGATGGGTGTCAATGTATTATAAAGGGGCCCCTTTAAACCGACACTTCGGTCGCAGGTCCCAGGTGCTGCTTTGAGCTCCTCTCATTACAGCGCGATGGGCTCGGTACGCGCACTGTAAATCTATGTAGTGTTAAGTAGATTCCATATAGTTCCGCTTGCGGTGGCTCTGTCTACGAATGACGATTATAGCAATTTTGTTTTTTAAGTTCTAATGTGATAACTATAGTTTACACACCATTCCAAATGATTTTCCAACCATAACACATAACAACATGCATAACAATCATAACCCTGCAACCCTATAGCTAACAATCATATATTAACGATTAATTACAATTGAGCTTTAAAATATTATTATACAGAAATAAACTCTGTTTAATATCATTTTTCTGACTGACTTCTATTTATATGTAAGGACAATCCACCAAACCTTTTGTTCATCTCATCAACTGGTTTACATAAAAAAAAGTATTATTTTTATTTCAAGCCATTCGAGCCTATTGTGTTCATTGTAAAAACATGTAGTATATTACGTAATATTGACTGCTACTAAATATATAGAGATCTAGACGTTTCATTTCAATTTAACTAGGTACATGAGATGTGATCTTAATAACTGCAAATCAATTCAATGTGAACACTTGCGCCTATCGATTAGAGATTTTTCAACACGTATGAAATGGCGATGGTAACAATACGTTTTATATAACAATAGTTACGCACTGCATGATGCATAAGACAGGACTGGCTCACGAAGCCCGACTTATCGTAAAGCGATAAATTGTATAGACAGGTATAAATACAGTGTAAACTGTTCTTACTAAACCATGTAATACTCAGTCTTCTATCCGTCACTTTGAATTCTCATATTATAAAGAGAAAACTGACTTTCGATGATAATACTTTATTAAAATAACTTTTTGAAATATATGTAAATTTATATTATAATCTACTTACAATTCGTAAGCGTTGCGTGGGGGCTGTCATGATATATTTAGGCGATCATTTATATGTTTAGAATAGATAAAAATAAACACAGTATTCTATAATAGTTTATTCTAAAAAGTAGTTTAAGCTTTATGCCAATTTAAGCTTATTTTGTCTGTATTTTTTAATTTTACTAGAAGACTTGACTTGTAAACTAGATAGTTGCGTAACAGTTTAATGCCTATCGCTACATACATAAATATTGGGAATCTTTTATTCCGACCTTGACCTTTTAATGAATGCGCATAACTACTGCACAGTGATTTGGCGACATCTGCTACTGTACTTAATTGACAAAATTTATTTAATAATAATAATAATAAAATGCTTTATTTAACACCCATAAATAAAACAATACAACAACAAAAAATAAATAACTAAAAAAAGCATGTACAATAGGCGACCTTATCGCTAAATAGCGATTTCTTCCCGAGAATCTTAAGGTATTGGACATAAATAAGAGGAAAAGGGTTAGGGGTGTGAACAATAAATATGATAAACTACTAATAAACTACTTTATACTTTTATATACACATATATATACACACATATATATATATATATATATATATATATATATATATATATATATATATATATATATATATATATATATATATATATATATATATATATATATATATATATATATATAAATAGCTTAATTTAGAGCATGATATTGAAGATATTAAGGTGATTTATTAATCTTTAAATATTTATAAAAAAAAATTTTTTTATTTTTACAATGAAAATGTAATGTTTTAATTTTAAACTATATAAATATAAAATAAGAAATATTAATGATATTAATCACTAGATATTAAGTTAGCAGCTTAATTATAATATATTTCTAATTGGAATTTTTATTCAATTTTATCATTAACAGTGATATACCTCTATTTTGGTTTCAATTAATATAAACAAGGAGTTATTAACTCTATCTTTTAAGTCGAAATTAAATGCAAATTGCTTCTTGTTTAAGATAAATTAAAGTTAATATTTTTTGAATGCAAATCAAATGTTTTAAATTAAACTATAATCCTAATTGGATCAATTTAATATATTTTGATTTCATTCATGATAAAGGCCTAATAATAATATAATAATAAAAAAAAAATTAATTTTAAATCAAGTTATGAAATTGACTAATTTAAATGTAGGAATGATAGGAAAAATTAAAGCGATTTCTACATCAAAAATTAAAAAAATTATTGTGATTAAAAAAAATGTATATATATATATATATATATATATATATATATATATATATATATATATATATATATATATATATATATATATAATATATATATATATATATATATATATATATATATATATATATACATATACATATATATATACATATATATATCTTCTATCCTTCCGCTTCCTTGGGCGTCCGGGGGGTCTTATTCCAGGGACAGACATATCAAGGCATTTTCTTCCGACCTAGTTCTTAGGCAGCCGCAAAACGTGGCTATCTCAGACGACGCTCTGGAGCTTATCCGTTTGCATATATATATATATATATATATATATATATATATATATATATATATATATATATATATATATATATATATGATATAAGTACAGAAAGTAATTTAAACTTAAAAGACATTCTGAGAGAGAAAAAATATAATTTTAAAAGCCGCTTGAGAAAAAGCAATGATCTTGCCCGCTTGATATTGAGGTATAAATCATTCCAAAGTCGAGTGGCTATAATTATGAAGGTGTTGCTGAGGAAGGAAGAAGAGTATCTTAATTAAATAACAATTAAAAGAAAAGCAACTATAATTATTATATTATACCCAGTACTAACTTCCCCCTACAAGTGTAAAGGCATTAAGATATAGCTTTTAGATACATAGATAAACGCTAAGTGTTCAATACAAACATTAAGTCTGTAATTGTAATGCGCTCCTATAAGCATCAAAAATAAAATCTTGTAAAGCATTTAATCTTATTCATTGCATTCCATTCCAGAATGGGGATCTCTGTATATCGATCTTGCATCCTCCCGTAGATGACCCACAGTCTGGGGAACTGCCCTGCGAGCGTTGGAACCCCACGCAATCTGTTCGTACTGTGTTACTTTCGGTCATCTCTCTGCTTAACGAACCAAACACATTCAGCCCCGCCAACGTGGACGCCAGCGTCATGTACCGCCGCTGGCGCGACTCCAAGGGCAAGGATAAGGAATATGAAAATATTATAAGGTAATTGATTTTTTTCATTGGAGTTTGGTATTGTGTTCCTAAAATATGCTTTTTGCTTTGTAACTATAATAAAAAAAAAACATTTATTAATTGTTTTCCGGTATGCAAACTTGTATGTGCTCTGTTTATGTTTTATATTTTATGATCAAAGTTGACTGCATTTTCGCCTTTGTACTTTAAAATAAAAGAATTCATAAAATTAGAACAAAATTCTTGTTTTATATTATTATCATTGTTGACGGTTAACATAAATAGGAGGATCACAAGCATATAAAATATACAATAGATAATATGGACTGAATGAAACAAATAAATACGTTTTCTATTTCTAGTAATATTACTTTTATTATTATTGCAGGAAACAAGCCCAAGTAGCTCGTATGGAAGCGGAGAAAGAAGGAATAGTAGTACCTCTTACATTAGAAGATTATTGCATTAAAACACAAGTTAAATCTGCTACACAAGAACCACAGGTCAGCTTTACTTTACAGATTAAATATTATATTAATAGTTATTTAAATAATATGATAATCTGCATACGTCTGGAAAAATATACGTAAAGGTTGTGGATTCGATCCCTACTCGGGTGAATCATTAGGTACGGATTGTCTTAACGCTAGGTTCAGTCTACCCTAATTTATGAGGAAAATTGCGTGAAGTCCAAGAAGATATGTGAGTTTTCTTACATATCATCATATTATCACTTCCTAAGCTAAATCTAAGCTAGCTAAAAATATTTTCTACATTTTACTGTTGTTTGGAGATTTACAGAAGATTCAACTGTATGTAAGTCTTATAATACTACGTCAAAAAAACTATACTAATAATATTTTAACTTATCAATACAGCTGTTTGAATTCAGTTTTCAGACATAGAACGAAAAAAAAATGTGATTATCTTAATACTATCACGACATGCACGTTGCAAATAATATTCAAATTACTTTAGAGAGAACATAATGTCAACTCACACACTCCAGTGTCCGCTTCCCGCCAGAGTTTGAGACATTGCGTGTTGAGCGGCGGACATCAGCGACGCGCTTAGCTTAGAATAGGAAAATAATCAATTCCCGATCCCCAAGTATCGATCTCATAGACATCGCGCCATGATGGCGTCAATTAATTTCAATATAAAATATAATATTATACGTTACCAAGAAAATATTAATGTCACTAAAAAGAAGAATTGTAATTTCATCAGCGATAATGAATACCTATATTATAATTGTATTTTACACAAACATTATACGTGACTTTTTGACGCAATTTCTTTAAGTGATAGTTAAGAGTAACTTTGTAATCGCAATTCGCTGTTCATTTTATGTATTTATTTAATTTTGGTTTCTTATAATGATCGTATAATTTGTGTGTACATTTCCATACTTCTTAGGATATTGTACACATGAATTCTCAGACCTGTATAAAGAAATAATGGGATTTTTAATTTTCGCGATTATCGTGCATTTGAAATTACTAGTTTAGCCAAACAAATTGTGTACTAATTTTGATGAATTCTACATGTGAGCACGAAGTCCATTTTCAAATTTGAAATTACTCATAATTATTCCAGGTAAAATCGTTTTATTTAAAAGGATAGCCTTATAGAGATACTAGGAAAAAATGTTGGTCTGTCATTAAATAGATAAATCTAATAAACATTCAATTTTACAATATACTTGTGCATAATTTTTTTTGTGTTTTTCCATCAATAGAGGCTATCGTTGTGCAGTATGACAGCGTCTGACTGTAAATACAATAGTTGTGAGATATATTGCTGATAGAACCACTATCTTTCCGATATTTGTAACATGTGATGTCATGTAATGAAATGTATCATTGTTACATTAATTTAATTAATGATTGCTCTAGTAGCAATAATGTTTTCATGTGAATATGTCGATTGTTGTGAGTTAGCTTCTTTCAGAGGAAGAATTGTGAGTGGACCCTCCGCAGACTCTAGAATGAAGCTATATTACACATCACGTAATCGTTCCAATGTAACCCAATGTTCTTTCGGTTATAGTTACCTCGAGTAGAGAGTACTGAGAATGTGTCATACACAACTATTGTTCGTTTATATTATGTTTGTAAATAATATAATTCTCACATTGGTAGGAACACAAAGACCTGAGTGATTTGCTATCTGGCTTTTGCTCTTTGAGTAAAAACTGTGAATAAAAGAACGATATTTTAATAAAAGCAAACATTCAATTATTATCTCAATGTCCAGATGTTCTCTTATTAATAAAATCAATGCTATTATTTGAGTAAGGGATGAATGAGCTTAACAGTTGAGGTCTCGTTGTTGGCAGCTTACTTTCAAAGTCACGAGAACTTGCCAAATACCCATGACATCGCTTGTACGTCATTTGATGTTCTTGTATTCTGAAAAAATATTTATTTAATATGAAGATTTGATAATAAATTGTCGTTTTTATAACTTTCGAAGTTAATTATGCATATTGGAAGTTAAGGTTTGGAAGTTAATTATAATATTGCATTAAACAAAATTCTTTTAAAATAACTAGTAACACTAAGTAATATTCTATTTTATGTATTTATTACCATTTATCTTTGAGTTACTATAAAAAATTGTTATACCTCACAGAAAAATATATACGAGGTGCTAAACATCGATATTTATAAGCGACAAAGAAATATTTCGTTATTATAGTTATTTACTCAAAAAATGTAAAGGAAAAGAGCATATACGTATGAAATAAATATTTTTACATATATCCACAACAAAAACTACAACAACCGTTACCTTCGCAGCTTGTAATGAAACTAGCTTCAAAGCTAAATGAAATAAAAATTTAGGTGCGTTCATTTTATTTACTTAACCTGTTATTTTAAAATGATATAATGGCATTAGTCCTCTATACTCGCAGAAAACTAAAAATAGAGGTATACTTAAATTCACTCAATCACATTAGAAATCTAATGATAAAAACATTTAATGATATTCATATATTAAGTTGATTTCATAGTAAATTTATTAATTACAGCTGGACATGACAGATTTCTACGACGACGATTACGACGATCTAGATACAGACTCGGAAGGCGAGTTGGGAGGCGAGGATGGAGACGACAGTGGCAATGGCGAATCGTGATACGTCATATGACGAACAGATCTCACGCGACGGTCGGACCAGACGTTCATCAAAATTGGCATTTTACAGATTTATTGCCGCCATATTGGAATTGGGTTCAGTTTGACGGGGTTAAATACAACTTAAAGTACCATTCGATCAAGATTTTTGTACGGGTGTAAGAAAACAAATAGATCGATCGATTCGAGAATTTTGATATTATTTTTATGGTTTTCTCAACTTTTATTAGTATCGATAATAAAATATAATATTTGAGTTGACATCGTCAAACAGAACGTACAAAATAACAAAATCAAAAGGACAATTAACTTTTTACATACACAATTTACATAATGTGCTTAATACTTTTAATTTTTTAAAAGTACTAACTGAAATATCCTTTAATTCGAAAATAAATTGCTTGACCAATTAAAATTAAATGATAGGTCTTTGTAAATGGTTATTTCAAACGACAAAGCTTTACAAGTTATTTAAAGTTAAATGTAAGAAAAATATCATATCTCTTAAGAAAATTATATTTTTACCATACACGAAACAGATTATAGCATTTTTTATTGATAATATTTTTAAAAAAATATAGCTATTGCATATTGGAGAAGTGCTGGTTACAGTGGTCAAGTACGATTGAATTTTTTGAACATTACACTTTCATACCACTGCCATAATCGGTTGAATAGTCAACAATATTCTTAAAAAATATTAAACCTTCCAACATTTAAGCAGCATACTTTTGTTAAATTATGACAGATGATCGTAATTAATATATTATTAAAACAATAATATATATTTTTTAATTTTTAAGGATGTTTTTCGTAACAGCAAACATTTGATTTTCTTTTTAGTATAAAATTATTTATATAAAAAGATGCCAATTATATTTTCTTACTCATGTTAGTCCGCCGTTCGCTTTAACTGTATAGCTTAATTTTAATAAACTCCATTCAATGAAGTCATTTACTACTTTTAATATGAGTTCCAACAGTAGGGGCTATTATTTTAATAGATCAATTATTTCAATTTTCTTTTTATTTCTTTATATTTCTGTGATTTTCATACATAATTGTCTTATAATTGAACAGCTTCATACATTTTTTATATTTATTAATAATTGGTTTAAACTTTTATTTTACAATGATTCTTAAATATTTGAAATAGGTTAGATATCTATTTCAAATTTCTTAAACTTGAACTTATGTTCAATATTTATACATCACAGTGTAATTTGTCTTGCAATGTATATAGTATATACAAATATTAAGTCACTTATTAAAATGTACAGAGATTGATTGTAGTGTTCAATTATCGTTCGAAAGTAGATATGCTCAAATCAAATGTGTATTATAATATTATAATAAATTCATTACAATTTAAGATATATTCAAAGAGTACATGCATATTTACTTAGGATTACACAAACGAAATTATTTAAATGTATAAGTAATTTTAATAGTAGGACTACAATAAGCTAATGCTAGAGCTAATATTTAAATATACTACATCAACAATATTGGATTATGACTCTCTATATACCCTTTCGCTTTATATCAATATTCTCGATCTTGATGCCTATATCAATTATAATAAATAATTTTATTCATAATTGTTAATTTCATGATTTTACTTTTTTAATATTAATTTTAGAATGTATTGTGACTTTTTTTTCTTAATTTGTTATGTTTATCTAGGAATGTATTAGGGTGGAAACACTCAACCCCTTTACTTTTTTTATGTCATTTCCAGAGTGCATAATGAAATATTACACATACACTCTTTATATGGTCTCGTAAATAAAAATCACTATATAGACAATTAAAAATATAAATACTTTGCCGTTTTCACTTAGAATTACAAAATCGTCCGAAATTTATCTTGTACTTAGAATAAGTTATATATTAAGTGGTTTGGAAAATTACTGTAGGATGTCACGACAGTGTTAATTACATAAAAATATTAATTAATAAATAGCATGTGTTTGGATGCCATATTGATTTTTTTTTCTTCTCCATTTTATAATAAGTTAAGGTAAGGTTTCACTTGAAACAACGTGACATCGTCGAAGTGATAATATATTATGCTCTACAGGCACTAACTACAAACACGAACAAATATCCCTAAAATTCAAAGGCTTACAATTCGATATATATATATGTATATGTATGTATGTATGTATGTATGTATGTATGTATATATATATATATATATATATATATATATATATATATATATATATATATATATATATATATATATATATATATATATATAGTATAATTTTCCAATACATATTATTTATAATATATATACCTAAATTATTTCTTATTGGAGCCACAAACCAACGAAAATAGAAATTTCAACAAAAAATATTTATATAATTATTAAGGTCTTTGATTTTACAAACTTCATAAAATCTAAGAAGGTAGTTTGACTTCCTACACAAAGATATTTTCGATATTTTCGTTTGAACTGAATCAAAACTAACAAGCCTTTTACTTGCATGAGCATTTCTATGAGCTCATCAATCGTCAGCAAACTGTCCTGATTGTGAAAGAAACTGCGTAACTCCGATATATCCATACAACACAAAAAAATACTATTTTTCGTTTTGTTTTTATAATTCCGAGTGGGGACTTTTCTAAATAATAAAATAAATGAAAATCGATGGGTTCCTTGTAGAGGTGTTCGTTATATTAGGTAGCGTATAAAAAAAGCCGTTCGTTAAAACGAGCATATCGCTCTAATATAAATGCGCAGCAACATGCGCTTGTTTCAGCTTTATTTTTGTCATTCTAAATTATACTCTAACTCCATGGAATAAGAAGTATATTAATGAACAAGAAATAACGAATATTGAATCTGCTTAATAAGCATTTAACGAATATTTCACATTCTAAATGATGCTCTAACTCCATGGGATAAGAAGTATATTAGTGTGACGAGTATTAAAATCTGCTTTATTAAGCATTTCGTGAATATTTCACATTCTAAATTATGCTCTAACCCCATGGAATAAGAAGTATATTAGTAACGAGTATAGAAATCAGCTTTAAACATTTTGTGAATATATCTTTGGAGTAAATTGTAATATTCATTAATGTTTTGAAGACATCGACATCTAGTGTTCACGTTGTGAAATAGACATTTTTGACATTCTAAATTATGCTCTAACTCAACTCAACTAGAATAAGAAGTGTATTAGTTATGAGTACTGAAATCAGCAGATTTCATCATTTTGTGAATTTTTTTTGGAGAAAATTTTAATAAAATATTTTCATATATTGGGTACATCTATTGTTCACGTTGCAAAATAGCTTTATTTGTGAGATTCAAAATTATGCTTACTTCCGTTGAATGACGTATTAAAATAATGTTTGGAGAAAATTTGTTGCAATTTGCACTTTGTTAGCGTTTTTTTTTTTAGATATTGAAGTCTTTGTATGAAAGTAATATATCATATAGCTTAAAAAGAAGCAGGTGTTTTATACACAGCATACTGCTTTACAACGTTGACGAAATAAAGCTGTCAAGAACACCTCTAGTTCCTTGTGCTATGAGTAGATGACAAAAAAATTTACTTAGCTGGCTCACTTATTACTTTTTTGACATCACACATTTTTGCTGTGACTATCAATCAATCAATCAATTAATTAATTAATTACATTAAATTAATTCTCACTTATTTATTAAAACTTTTAATTTGTGGTTGGATCTCAGCAGCAACGCAAATTTCCTTAGTTAATTTCACTCACATTTTTTGTCGAGTTTTGGGAATATGCAGAAATGAAATGCAGCTCTGGAAGGTCCACTGGAACCTGCTAAATTTTGTAAGAGGTCTATGAAAAAAAAAGTCTGGAAACCTATGATCTAAGGAGTTGAACTAAATTGTTATTTAAATGTTTAAAATTATTAAATACTCTTATTTTCCAATGATTTATTTATTGAATATACATTAAGAATATTGACTGCATACGCGACGATTGTGGGTTCGATTCTCACTTGGGGGAATGAATTATTTCATTTCTTTCTCTCTGTTAAGAATACTAATAATTGTGACGTTGAGCACCGTCACAATACAAAAGACAGGTATAACACGCAATGTCTCAAAAATTTTAGGGAAAGTGGAGAACGGACTGTCGATTTCGACATTCGTCGATTTCGATTCGTCGATTTTGATGTTCCCTCTGTCTACGTCTACCCTGCCAGATAAGCTATTCATTTATTTTTATAAAAAAATATTCTAAAGGATTCCAAGTCAAGTTTTCCTCAAAACTTGTTAAGAAATTTTCAATTAATTAAACTAATATAATAATATAACATTCAATTATTAAACTAATATATTTTTATTGTATAATAAATATCAGAATTGTAATCTCTTTTATAATTTGTAAAACATGATGATATTTGATACTTTCATAATTATTTATTAAATCTCTTACAAACAAATTTTTCTTCAAATTATACTATTTAGTAACAATAACAATCGGTGGCCTAAATTTCTTTTTTTTTAACAAAAATAAAATATGTGCTATATTTAGCTTTAGACTTTCGATGATTCAACATATAATATTTTTTTAAATAAAATGTTGTTTACTTCTTAGAAGAAATTCTTTATTTTGTTAATCTTTTAAGCATATTTAAAATAGAAATTCGATCAAATATAATATTCGTAATCCTTTCGAAGAAGTCAATCATGCGGCTAGCAAATTTTTCGACGTCGCACCAAATCGGACTGAAATCCCATGTTATAGAAACCAAAATAAGTTACCTGTGCTTAATTTCAATTTTCGGTATGACATGTTCTACCAGTTAACGTGACATTGACAGTTATCTGCCACAATACAAGATAATATTATTAACTCGACTTAATTTATATGTGTAATTTAAATTTTGAATAATTTTAACAGTTCAGTTTTCACAATGAGTTGTCTTAGTGATTTGTCGCAATCAAGTGAATATTTAAGTTTTCGAAGTAGTATTCCATTGCGAAAAATTGTAGTTGATTCAGACGGTTCCAAGGTAAACAAACAACTTTCCAATGAGGATTTATATCTTATCTTGGTTAAATAATATTATTATTTTGAGACGTTGTAGCTACTAACATGTATTTACTTTAATAGATTAATTATATGTTTTAACTTTTAGGCATGGAGAATATTCGATAGTGGCCCAAAATCTGTTTCATGCCCTCTTGTATGTTTGCCCCCTGTGTCAGGCACGGCTGATATATTTTATAAACAAGTAATGGGTTTGACAACGAGGGGTATTCGTGTTATAGCTGCAGAGCCCCCACCATATTGGAATTTAAAAGAATGGTGTGATGGTTTTAAACGCTTGATTGATTACCTTGAACTGGATAAAATACACATTTTTGGGGCGTCTTTGGGTTAGTTATTGTTTTTATTAAGAATGTAGATACAATTATATACTTCTTTATTCAATGTACACATATTTGTTTTTAGGCGGTTTCATGGGACAAAAGTTTTCGGAAATAACAAAAAATTGCCCTAGAGTAGCCTCACTTGTTTTGTGCAACTCATTTACTGACACAACTATATTTGAATATCACGATTCCGCAGCTCTTTTTTGGCTCTTACCTTCTCTGGTACTAAAAAGAATGTTAATGGGTAATTTTACAACTGATAAAGTTGATAAGAGAATTGCAGAATCAGTAGATTTTATGGTGGAAAGAGTAAGTTATAAAGTTTTGATACTATATTGGAAAATGTTACATAATCAAGATTTTAATAATATGTTTGTTTACTTAAAATTTTATAAATACTGATATTGTCTTTTCAAGAGTAAAACTTTATAGTAAATTCATCTTTTCAGCTGGAATCACTTACTCAATCCGAATTAGCATCAAGATTAACTCTCAATTGTATACCTTGTTATGTACAACCGCAAGCATTAAGTAATTTACCTGTTACAATAATGGATGTTTGGGACGAATGCGCCTTAAGTGCAAGAGTTAGAGAGGATCTGTACAAGTCATACCCACAAGCAAAACTTGCTCATTTAAAAAGTGGTGGCAATTTTCCATATTTAAGCAGAAGTGATGAAGTCAACTTACATTTATTGGTAATACTATATGTAATCTTTAATAATCGTTAAGAATATTAAATAAAACAGATAATGTACCAAATAAAAGCAATAATTACTTATAATAATTAAATAAGTATGTTCATCCAGTTAGTAATTATGTATTTTATCATTTCAGATACATTTACGACAATTTGATGGCACTGATCTGAGTGCATCATATCTAAATCTTCATAAATTATCAGTACATCAAAATCAATCTGAAGAAGGTTCTGTTAGTTACTTTAACCAAAGGGAGAAGTTTGTAAGAATTTTGTGAATTTTATTTCACTACAACATTCCATTAAAAACTTTTATTCTACATATAATATGTAGTCAATATACTATTAAATATATATTTTTTGCTTAAGCAATAATGTTGTGAAAAAATAAGGGATAAGTTATAATGGTTTGAAGTTTTGTCAAATTCAAGGGATTGTTAAATATGTAGGCTAAGAATTTTTTACTTCTAATATTGGATATGTTATATAAATTTTATATAATTAGAAATAAACTCATTAAATGAATTTATAGTATTTTATTTATTAACAACATCTACTTAACAAAGTTATTTTTCTTTTTCTATAGTGTTTATTTTTTCATTTTGCATTTGCATAGCTTTTTCTCTTTCATCATCATCGGAATAGTATTCAGCCATGTCTTCATTGGGTATTGCTCGACCAGCGATAGTTGTACCTTTTTCATTTAAATTTAATTTATATAGAGGATCATCATACATTATGTCGGGAACTATTGGCTGTCCATGAGTTTGATTGTTGTGCGCTGTGACTGTAGAGTATATTGACATTGCCTGAAAATTATAATCAATAATTTAAGTCAAATTTTGTTTAGGAATATGAACACACAACAGGTCATTACTAGCATAATCATGTATTCCGATTGATTGGTCTATAAATAAAATGTCTAATTTGATATTTTTTTGTGGATTGCAAAGTGAATGTATAATTTCGCTTTTATTTTACCTGCGCAACTAAGTTTGACACGTCTCCTGCATTGGCAGGTAAAATAAGTGTGTTGTTAGTTCGAGCCAATTTGTTGAAGGCAGACACATATTGCTCTGCTATAGTCAAGGAAGCTGCATTTTTACTATCCTGAAAAGAACATAATTATGTTTCATAGTATTATCTTATTACCCATAATATACAATTATGTGTTCATTTTCAATTTTTTAAGATGTTAAAAATGTTAAAACATCTAACATGAGTTTACTAAAACCTTCCACCTAATGGTCCAATAATTTCATTGAAATTGTCCAAGATATAATTTTTTGAGCTTATTTCTGAACTAATTTAATTTTGTTATTATCTCATGCATGATTACTTTGTAAGGTATGCTATGTTGATTATGGGGCAACAAAAAAAGTGAGTTAAATTTGTTTTTTTTTGCAAAGTAAATTAAATCAATTTAAAATAATTAAAACTCTGATAATAAATCAGATACTGGCTAAATTAAAAAAGTACATATCCATATTGGCCAAATAAAGAAAAATAAAATTATTTACTGGTTCTGAAAGAGCTCTGGCAATTAACTTGAGCCCTTTAGCCCGAGCTTCAGCTACTGCTAACATTGCTTGCGCCTCGCCGGATGCTTTATTTATTTGCTCTTGTTTTTCTGCCTCTGTAAAATGAAACGTGTTTTGGTCAGTAAAGGTCAAGTACTGTTGTTTGCTTTTCAGAGGTAATGAGACCATAGGTTATAAGACATTTCATTCTAATAATTTAATTTAATTATAATATAGGCTTATACGGTTGCTGGTTATTATATATTAGATCAGACAAAGCTTCGGACCAAAATCTAAATATAATAGACATTAAAATATGATAGTTAAATAACTTAAAATTCCAATTTCTCTACCTGAAGCTAATATTCTAGCTTGACGTTTTCCTTCAGCAACATTAATATCCGCAGCACGAACTCCCTCAGATTCTAAGATGGCTGCTCTTTTTCTCCTCTCAGCTTCTACTTGCATTTGCATGGCTTCATGGACCCTTGTTGGTAGTTTTATATCACCTATACACAATTGAAAATCAAAAATTACAATTTTTATGACCTAATTATTGAACATGTTAGACATACATACTTATTATTTATCATTTTTTTATTTCTTTTTTATTGTAACACACACACGTATAAGAATTTCGACATAGTTTCACGAAAATTTATGGCTTAGCGGTCAGAGCGCTTGGACGACTTTTATGAGGTACAGGTACAAATTGCACTACATAAAAAATATATATTACTAAAAAATTAGCTTTCTTTCCTTAGTGTGGAATAACATTTTAAAAATAGTAAAATAATTTTTATCTTAATTTCTGCTATAAGTGGATTAAAGTACACATAGTGTGATAGAATATAATATTCGCAGTCGGTCAATATTTTTATTAGTTACTAGCGCTACCGCTTTAGTTAGCTAGATCACGTTCGTTTTAAAATTTTATACGTCACAATGCAATTCTCCGATTTTCTCGTCGTCTTTTTTGAATCACTCTTGTCTATTATGAACAATCGTGACCGATAATATCGACTTCCCACAATTAAAATTTATAATCATTTGCATTATATATATACCAACACTATTATTTATTTTTTATTTATTGGAATGCCATAATTAGAAGAATTAAATTGAATATTTTTTTTTTATTTTAAATACACTGCTCTTCTTTGACGTTCTTTGTTTTAGTCGTGACAAATGCACTACTATTATCTTCTATTTTTAACATCGCCAAAGCTTAAAATAATATTAATATTATACTAAAAAACCTATATTTGAACTAAAATAATGATCATATTAGAAAGAATAAATAATTTATTTGACAACATCTATTATATAATTTAGCTACACTTGCTACTAATCGACATAACATAAAAAATATGTAATAATATAGTATAGTAATATATTTGCCAAATTTAACTCATTCTTTTAAGTAATTTAAATAAGTTAATTGATTTTTTTACATTTACTATTTTTACTATTATATTTATTTTTTTTTATGTTTTCTGTGTTGTGCAATAAAGAGTTATTATTATTATTATTTATCATTTTTCATTTATTTTCCGGGAACTGCATGGAATACCGGGAAAAAAACTATAATTTATGCGGGTCAGGACTGTAATCTATTATTAAACAAATATTCATTCATTTCTGTCCAGTGCCTTTAGCGTGATTGGAGAACAAATAAACAGACAGACAGACAAAATTCAGCCAAGTGGATTTTTAGCTTCTATTATCAATATGTGAGAATAAACCGACCCAATCAATATATTTTTAAGTCTTTCAGGTACAGTATTGATTCTTCTATCCATTTATTATAAAGATATAGATAAACACATTAAACCAACAACCATTACATGCTTATCCATCGTTTTCCTTACTTCGACTGTATTTAATAATTCTTTAGTGCAGTTGAAAATTTATTGTGTATACCCATAATGGAAAGTCCATTCAGGTATGTCAAAGTATGGCATGGGATTTGGTCACACAACACACAACAATTTGATTGTTGACACAAAATTGACACAAAATTGACAAGAAAACAAAGAATCTGAAAACGTCTTTGTATTGCATTTGCTATACACAAAATAAAAAAAATGTTATAGATACTTACGGATTTCATATCTCAAGCAAGTTATACCCCATGCTTCACTTGCTTTGTTGATAGCATGCACCATTGACACATTAAGAGATTCTCTCTCTCTAAACACTTTGTCTAATGATATTTGCCCCAACTCAGATCTCATAGTTGTTTGTGCCAATTGTGTAATTGCAAATTCAGGATCTTCCACACCATATGAAGCTTAAAATAAATATTATTTATGCTTACAACACTCGAAATTCGATTATTAATTCAGTGAAAATACAACTGTTACAAATTATGTACCTTTAAATAGTCTTATGTATAGTACATGTATAGTACACATTTTCAACTTTATTTAAATTCAAGTAAATTAAATTTATCTCACAGCCATGTCATATAATAAATTATTTATAATGTGCAAGTTAATTCTTACCTAAATATGGATCAATTATTCTTAAATACAATACTCCGTCAATGCTCAGAGTAACATTATCTGATGTAATAGCACTTTGTTTTGGGACATCTATAGCAATTTCCTTTAGACTTTGCACATATTTAATTTTATCTACCACAGGCCATAATAGATTTAAACCTGGTTCTAATATTCTGTGAAATTTCCCCATCCTCTCTACAATCCATGCCTAAAATTCGTAATTTACACAATTTTTAAAACGTAAATGTGGTGAAATAAACAAATTGAAACGAATGAAAAGTTGATTATTAGCAGTGTTTTGATAGCTTAAAACCTTATAATAAGAAAAAAAAAGAATTATTTTGCTGATAGCAACTATTTACTAACCTCTTGTTGTGGGACAAACATTACAATAGTATTAAGTGGAGATGTCGAACGATGTCTTACAGCTGTAATACCATATAATAAACGAGCTTCATTTTTGTATTCGATTTTGAAAGCACCCTGAAAAACATATTTAGAAATAATAATCGCATGAATTTCAAAAGAAATTTCAATAATCTTTCAGCAATACGTACTTTTAAAGGAAGAATTCTGGAAAAGAGGTATCTGGAGCGTGACAACATTTTTATTTCTATAAATATTTGAGATAACTAAACGATTAAACATTTAATAAAATCAATATAACCCATTCTTTTCTACACAACCGGAATTATATCAATTTGAATGACAGTAAGTAAACGTCAGTGTCATATTCCTATATCTTTGGTAGTTAACAAATGTTGATGTTATCGATGCTTTGATTTATATTTTTCACTAAAAATTCTACATTTTTTGGGAAAAATAATAATTAAGGTACTAAAATATTCATAATATGTTATCAAAAATCCATAAATTGTTATAATTTGACTTCGATCTTTGGATATTTCACTTTCACAACCAAATTATACTACCTACTAACTTTTACACTCATGTCCAAAACTTTTCTAAATGTTTTAACAAATATGATTTTTAAGAAAACTTTTGGAAGCCCTTTAGTTGAAATATATTAATTATAACAAATAAATATCTATATAAATATAGTTACCGAGCTACACTCAATAAGTTTGATCGATATACATTGTTTGATCCTTGTACATAATGTTTATTTCTCATGTGTTAAAATAATTTATTATATTAATTTTAACAGATTTATCAAAAAACCAAAGCAAGTTAAGATGACTAACAACTCTACGTCACCTAGTGATTGTTCATCTCATAATAGCACTAATATTTCTAAATTACGGAGATTAAAAATTCAACAAAATGTTCTTTCGGCTAATATACAAAAGTCTTTATGTAGCTTGCTAGAGTGTTGTGAAGATTTAAATACTGATGCTGATGATCAACTGGTGTTGAAAAAATATTTTTCTAAATTAAAGGATTCATATAATGAAATAAAATTTTTATATGAAGATATTAAAGCAAGAACCAGTTTTGACGGAAACTTCGACAAATTTGGTTAGTACTATTTAAGAAAAGAAAGTATGGTGTAACCATATTATGTATGTAATAGCCGGAGAGAACTAAGCGAGAATACACTCCTCACTCCTTTTTTGTTTCATTTGTTTCGTTTGTTTCGTGCCCAAAAGGGATTTTTACCTTTTGGGCACTGGGTTATTACTAAACTTCAGCTACCCGTCTGTCACCAGGCTGTATCTTATAAGCCGCGTAGCTAGAACCGGTAGCAGAATACCTACATCATAAAATAGGTACGGAACCCCTAGTGCGCCAGTACTACTCGGATTTGATCGATATTTTTTCACTCAAATCTATGATTTTGAGGGGTAGAACATAACTGTGCTAATTGTGTGTGTTACTTAAAATAATTTTAGGTGAAGCTAATGTACTTTTCTTACAGAAATCGAAGAAGTTAAAAGCGATATTTTAAAACTTGAATCAAAAATCAAATACCTTAAAGAGTATTTGAGGAATGAATTGACTTCAGCGCAAGCAGAGGAGGAACTCTTAATGAGCAAAGTAAGTGGCTTGCAAAAGAAATTATTCAATAGTTAATTTAAATTATTCAATTTGATAATTATAGCATTCATGGTACTATAATATTAATTGATAATTATTTTTTATCATAAGTAATATCACATTTATCCATCTATCTTTCATTGTAATAAAATCTTGTAACGCTATACTTCATATTCTGCTATCCTATTTGCTTAAAAAATTGCATACGTTTTTATGTCCTTGCCAGACAAAGGCCAGAATAGCAAAAAAGAACTTTATAGTTTTAATTATTATTAATTATTTTATGATTAATAATTAAACAGCTCAACGAAACAACAAAAATTGAAGAGAAAAATATTTTGCGTAAAAAAATCCATGTAACCAATACTTACAAAGAAATAGTGCCAAGTCCTGTACGTGCTATTATTAATTCTCCATTTAAGTGCTTGGTAAGTCGTGTTCACATGTTTCGCTTTGTTTATCATAACAACAACCGAAATGGCATACTAGTTGCTACACTGAACTTTGTTTGCTTTTACCGTTTCTCTGCTTATATTCTATGCTTATTGCAGCTAATGTTTAAAAAATAATAAAATTATTCAATGCTTACTAAACAAACATACATTTTTTACTGTTTCATTATAGTATAGAGAATCATTTTTAAATTTTATTATCGTGGTGTAAAATATTTAACTACCGATGACACCCAATGCATATAAATGTATGAATGAACTTTACAGATGTTTTTGCATGATTTAAGTTCCTGTTACGTTTTTTTTTTTATTTTCTATGAAGGCTATTTACGTAAGCATGACAATTGTGCACTATAGAAACTATTAACGTGCCTAAACGTACACATTTTTTAAGTTTACATAAAAATCGTTTTAGTAGTTAGTGCTCCGTTCTCCGCTTTCTGTCAAAATGAATTTTCCCAATTTACATTAATTTTATTATTATAATGTACTTATATTTTTTGTTAAGGAAGTCCAGCAATATCAAGAGTTTTTGAAGAATAGTGTGAACCGTTACGGCGGTTGGAATGATTATAATCATAATACGTTCGTCCAAATTTGGCATAAATATTATAAAGATACAAATGTGACTTCAATTGAAAAATTGCCTCAGTATGGAGAATTCAAGCACGAAATTTTACAAAAAGTTCCAGGTTTGTATTGTTATTGATTTAGTTTAATGATTTTTAGTAGGTATATTTTAAAATAATTTATTCCTATTGTATTTACTTTTTTTCTAGTAACAAGTCCAGAAGATGTAATAACACATAGCTACTGGTACTGTCAATACTTGTTTCTTAAAATGCAACAGCAAAATGCTCTTAATAAATGGCAGGAAAATAAAAGAAAAATTAAAAAGAAAGAACCTAAGGTGGAATTTAATTTAAAGATATATATCTGTATAATTTCTTTATGTAAATCATTATTTATTTAAAATAAACACATTTATTACCTACAGCCTACAAACACAAAAAATACAATCGACAACAGAATCTGCCGTAAAGTTCAATCAAACATAAAAGAATCGAGAACAACAGGTAATTATTATTATATTTTTTAAGTGGAACATTTTTTCTACGTATCTTATCGATTTTTTCATATTCGATACATTGACAAATTATTTTAAGTTAAATCAAATATGAATTATGAATCAGGTCTAAACAATATTTACCGAGTAGGATACATATACACGTAAATATCTCAATTGTAAATTTAAACATCTCAATTGTAGGACGTTATTATTATCATTTATCTATTAGATGGCTTCGTTATAGTAAAGGATGTGGACGCTTAACTCTGCGTACAGGATGATACTCATTGGAATGGCCATTCAATCTTGTTTTTACAACCATTCTTTATAAAATAATCATTTAATTAAATTTGGCTATTAAGATATGGGTAATATTTATTTTTTAGCAAGTAAGGGACAATCGGAGTTTTTCACAGTTGAAAGTCTCAGGTAATTAATATACTTCTTTAATTAAATACTTATTTTAAACAAAACTTAGTTTATGCGGTTTAAAAATTTTATGTTTTTAGTAAAATAGATAATTTTAAAACACGGACATCGTGTTTGTTAAAGCCAACCAGACAGTGGATCAACAGGTGCCAAAATAAAGAAATATTTGAAACGAATTTAAACATCGAGAATATATCGAAATTGTAAGTTTAATGTTTTTATTTCACCCTCAAATTTCTGTACTACTCCTTCTATCAATAAAAGGCGTTCCTTTAACTTAATGTGCTAATTAAGTTTCGTTATCGCGTTATATGGAGATCGGAATTGTAGATCTAAAGAATATTTAAAACTGTATTGATAACTGCTATGAAGGATATGTTTTAGATATATTATTGTTTTAGATTATATTTAAAATCAAAAAAATCTACACAGAAATTGAACTAAACTAAACTAAACTTTAGAAATTAAAACTAAACTTGTTTTTTTTTTATTTTCAGGCGAATTCCTAATTGGCGCTTGACTCTGCAATGATATGATTCATTTCATTCTAGAAATATAATTATATAAATTCATAATTTTATACATTTATCTTTAAAAATTTGCAGAGTTGTATCTCTATTTTGTGTTCACATTATATTTAAATAAAATATTTGACTTACTTACTTTAACTAATATTCTCATTACTCCATAAGTTAAGTGTATTTAGTTCTGTAGTAGTGGCGTTTGGAACGTTCCAGTTGGTCTAGTTTCTAGACCAACTGGAACGTTCTAGACTCTAGAGTGATTAAATACTTTTGTATTTTTTTATGTATTTTTTATGCAATATGTAATTCTAGAGAGTCGAAATTTTTACTGGTTACCAGATTATTGACCAACTGCATTTTACACTATAGCATTATTGTCTTTTATCAAAAGTCCTAGTCAATATCACTTATTGTAGCTTGACTAATAATCCTGTCCTGTGTTACTGAAAATTAATAAAAAGTAAAGCATATAGCTTATTTAAAATTAAAAAGCTAAATGAATTATACGTTAACTCTGTTGTTGTTTTTGCAATTAAAGCATTTTCCAAAACTAATTAACACGGGGAGGAGGGAAATGGTGGAGCGACGTTCTTAAATTAAATTATATATATTCTATATTTGGTTTAATTTACTAAATATAATAATTAATAACTTTTATTTCTAAAGACACTCATGTTACAAAACAACAATGAAAGTAATAAGCTATATTTTACTGGCGACACTACTTGAGCGTAACTGTCAAAATAGATAGACATACATGCATTGAATTTTTTAGAAATTTGTGATAGATATGTGATGTTCCTATAAGTTCAATTACTTTTAAACAAGTCCACATCTTTTTATATGAAAGTTTTCAATAATAAAATATGTATATTGCTTGTTTCCAGTTATAATTAAAAATATATATTCATATGATTTTACACTAATATTAAATATTATATAACTCGGTAAATACACAATACAAATTTTAATACTAATTAATCATGTTAAGGTACAAATTTCTACTAAGAAATTTCATACATTTAAAAAGAGCTCTGAGGCCTGTACCATTAGTGACATCTCAAAAATGTACATTAAAAATCGTAGTGCCTTGTTCTCTCGGTTTATCATTGCTAACTCTGATGGGATTTGAAAAAAAATTAAGCGCTGAAGATGAATTAATTTTAAAAATTAAACATTGTATATTATTTATTCAAAGAAACGAATATGATAAAGCAGAACAACTTCTGCATGTTTCATTACGACAAGCACAGCAAATACATCATCAATTAGGTATTACATATATTTATGATGTCATGGCTAACTTGGCCCTAGAGAGAGGTCAGTATGACAAAGCCAAACAATTATTTGTTGCTGTTTCACAAAGAATAATGGCAGATGGAGCATCTGAAGACGATATTCGTGTCATCCATATAAGTATTAAGTTAGCAAGAATAAGTCACATGTTGAAAGATTACACAACAGCACAATTAGGTTTTGATTGGTGCTTAGAAAAACTCAATAGTATACTATCACGGGATTCCTCAGAGCTCATTGTAAAACTCTTTGCAATGGCAGAAGATTGGTATGGCCGCTTATTTGTTGACAGTGGGAAACATGAATTAGGATTAACTTATATGCAAAATGCATATGAAAAAATGAAAAACTTATCAGATATTGAAGAAGAGCATTTAATAATACAATTAAATGATATGGGCACTGTGTGTGATGCAGCAGGCAAAACTGATGACAGTATAGAATATTTTACGAAAGCTATAGATATGGGCAAGAAAATACCAGATATGCCAGACTTAGGTGCAATATATGTCAATTTAGGAAGAGCATATATAAAGAAAAGTATGTTGGATATAGCTAGAAAGACATGTGGATTTGGTTGGAGACTAGGTGTATTAACCAAGAATGATGATATAAAGAAACAAGCAGAACTGTGCATACAAGAAATAAAAAACTTGTCATAAATATATATTGTTTTATTTTTGTCACTGCAAATTATAGCTTATTATTAAATGATTTTATAAACATATCTATTTTTATGTACCCTGTGACATTTAATAGCACAATTGGAATAACTGGGGTAACTAAAAAAGAAGAAGCTTATACTTTGATTACTTAATAAACATTAATAGTGAACTTAATAATAAATGCATTTTAAACAAAAAGTTAGTTTTATGATATTGATACTATAAAATTATAAAGTTTATTGAGCACTGTCTTTTGTTACACTGAAGGGTTCTGCAACAACCTCAACATGAGTATTAGTAATGACAACATCCTTTGCTGGACGGTCATTGGCTCCGGTGGGTGTCTTTTCAATAGTACGAACTACATCCTGCAAAATGTTCAAATTGTTTATGCTCAAATTTTGTTTGCTTATCATATAAAGGAATTTTATTGACATTAATATTAAGTTGTATTTACAATCTATTTATATAACATTTTTAGCAATGAATGATACTTGTAGGTTAATGCCAACTAGATAATACTATATAGAATATATACCAATATTTTACAAACAATTTCTATTACATTTATGAGATAATTATATAAACTATTTTAAGATATTAATGTTGGCATGATATTTGTGACTAAGATCTTCACTTAGATTTTATTCTTCTTTTTACTCCAATAAGAAAAATGCATCATTGAGATCCAGAGATACATACCATGCCTTCAATCACTTTTCCAAAAACAACATGTCTTCCGTCAAGCCATGGTGTTTTGGTGGTAGTGATAAAAAATTGAGATCCATTGGTGTCTTTTCCAGCATTAGCCATGGACAACCAACCAGCACCATAGTGACTTAGTTTGAAGTTCTCATCTTCAAATCTGTCACCATAAATGCTACGACCTGTAAAATGATTATAAAATACATAATGATGCTGAATTAACATACAATATTTATTTATTGAAGGCAAATCATAAAATATTATTGTAGATTTAATTGGCAAAATCCTAATAAAAATTTTACAATCAAGCAAAATTTTACTGCCAATATTTTTACACCTACTATATTTAGTTAATTACAAAAAAATCTATAAACTTCCAGCTGTGGCCAGCAGCATTTAACATTTGTTCCAATTAATAGTTTGTAACACATGATGTCATCAACAACAATAAAAATATAATTACCGCCAGTTCCATCTCCCTTAGTAAAGTCTCCACCTTGAATCATGAAGTTCTCAATTACTCTGTGGAACTTGCTACCCTTATAGCCTTCACCTTCTGGTTTTTGAGCAAGCTGATAGAAGTTGTCTACTGTTTTTGGTACAGTTTTACCAAAAAGACCAATAACTACTGTACCTACTGGATTATTACCAATGCTTATATCAAATTTGACCTAAAAAAATGGATATCGTATCAATCGTAGAAACCTAATTGTTCAAATAAAAATGATATGAAAACATCTAATTAAACATTTAAATAGCTAATTTTAAGCACAGTAAATATTGGGTTAATTTAAAATCATAAAACACATCCCACGAACAAAGAATCTGTATATAAAATGGTAATCACGACCGCAAGGTCATCGACCTTATTAAAATATCAAACTTTGTACGTAATGAAGCTTTTGGCAATTTTAATAATAAAGATATTTTATTTCTTAATACGATGGGCAATACTTTAACACGTTGAAGACTTTATAATTACCTTGTGAGTGACCTTAGGTCCCTTGGGAGCGTCCGCAGACCAAGCCGTGGCAACAATAAAAAGAACACCAAGTGCTGTCGCAAAGAGACCCATGCTGATAATTAGTTTAGTTTTTTTTCTTGCAATTTTAAATTGATTTATTTTAATAATAGGAAGGAGAGAAATTATATTAAAACTTAAAAGAGTACCGGCACCGGCAAAACTTGACAAAAAAATGCCCCAACTTGCAGTCCACTAAACAAGACACACGTCAGTGATGACTTAGGAAATAACACACCGAAAGTTGATTTAGTAGTGATGTCTATTATTGTATAATAATGTATCGATATTATTAAAACACAAGTTTTACCTACAATGTTCTATTAAATATTTTTTATTTACAATATTTGTGTTTGCTTCCTAATTAAGATCCACTTGTTAATATCATACGTTGAAATATTAAAAGGTGAAATACCTCGAGTGGATTCTGTTTTATGTAAATATGAAAAAAGATATTTTTATAAATTATGAAATTAAAATAGTAATATAATAAAAAATCCTTTCTTTTAACGCCAACCAATAAAAGAACGAATTACTTTGGTATTGGATGTTCTTTGTTAAATATTGCTAAAATAAAGCGTTTAATCAATTATAGTTGTTGTGATGCACTGCTGAAGGTATTTTTATGAATTGCATGAATTTATATTATATCTTCATAGATAAAATCTTTATTTGGCATAAATTGAATATGTCCTCGTACACAACAATCAAAAGAATCTATAGATCGATACATACTAACTCTTTCATTACTTGTCATCATAGAAAATTGATGCTATAATCAGTAAATCAGCTTGTAATATCACCCACATATAAAATAGATAGATACCCACAATAGATAGATATGGACATACCCTTTGGTTTAATGCAAATCCCGCGAGATTGGGGCTCCTGCGAGATCCCGCGATTTAAGAATAACAATCTCGCGAGATCTCGCCAATTTCGAGATCTCGCTAATTTCGAGATCTCGCGAGATTGGCAGTTTTGTGTGTGTTTATTTGCAAATAATCGCAATAAATGTTAATGTCAATAAAAATTGCTTCATTTTTTTTTATTTAATGTTATAATCTAATTATTTTTCTCGAAATTGGCGAGATCTCGCGAGATTGGCAGTTTTGTGTGTGTTTATTTGCAAATAATCGCAATAAATGTTAAAACTAATTAGAAAAAAATAGGCATTGTAAGATAAATATTTATTTTCACGATTTCTGCTATCTATATTATTTTTCTTATAAACTTCTAAAAAATAAACTTTGACGTACGTATCTACCAAATAACAAATAATAAAATCAACCAGTCTTCTCTTCTAACATCAAACAAAAATCTCTTAGTATTTAGTTCTCTTATAATAATGAAACCAACGAGAAGTAAAAAAAACTTATCATCTAAGTTGAGTTGAAGCTGGCTATTTTCAATGAATTTCAATCTCGTCAAACTCGCGAGATCTCGCCTTTTTTCCGGCCGAGATTAATCTCGCTAAAAAAGGCCGAGATCTCGCGAGAACGTGATTGTATTCCCTAAATACAAGTATATAAATTCATTAAAACCTCTGAATATTCTGATTTCTCTATATATATATATATGCAACAGAACAGTTAAACCTGACCCAGACTGCTTAGGTGCATTCATTGACATGGATTCCACTAAGAATAAATATATTTTCGTATAAAGATTTTTTTTTAAATTTTTGGCGTGCCTCCTTATCTACATACGGATCAAGGTACAGCATTTATGTCTATACAGACAAAGAGTTTCTTGATTAAGAAGGTTCTTGCAATTAGTCACTCTGCTGCATGGGTACAACTTCGTTAGATTACAAGACCGACAGAAACAAACTGTGAATAATCGTTGTTTGGCACCCTGAGGTGAAATGAAGAACATAAAAAGTACTAAAGATAAGTCTGATGTAGTTTTTGTTGACATGGACACTGATTGTCTTTAAGCAAAGACGAAGTCCTCGTTGAGATCAGTCCGGATGAGGCGTTATATTACCTGTATACTTGAAACTATACATCTTAAAAGATGCACGAGTTTAGTATTAGTACCGTCCTATTAATATTTATGGATATTAAATAATAAATAATAGGCCCATACTATTTTATATTGGGTGTAAAACTGAAGAGTACCAACTCAATAAATTGACAACTGTCTGAGGATAGGAGCTATGAGAGGAAGTTAAGATGGCGCCACAGTAGCAAATGGAAGGATTTTATAAATAGCGCCAAAAATTATTAGATTATAATATTAAATAAAAAAATGAAGCAATTTTACCTATATTACTATTTTTTAAATAGTTGAGTTTTTAAATACTACATATTTTATATCTACACACGACAAGGCACAGACCCACCCAGCATACTTTATTTGTTTAAAACTGCTATTCATACCGTTTCCACTACACTAATACACTAACGACAATAATTTGCTGTTTACAGGACTTTTTTTCAACTTACTTATATATTTCATATATATCTAATGAAACATCGATTTACATTGTCAAATAGTCAATTCAAAAATTTATGTGTAATATATGTAATTAATAATTTTTTATGTTATACAGTTCTATTTTAATTTTCAATCCTACATTTCACAGATTATTCTTACGTTGTTTTTTACAATCCATAGCTTATGCAAAGGCACTTGAAGTAATAAAATAATATTTTATAGTCTGTGATGATTGTAAAATCTAATAGGTAAAAACCAGAAACTGAAAAGCAATTGCGAAGGATAGAAGTCAGGAGTTTGTTGTTATAAATTGTTTAGTAAAATAATTTTTAAATTGGATTAGAAAGTGAAATTATCAAGAGATCTACAGAAAAATTGTGTTTTTATAATGCGAGGACAAAGCTGACGTTATGAGGCATCGACTAATTCGATTACATTAGCTAAGTTATGATTCCCTTCCACGAATCTTGAAATAATTTCGTAACTTTAAATGACAAGAAATTAATACGATCATAAAAATGGATGGAATTAAAATAAATGGTTCCGATTTACCGCCCGTTCAAGAAGAGACGTTTTGTAAATACGTCTTATACTATGAAATGAACAACTCAAGGTAACTTTAGCTTCAGTTGCCCTTGTGATATAGGTACCTTATGTTTTTGTTATGATAATGCTATGTTTTTTGCAGAGTTCGTATATGGGATTTGATTATATTGATACCTAACGCTCTATTCGTGCTGTTCTTAGTGGTTAGATTTAACAAAGCGCAATTAAAGTTACGAGCAACGAGTAGTCCAATATTTTTAACGTTTTACTCGCTTGTGTGGGGAAATGTGATCATCAGCTTGATAAGATGTGCAGTCTCTATGACCTTAAATGCAGCAGTGCCAGTTGGTGGTATTGTTGACAAAGTGTTATGGGTCACTGTCAAATTTTTTTTACTTGCTACGGAACTGAGTGTTGTGATATTTGGTTTGGCATTTGGTAAGTTATTTTTTTTCTACATTTAAGTAATTGTATTGCCCATATTACAAATCGCGTTAAGTTCAAGATTTTAGAATGAAAATAAATTATGCACATTCATATTTAAATCAATTAAAATATTATAAAAAGTATTTATTTTAGGTCACATGGACAGCCGTAGTAGTATCAGATATGTGCTGTTGGCGACATCACTTATTTCTCTTGGATTTACCATAACTCAGGGGACCCTTGAGTTGATGATGCCTAATGACCTGTTTCATGTGGACAATGGAGAGTATTATTTGTTTGGACATGGAGGAATGTTGTTCTGGTTCACATCATCATTAGTATTTGCCATCATGTATTTTACAATATTATTATTGCCGTGGATACCTCTAAGGGAATATTTGGCCTTACCAAGTAAGTTTATTTATGTTTGACAAGTAGTAGATAGAAGCTTTAAGTATAAATTAAGTATTATTAAATTTATAATTTTATAAACTAGGTGTTTATACTTAAATCTGACAACAATATCCAGTGTTGTTATAGTATAAAAAATGCAAATTTGTTATACTATTTGTTATGCTAAATATAACAAGTGCACAACTTTCTATAGTCAAGCAATAAAATTTATACAAAAAATATCTAAATTAAGGTCAAGGTGTAGGCATAGTTTTATTTTTATACTACACAAAAAAAATTGACTTATTAATTTAAAGAAATAATCATATTAATCACAAACTAGCCTGCAGCTTAATTTTGCATGACTATGAATACTTAATATCTCATGTTATCATATTGCTGTAGATTTAATAAGGTGCATTCTTGTATTGTGTAATGCTATGTCTTTTTAACCATACAATCTACTTTATATATTCTCCATACAATGAGACATTGGCAAAGTAATATGTGCTCAACTGGCACACTCAAAGGCCATAATCAAAAGACTTGAATTGAATTAAGAATATATCTTAGCACTTCCAAGTACTTGCCATAGCCTTTTATGCTGATTAGTTACAGCTGTGTGCCGACCAGTCACTCAGTAATGGATGAGTTTTATATATATATATATATATATATATATATATATATATATATATATATATATATATATATATATATATATATATATATATATATATATATATATATATTAATAACAAATAATTAAAAAAATAAGCAAAGTATTAGGCAACATTATCTATTAAACTATTATTTAGCATTATAATAGCTAATTTTTATGTAAAAACATTTTATAAGAGCAAGCAGATGACTCATGTTCTACTTAATAATGGTTAAGACATAATAGGGACAAAAAATGGGCACATTTTTTGTGGTAAACTGGCAACTTTACAGTGGAAATGAGTTCAGGTAGAAGTAAATACATTTCATGGCCTTAATTTTGCAGCACAATTCGTTCTACCTTTCTATTAGCAAAATGTTGCAGTACTGTTCCTTTATATTAAAAACATTTTTAAAATAGTATTAACTGTTTATATACAATTAAGATTTCAATGTTACCTTCTCACATCAATTCTGTGAATTTAATTTATTTTTAATCTTCAATTCTTTTTTATGTAATATTTTGTCATTTTATATTTTGACATTTATATATTGTGCCTTTGCGGCATGACT
The DNA here is from genome assembly GCA_037127375.1 of Dione juno. NCBI lineage: Eukaryota > Metazoa > Arthropoda > Insecta > Lepidoptera > Nymphalidae > Dione > Dione juno. Next base: position 2,379,405 of record JAXRJS010000061.1, on the reverse strand, counting down.
TGAATAAGTTTGAGTGCATGAGGTGATTATGGATTAAAATTCCTACATTAATTATTATACATATGTTTTCACTGGGAAAGGTCTCATTTTCTAAATAATTTAGTTGTGCGCATATCTACTAGATATCGTGGATAGTAAAATTTTAAAAAGTAGACATTACTTTATGTATCTCTCTCTAAAAAAGATCTAAATACAATTGTTGTATAATTTTATTACAGTATTAGTTATCTAAATGTTATTATAAAAGTCTAATTAACATTTTGTATTATTCATTTAAATATAATTATACATGCCTCATAGAAATTAATGTATTTGTAATATACATTATAATGTTTTGTTATTACTCTCTTATATGAACAAGCAACTTATAAACCTGCCTTACTGTTTATTAAGGTTACATAATCAGTGATATTATTAAACCGTTATGTTGCTTATACTAAGTGTTTTTAATGTTGTTAAATTGTTTAATATTAGTTATAAATAAATAATTTATTTATATATATGTATATAAATAAATAAATTTACGCTTTTTGTTGCATATAGCAGGGTAGAAAGAGGTAACCTTGTTTTAAGACACTATATTACGAACTTTTCACCTAAAATTTCGAGACATTGTGCGACGAGTGGAGGAATTAACGTCGCGCTTAAATGCGAGAAAAAGAAATAATTCACTCCCCAGAGTGGGAATCGAACCTACAGCCGCGATTTACAACCAAACGAAGTATCATGCCATGTGGTAATTTTGTATATTTCTGAGAACCATTATAAAATATTTCTCAATAAATTATTACTAAGTACTTCACTGGGAATTTGTCTGATTGATATCATCTATATAGTCATGTGATTTCAGTTCTTACTGGAGGACCTTTTATATTTTATGTATATACTATGTTTCTTTGTAGGGTTCTTGTTCAAACTGTGGAGATTGGCACATTAAGTAAATAAAAGTGTGCAAATCCAAATCGTAAATTCTAGTATAAATTAATTAAATTTTTTTATGAAGTTCAGCTAAAATGAGTTATTGCCAATTTCAAAATATATTTATGAATATATAAGATAATTTTCTTCTCTTTCCATTTTTTTCTACACTTTTTATTCCAACAATATCCACTTATATAATTTTATGTTGAACAAATTGTTTGTATTGGGAAACCCTACAAAAGGGATTACAATCACCCTTCTAGAAGTCTCAAATTGTAAGTCGTAGACGGATCAACAAACTCTCTAAAATGCTTACGTATGTATTTACACAACGTAAAACATTACTCAACATGAAATAATTTTTTGGTGGCAATCGTCGCACAGTGGTACAGCGTCTGACTGTAATCACAATGGTTGTGTGGCCCGGTCCACAGTGAGAACGTTGTTTTCTAAAAAAAAAACAGGAACGTAGCATCTTGTCACACAAAAAAAATTCTTGCAAACTAATCAAGTAAAGTGATATTGACTCTAAAAAAAGGAACGTCTAGCCTATCATATGAATGAGGTAATTTACGGTTTTACATAAATTTCGTCCCCAGTTTGAACATTCTAGGGTGGGCTCCAGACGATGTGGTTAATCCCCATTCAGAAGCATGATTAATACTTAAACTATTTTCACTATCTCGATCAGGCAACTAAAGCGCAGCGTTGAGTTCCGCCTATCAACGCCGCATTATCTCTGTGACCATACTATCGTAATATATTCATTCTGGCTTCCCTGCCATAGCGTGTAATGGAAAGAAATCTGAACAGTTTATTTGATGGAACGTACTAATCATAAACACTACTCGTTTGAATTGGATAGTTCTTTATTATTTCATGTTAATGATTTCAATGTAATCTGTATCTGCCCTTTGACACTTTAAATAGATATTTTTGATAAAATTATAGTTGAAATAATTATGCACGTAACTTTTTATTTCGTATAAAATTCGACGGTGACTTTGTAATGATTTCTTTTGATAAAATATTTTGAATAGCAATGTTTAATAACAATATTGACCGTATGTCTGTACAAAAGTAACTCGAAACACCTTTTAAATATGTGTTTTTGGAAATAAAAAAAACTATACTAATTAATTGAGAGATACTTTGTTCAATCTCATTTCTTTTTTTTGTTGAATTATAAAATATAGTGTATATATTAGGTAGCTGTATAGTTAATAAAAGTCTGTAAATTGATATCTTTCAAATGCTTCAGTTGTATTAACATACTTACTCGGCTATTTTTATGCCACCTATTTATATAATATTTATGATACTTAGAATCCATAAGAACAAAGTTGTAAAGTAGTTACAACTTATTTACTTGTGGGTCGTTTATTTATATTTATTAATTTCCTCTTCATAATTATATTCTTTGTTGACATATTGTAATCATCTCTAATTGCTATTTGTCTGTCTTATCAAAAACATAAATGTGAAATAAAAGACGTTCAATATTAAATTGTCATTTTGGACTTCGCCGACAAAGCCATCGAGATATAATAAATTCTTTTGTCGTGTTCCGTGTTCACTCGGAGAGTAGTTAATTGAATCTTAAAATTTTAAATGGTTATTTTTTACACACTGCTCGCTCGAAGTACTACTTCCTTTGTTTAGAACTTGGCTTGACACAACACCGTGTCAACTATTAGCGGTTACCAGACTTTCCTATATCTAACTAGACTAGAGATACGCGTATAATTTTTATATATATTTTTTTCTTGTATATAATTTGAACCTATACCTGTCGCTTTCTGTCTAGAGACTACTCTATAATATAGTAGTACAAACTAAACTAAATTATTTATTAGGTAATTAAGTACTAAAACACGACGTCATGGTAACGAATTTGGAAAGCGTAAACGTGTGTTTATAGGTTTGAATGTTCAATTGCATCTTACAATCAAAATTACTAGGCGCAGAGAGATAAGAAACTACTTAGCATTTCATGGATTCACCGTGTGGGTGCCGGCCCCTGGGACTTGTCACTCATTGCTGAAAGTTCACGAACATAATTATGATGCTAAAATAGAAATACTTTGGGTAGTGGAAGGTGTTCTTCCTCAAAATTTGTACGAGGACGTTTTTTACGTTTTGTAATCGAAGCCAATAAACTCGCTGCCTGTAATTGGTTACATAATAATTAATTATTAATTGTTATAATTAATTATAAATTTGTTCGTTTTAGCGAAACTCTCGTTCTACCTCTACGTGTTGCTGCTCGCCCTGCTCGATACAACGCAGGCGGTGGGCGCGGGCATCCTCACGTGGGGCTCGATGCCGTCCGGCCTCTGCATAGCCGACGTCACCACGTGGCTGTACTTCTCGTTGTACACGCCGCTTGTATATCACACGTTTTTGAGTGAATTTTTCAGGTGAGGTCCTACTTTTCTTAGATTTGTAAAGAAATTTTCAGAACGAGACACTTAATGTATATGTAAATATTGTTAAGTAAGTGAGAGAATAAATTTAAGTGTTAATATTAGTAATTAAAGAGAAAGTAGTAGTTTATTAATCTATATAATATGAAAATATTTAATCTATTGTGTTTCTCCACTAAAGAAGCAATTAGATCGGAAATTACGTTTCTGTCTGTCTAAAAATAATGAAGCTCTTTTTACAAACTACATGTTGGATTGAAAAAAGGATACTATAAAGGATACTATCTTGCGCTTATGCAATAACAACTACTCCTTGGTGTTGTTTTCTGCCTTATGAATACTTAAACTTTTTTTGCTTAGTTTTTTTTGCTTAGTTATAGTACTTAGCCCGTTTGATTATTAAAGTACGTGTTGTTTATATGTTTTTATAAATATTTATAAGATAATATTCATTAGAACATTACGAAAAATATAAGGAAAATAAAATTATCCGATATAAAACTTATTGCAATTTATATTTTTTTGTTATATTTTTTATATACGACGCAATATTTCTATATAATAAAATGCTAAATGATTTAGTTTAAATTTTGAGTCGTGTATAAAAATTGAACTAAAAACAGACATACGATGCTTTGGCTTTGTATTATACGTTGTTGGGAATTTCACACATTAGTCGGTTGACGGTTCTCTACAGAAATAATGTAATCTAATGTCTAATGTTAAAGCTAAACAAACAATTTTAGCTTATTGTTTGTGAGTAAATTAATTATGTAGGCGTTTTGATAATCATATATCTTGTATAGCAAGAGCATTAACTAATTTGTATTAATTTATTTATTTTACATCGTGTCTACTTGCCATGTCTCTGGCAACTAATAATATATTTTTAGTAGGTATAATAACTAGTGGGGTCATAGCACTGTACTGCCGCAATTCTATAAGCACTTTTTGCTACTTTGATATGAGTTAGAATTTTAAACATTACAACTGCGATATACATATCTTAGACGCTATATATTACTTGCTATGCCAGTCTTAAATAAATTTTATAAAAGTTACTAGAGCCAAAAGACTAATGTTCAACACAACCTATTGGTTAGGCTATAAAGGCGCAGTGCGACAGTGTCTGATTACTTTTTTTCTATGCTCTGGTAGAACAAACGTGTATTTTAAGCAGAAGCTCATTGCGTTCCGCTACTCATCGGAAGTTTCTCGAATTAGGGTGGGGAGCGGAGAATACTTAATATAAGGTTCTCTCTTCCTACTATATGTCTGTCTGCTAAATTAGAAACAAAGCATGAAGCTTAAAAAAGTAAATAGTGAACTAACAAAAGATACTATTGTTTTTTTATGTACTACTTGCTAATGTCTTACTGTTTTATATTTTTCACAACCGTAGAAATGGCAGGGCTGTATGCACAAACTCGCACGACTTTAAACTTTATATCCAGATTTATTTTATTTGCCCTGTTCTGTTCTGGTAAAAAAATTAGCAATTTAAAGTAAGTTTTACGTTAAGCAGTTTATAAAGCATTAATTACTAGCGTTTCGCTCGTGAATGCGCACAAAAATCAGTGATTTACGGTATCAAATTACAACTAGTTAATATTTTCGGCTTTACCATTTCATTCATTTAAAAAGTAGCCTATATGTCGCTCCAAAAATTCTTCTATCTTCCGGTGAAAGTCCCATAAAAGACAGTTTAAATGTTCAGGAGATTACGCCCGGACCAACAGAAAGTCTGACAGATAGACAAAAATAATCATAAATACTTAACCTATATATAAAGAATCAATTGACGCACTCCTTTCCCACAATATTTATCATTCTTCGTAAATGTGTTTAAAGTAGGAAAAGAATGTATTGAGGTTATCGCCGTTATTGTATACATACTCGTATAATAGCTTTAATTGGAAGTTTTGATAATAACTAGATAATTTTACTAAGCGTTTAGGCACTATATTTTAAAATTATCTTTTATAACTCACACTTTGCAATATATTCGAATAATTAAGAATTCTATAAATCTATTTGTTAGACGTGAACGAAGCGTGTGGATATATTTCTTAGAAACATAAAGCAATTTATATTGAGAAAGATAAAAAATATTATGTAGGTATACGCAGATAAATAATTCATTCCATATTAATTTGTATAAGCGCTTATACAAATTTACATTTATCATCTGTTACATTGTTTAAATTTTAAATATTTATTATTAGGTCTTAATAATTACTACAGGACCCGTTGGTTGACGCGTGATATAAGCGTTGCCATAGCAACATGTATATCACTATACAAAAGTTATGTTGTTAAACATATGGTAGTGTGTGTAATATTTTATTTATTGATTTAATGTACTTTATAATCATTATTATTGAAAACTATTAGCGTTCTGCATTTCTCCTACACATAAACTACAAATTTCATACTGCTCTGTCCGCGCAATTTTCGTAAAACGTGGCTTCACGTATTATTATATAGATTAATAACATTTAAGTGAACATCTATGTGCACATTTGTTTTGAAGTAATAGAAAAGTAAAAAGTTATCAACTAATTGAAATAAAATCAACTAGGTATCAACTAGGTATGGTCAGTTCTACCCGTTGAGATAAAATAAAAGAATATTACGTATGTTTATATAAGTTTTATATGAATATGTATTTACAATTGGCTTACAGTTATATCCAATGACTATATAAAACTGTGTATTACTTTAAGATCTTTAAATATCTCTAAATCTAATAATCATTGTATGTTAACTAAGCCAACTTACACTTAAATGTAAATTACGTATTCCGATGTAATTTTTTTTATTTAATGCACTCATTGTCTCTATATGAGCGGAAAAGAAAAAGCTAGTGATGAGCTAAGTAGAGACAAGTAGTGCAGTGGATTAAAAAAAATATAAGACGAATTAAAGAAAATTCAAGTAACAACTCAAAAATATTTGAATTTCATGTTCTTTTGTTGTTGTTTCGCACATAGCAGGGTAAGCAGAGAGTACCAGAGTGATAAGACACTTCGTTCTCCGCTTTCCACTGCGTAAATAAACGACATACTTTCTTACCAGAACAGGGCAAAGAAAAAAATACATAATACAGCTTCTTCGGTGGTAATTGAACTCATCACTATCACAATTACATGATATCGCACACATCACATTATTGTATAAAAAATATATGAATTAAATTAATTAATTATGAATTATTAATTATTGTTATTTATATTTTTTGCAGTGTATCACAGCCGAGCATTATGTTCTCGTACAAGGCTCAGATGGACGAGCCGATGGACGACGACCAGGTGTCGCTGCCCCACCAGCAGAGCTTCAGCTCACTTAAAACCGACTCCGATTATATTTATCAAGTATGTATAATTGATGTTATTATAATGAATTAAATAGTTATATTATAAAATTTCATTAAATGATGTATGACTGATAACCAACTAAATTACGTAGCATACATTATCTTATTTATGATGAGTTCTTGATTAAATTAATTGCTTAATGTTAAAATTTTAGTGTTTACAAGTTACTATATAATTATTAGTAGTATAGAAGCGATATTTAGTATATTATATAAAAGTTACTAGACTACATTGCAATCAAATTAAATATTGTTTCAGCAGAGCAATAGCGTATACGACAGTACATTATTCGAGGCGGGCGGCACTACGCCGATGAATCCTGTATACAGCGCGTCCCTACAAAGCCCCGACTCCATAGTCTCAGGACAATCGATAGACATCGGGACTACGGGATTCCCCCAAAACATGCTGTCTACATAACAATAAAACAATATTGTACATTAATTTCAACATCCAAAGAAACATTATCATTTAAGGGTTAGATAAAAGCTTTATATTTAAGTGTCAGTGTTGTTTTTTTTAGGTTCACCCAGTGATCGGAGTCACATCCCTATCTGCTTTAAAACTTAGTTGTGTAATCGATCCATCCACTTTTTCATATTAGGCTAAGAACTATGGCTATGTATTTGACCTGATCCTTAAACATACCTTTACTATTATAATTTTTCATTAGTATTTTGTATTTAATATTCCGCTTACAACTTATGCTGTAACTTAAAATTTTTATAATTTTCTAGCATCTGCACATTTTTTTTAAACGAGATAATCGGGAGTTAGTAAATCTTGAATAAAATTCTGCCTAAAACAATTGTGTATACAGTGTAACGGTGCGACAATAATTATTTTAAATTGTTTCTTAGGTTAAATTTGCTAGAATTTCGCAATTCGCAAAATTAACCTCTTTTTTTTTTAATTGTGTTAATTATCTATTCTACATACGAATTGATATTTGTTTTAAATATGTCTATCGGTTTTAATCTTAAAATAAAACCAATCAATTTTTTAATAAGTCCGTCGGTAGCTAATTTATTAAATAAAATTATTAGACCGCGAATAACATTTGTAGTACATGATTTCATAGTAACGGACGTTACGAAAAATTTCTTACAAATGCTTTAAGATTTTATTATTATATTATAGTTATTTTTTTTAATAATGATCTCTTACATTAGCAATAACAATCACTAAGACACTTGAAAATTAAATCATATTAATAAAAAATCCTATGTACATATTTATTTTATATTTCTTAATAATGTGAATGGCAAAATTTTGAAAGGGCTTAATAGTGAAAATATTACGATTTTCATTTTATATTTATATTTTAATTTTTGAATAAATATCTGAATATTTCAAACATTCATTAAAAATATTAAGCTCTTTATATATACATTTTCTTATGCAGATATTTTTTTTTTTCAGAACTCTTCATACTATTTTATATAAGAAACAGTATTTATCAAAGCACATATTAATATATTTGATTCAGTATAAATAAAGCAAAAGCGATATCGTTCACCAAATACATTCGAGTGAAAATGGACAATAAGAAATATATTGGGGCCACCGATTTCCAAATCGATATCAAAAGATACTCGTATATTCGATTATAAGAAATTCAACTTAATTGCGGTAAGGATTTCTTAATATGACAGCCGTTTATATATATAAAGAAAAATAAATTTACACTGAATCACATATATAGATAATTGTTTCAATATACATTTAAGTATTAGTACTTCACACCGTCATTTGCGATTTAATAAAGACCAATAATTGAATACAACCCAAGTGTACGCTATTTTAATCTCATATTTGACACTTGTCAATTTATGTTTATCGTACTGTGATGGTTTGCCTATTTAATTTTATTTTGTTGTTATTTTTTTAATGTTTATAAAAGTGATAGTGGACATAAGTAATATCGTGTACAGCCAAGCTGGATTTAAAGCGTGGGTTACCTGCATATAACGTTTTTCTGAATCAAAACTGAAAAAATCTGCCTTTTAGGCAATATAGCGTTTTTTATATAATTTATGTAGTTAACTAATAAACATCGCTATGTCCTTTTTATTTCGGGTGTAGCTTAGAAATTATTAAAGTAATGATGTAATTTGTCAGAAAATAGAGAATATGCGTTATATTACTAGTCTTAGTTATTATGTTTATAGAATTTTGGGTCTTGTTTTTAATTGGAATGCTTATAATATATTGAATAACAAACATATGATTTACAAGTGATATATTTTCACACTCAAAAGCGTCAATTTTTATCCCATAATTAACATATAAACGGGAGCAGTAATTGGATGACTGTCAATTTTTTATTTTCCTTTATGAAATGTGATAGTCAACATGTCGTATGTATGTACTATGTACCCACTACCCATGTTCAACTTATTATTTTAAGTGATATTTTGGTTGATGTCGTATATTTTTGTTATTTTCTAACTTAGGAAACTATTAAAGTAACAATTTTATTGATGTTTTTTTATTATTACCGATGCCTTAATATACTTTTGTTATACATATTAGTTATTGGAAAACATGTTTCTAGTTCGTTTTTACTAATCGTTTTTACTAATCGCATGTCGTCCCTGTGGGGCGAAAAGTCACTATTTGCTACTATTTGCCTAATGAGACGAACTTAAGTTTTCCTTAACGTTAAAACTTAAAGTTTTGCGTAACCTTACATTTATTTTAATGAAAATAACAAAGTTTATATTATAGAACTATTGATTACTTAAAAAAAATAAATATATAATATATATATATATATAATATATATATATATATATATATATATATATATATATATATATATATATATATGTATATATATATATATATATATATATATATATATATATATATATATATATATATATATATATATATATATATAATAATGTTGTATTGTCTTAAGACAATTTCAACAATTTCAAGACCCAATCATAACGTGTCTTAAGCGAGGGAGCGTATTATGCGGGAAATGGAAAGTAAAATGTATTATGTCCTAATTTCGTAAATATAGATTGAATGTACGAGAACAACATCGTGACTTACACCATAAATCTATTTTTAAATTATGTTATTAGTAGATCACTTATTTTATCACATGCAGTGCTTCGACTAAAAGCTATATGACGTCTTTAACAGTAACTGTTAATAATAATGCATAATTGTTGATATTTTTATGCCATAATTTGATTATTTACAAAGAAGAAAATTTAAATTTAAGTTTTGGATGACGTCATATGACTTGTATCACGCGTAGAGAGAGAGAGAGAGTGCTCTAATCGTTTAAGTACATACCGATACATATTTTCAGTTTTAACTGCTATATAAGATGCTGTGTGGCGCAGAGGCGATTGAGTCTGCCCATAAGCAAGACGGTTTGTGGGTTCGATTCCCACACGTGCAGAATAAATTATTTTAATTTTCTTCGCTCTGGTAACAAAGCAAAAGCCCGCAAACGGCAAGCGGAGTGTCTTAGCACTAGGTTCTCTCTGCCTACCCTGCTATGTGCGGCATACAGCGTGAAGCTAAAAGAAAAAACTGCTATACAAGATATACTACCTTCCTACAAGTATTCTATAGTACACAAATATTGTATTGTATAAAGTGTATTTTCGTATTCCAAGTGATGCGAAATGACGAAAATAATGGTGTAAGATGACTTGGGTAGGGTATTTTTTTAAAGTGCTATTCCACACAAGAAATGAAAACATGTAGGTATGTAGAACATAATCAAAGTTTTAAAGTAGTGTATAACCCACTTATTGAAGTAATAGTATCCAAAAGGCGCTAGTTCGAGTTCCGGTAGGTAAACTAAACAATACATTTGGTATTCTGATATATAATAATATTCTTTATTGTACTAAAAAAAAAACATATGGGTAACAACATTAAAAAAAATAGTACACAAAGGTGGACTTATCCCTACAAGAGATCTCTTCCAGCCAGCCTATGGTAGTGGATGAGTTTTTAGGCAGCGAAGTAAGTAATAGTGAAGTATATATTTCTGAGAAAACATATATTGGAGATGCATTCATTATCCTTAAGGAAAATATATTGTTGTAAATATTATCTACTACACACAATACTACTACTGCATATTGTGTTACATTAGAATTCAATTTATGTAAAAATATTTATTATGTTTTCATATGTAATTACCATTATATATTACAACGTATTTTTTATCAATAGTTTTTGCACCTCTCTGCATTCTAGTGAAACAAAAACAACAAAAAGCAACTCGTACTCGTAACTAGTATTTCGAGCTTACTAACGAAGTTCAGCGGAATGTATAATTTACAAATGAACTACAAAATATTGACAATTAACTACAAAATATGTTTATAGTAACATTCTTTATTTAGATTTTTTATTTAATTTAAGTATACTGTTATAAATGTGTATCTTAAGAGAGGTATGGGGAGATTTCCTCCATCCAGCACAGTAAGCACGACACAGGCACGGGTTGATCATTTAGGTCAACGAAGTACAATTTATAAACGTTCAAAATTTAAAATAGTGGAGGGTTTTTTGTATTTAATAAACTACAGGTACATAAATTGTTTTTTTTTATTATTTTTATTTGTTTTTTAATTCTTTCTTCGAGGTAGGTATATTTTACAAAAAATAAGTAAGTATAGGTTAACGGAAATTACTCTATAGCTTCGATTACGCGTACTGATTACGAATTTCGTACAAAATGCGTAAAAAAATATACTTTCGTATATTTGGTTGCATGTCTTAAAAATATTTTTTTTGTGGGTCAAGTGACCCTTACTCATCAAAGTGATGTGAAGTGACCTCCATTCGATCTTGACAGATGGACAGACAGACAGGCGGACATCAAAGTGATCCTATATAATCTACAGAAGCTCTTTTAATTATAATGTGACTATAATAAAGATTGGGGAAAAATATTTCAAGACAAATTTTAATTTTATGCACATTCCCTATTGAGGCTTGGGAATATGGGAGGGAGCCCGGACTCGAGCACCATCCACATCGGACCCGAGCCAGCCGTTAAGTCGGAGATGTTCAGATACCTTGGATCCATTATGCATGAGTCCGGAGGCATCGACTACGATGTCCATGCCCGGGTTAGCACTGCTTGGGCCAAATGGCGGGAGGTCACTGGTGTGATCTGCGATCGCAGAATACCGCTCAAACTCAAAGGCCTGTTTTTCAAGAGCATGATCCGACCAGTTCTTTAATATGACAGCGAATGTTGGCCAGTACTATCTCGGCACACACATCTCGGAGCTTCACGTCACGGAGATGAAGATGCCGAGGTGGATGTGTGGCGTAACTTGGGCTGACCGCATACGCAACGCATTCATACGAGGTAGTCTTGGGGTCCGTGAAGTAGCGGATAAGCTCCAAGAGCTGGCGTCTGGGAATGGTATGGCCACGTTTTGCGCCGGCCTAAGAAGTACGTCGGAAGAAAATGCCTTGATATGTCTGTCCCTGGAGTAAGACCCCCCGGACGCCAAAGGAAGCGATGGCTGGACGTCGTGACGCAGGACATGAGAGCCAAAAGACTAACAACTGAGGATGCTAACAACCGTGCAAAGTGGAGTCGATTAAGTAAGAAAGCAGACCCTGGCAGTAGGCCGGGATAATGCTAAGTAGAAGAAGATTTCCTATTGATGCCGCCTGGGCGTTGGACAAAGTCGCAACTGTCTCATTTTCATCTTCATCATTTGGAAATAGGGAAAAATTCATAATCGAACTTAGGTTCCGTCGAGATGTTACTGTTTCCGAGCATCAATATGGATATAACCTATAACCTATGGACGTCATTTGCATGTGACGTTTGCAGACCTGCAGCAGGCCTGTGTGAAATTAAATGTATGAAATTGATTGTGTGTCTCAAAGGTGTACGGGCAGGCACACAGTCAACCTAGCTATTGCGATCTAAAGGGATTCTAGAAACTTATATTGAAATTGTCAGAGACATGTACAACAAATGCATGACCATAAACCTAATAAGTTGACATCGGATTATATGCATTTGCATGTTTGCATATGCAAATGCATATAATTGTATTTTTATAGCGTTATTGCATATTTTCGTACTTTTTCGTTGATAGTGCATATGTTACGCACATGTAAATTAGTTAGGCCATTTTAGGACTGAATGCACTGCGATTCTCTGCAAAGTTAGTGAAAAGCGAATACCTTCATCGAAAAAATATCAAAACGATCAGCATGCGACATACTGCTTTTCATTTAGCTGCAAAACAGAAACCTACAAGAAGTCGACAACAACTTCTATTCATCTTCTAATTCAGATGAAAGTTTTTAGAACAAACAAGAAATTGAATTCAACAAAGATTTATGTGCAATATTCGGTTTCATCAGTTAAATATCGAAGTATGCCCGAAATTCCTTAAGAAACATTGCACTAATCAGATAATTCCAAAAGAATCTACAATAAGAAAAAACTAGAATCCATATAAAAAGTAGTTGACAAATTTGATAGATCAGACGCCATCGTCATCAAGTCAATTATATGTTATAATAATAATAACAAAATTTGTATTTTGTTATTATTATAACTATACAAATATATATAATTCTATTAATTTAATGGGAAAATAAATCTACATTGTAATATTCTTTTTGATTGTGCATATTTTGCCCTTTTTTAGTGCATATTTTGGCATTTTGATAGTGCATATAATCCTACTAATAAGTAATAACTTATATTGTGACTTAAATATAATAGTTGGACAATATAGGCTTCGGTATCGAGCGTCTCGCTCCCGTCATCAGTATGAGTAATATAAACTAACTTGATGTTTTGCGACTCAGATTAATAACATTGTTAATATATTATAATTAATTATATATGAAAAAAGCAAAATATATATATTATATATTCACAAAAACATTAATATACATATATAATATTTTGAATGCAAGAAATGAAAATACAATTTTGAAATTTAATGTTTATTTAGAACATTTAATTTAGCTCCTCCTGTATAAATGGATGTTTCAAGCAATCAGTTGCTGATATTCTTTGGTTTGTGTCCAATATTAACATTTTATCTAACAAATCTTTTAATTGTGTTATCTTTTTTTCTTCCATACTTGTAGGATTTTTACAACTTTTCTTCAGTTCTTTATTCAGGTCTCTAGTAATAGTGATGTTCTGAATTTCTTCAACTTTTTCTCGTCCAGTGAATTCATCTTTCTTGTGAAGAAGAAAGTTATTATTATAATTAAAATGTTGATCCTTAAATTTTCCCTTTCTTAATATCCTGCTAGGTATTTTGCCTTTTAAATCCATGAAATATTTTAGCATTTTATTATTTGAATTGCCTGTAAAGAGAATTTTTCCAGTAGCCATTTCAAATATTGTGCAGGCAGTTGACCAAACATCTACACTGTGCTTGAAAGGAACTCCAAGTATGATTTCTGGTGCTCTATAAAATCTTGATACTAAATATGGTGTAGGTTCATTGTCAGTTATTTTTGCTGCTGAACCAAAGTCACAAAGTTTCAGAACGTTCTTCTTTTCATTTACTAAAATATTATCAGGTTTAATGTCTGCATGTATGACACTAATTTTCTTTAAAAGTCTCAATGCCAGGAGCAATTGTCTACTATAACTTATCAATGCTTTAATATTAATACCATGGCTTCTGCCATATTTTTTTAGAACACTGCGTAGATCCATGTGAAGAGGTTCAAGAACCAAACACAGATGGCCTCTGTGCATGAAATGTGAAAGGAATTGCACACAATGATATTTATTGTCTGGATCGGCATCAATGATTTCCTTTAAAATTACCATTTCTTTTAAACCAGTTTTGTACATTAAATCATTACTTCTTATGATTTTTATTGCAACTTCTTTATTATTTTTAGTATCTTGTGCTTTTACAACATTAGCAAATACACCTTGTCCTAATAAGGCTTTGATTGTGTACTGATTGATATTTATTATATCACCAACTTTCACATTATAATATCCATCAGCATCATCCCAGTTGTCCTTCAACTGTGCAGTTTCCTTGCTGTTGTCTTGTATAACATTGTCAGAATTATTTAGGGGAGCAAAATCTTCTTCCGAAAACATATCAGTAGTATCTTTGGCAGATCTTATTTTGACAGATGAGGCCTTTTTACTATCATTGTTTATACTATGAATACTTAAATTATTAGATGTCACATTTTCAAAACTTAAATCTTTTTTTGATTCTGTTGTATGCAATTCTTCTAATAGTTTTTTTCTTTGTTCTCGTCTTTGTTCTATAATATGCTCTTCATCTTCAGAATCTAATGTACCAAAATCTTGTGCATATTCTGGGGAAAGTTCTTTATGTTTATTTTTATTATATACTGATTTTTTACTTTGAATGGTTTCTGTATTAAAAACTTCATTGGAACCTTCATCCCAATATTTGCGTTTCCTTGAATTTTCTCTTATTTTGTTTTCTGTTTTACTTCTGGTCTTCTCCATAGTTTTGAGTTCTTGTCTTATAGATTCTCTTTGTTTCATCAATTCTTCTATACTAGTTTTTAATGGTAGAGGTGGTGTTTGACTTTCTTTAAAGTAATATTTAGAGTTTTCATTGCTTCTTTTTCTGTTACTAGTTTTAAAATCTTTTGAAATATATTTTGAATTCCTTACATTTTTTTCAGCCATTTTATGTTATTCACTTTAGACAACACAATATCTTTAAATTTTTACTCTCTGCACCTGTAAAAAGTAACATTTGTTTTTGGATTTAGTAAATGTTCAACAAAAAATAAACTATTGATGATAACCAAATTAGTATTATTGATAAAAATGTGATTTATAAGCATAGTATGTCATATGTATGATAGTTTGTTTTGTTTAACTTGTCAATTTTATAAAAAAATGTCATATCATATATTTGACATATCTTGGCAGGCAAATGGAGTACTATGTACTATTATTATCATTGATTACATTTCCACCCTGCATTTTGTCATCAGCCAACATTACTCAGTTTATCTTTTCATGTTGTTTTTGATGAAAATTCTTATTTCATGTCCTCCATATAAATAGTCCTTCTAGTCACTTTACTTTTCCATCCATGGTTATCTGGTTATTGAAAATCAATAGGTAATTAATAATATACACCAAATTATCTCAAATGTTTAAACAAAAAAATTGCTGTATCACACATAGAGTAATTACAATAGTACACACGGCATGAAATTTGTCCAATTTAAAGTCAAAATTACTAGCTGTATTTAATATAATATACTATATTGACTTTAAATGGCGAATTAAAAAATTCATGTTGTGAGCACTGGGTAGTTCCATCTCCACAATTTTGGAATAACATATATTCTTTATATACTTTTGAATAATTTTTTTATAAAACACTGGTACAGAATCATAACATTTCAATGAATAAAGACACCAATCTGATTCAAAGTATAATCTTCATTAGTAAAATTATTAGCACAAAATTTATCGTCACAATTTATAATGATAATGTAAAAGGTACAATGCAATGTAACATTACATTTAATTTGTCTATCACTGAATGAAATTTGTAATTATTATAATTTTATGCATATGTGTAACCTTTCTTTGAACTACTTTTGTTAAATGGACAACCACAGATCACAGTTTACAGATTCTCATTTCATATTTTACTGACGTCTACGCAGAGTAATAGGTTAAATAGAAATATAAACATAAACAAAAATATTTAAATTTAATAATTATGTACGTGTTTTATTTCAGTTTAATATAATTTTAACAAAAATGACAAGAATACTTTGTTATATTATTATTAATAGAACTATTCTGTAGTCTATTGTTTGACTATGCCTACGGCGTATAGTAAATTGCTTGTGTAAATATATTCTGTGCTTAAAGCTGTCAAGTGTCACAGTTCGAGCGAAATTTTAAATCTATCATATAACCTTAAAAAATTTTGCTGATATAAATGTGCGAGAAATATTAAATAAAACCCATCATGTCCTTTTTACATAACTCACTAATAAAACTATCGACTAATAACTGTCTCCGTTATATAGTTCCCTACAGAAGCATTCATGTTACTCAAGGTATATTTATGGTAAAATAATATTTACTAAAATATAATTGAGATTTATTTATTATTTCTTTTTTTAGCTCATCATTTGTATTCGATATCCGCATTAGGAATTGATGGATATTTACAAACAAGAAAAAGGGTCCGCGAGCAATTTGAAAATTTCTCCGATAAATTTAAAAGTAAAATGACTGAATTCGCTTCAGATTCTACAAATATGATTTTTACTGAAGACCTTAAAAATATCATACATATAGCTGAACCAACTGACATAGATTTAGTCATGAAAATGATAAAAAAGTATGTTTTTAAATCGCGTTAACATGTAGCATAATATTTACACAAGTATGAATCTCAATTACTATATTTGCAGGTTTAACACTCAAAAAACTGAATTTCGATTTGGTTCTTTTATTTTTGGGCCAATAGTAATGAGAATGTTTCATTTTTTGGATGCTCCCAATGAGGCAATCAAAGTACGTTACTACAATTTTAGAACTTTAAAATTATCATTGTATCTTTTTCGTGTGCATGTACTGTAAATAATAAATTAATAAGTCTTCTTTCTAGTGTTTTGAAGATCCAGCAAATGAAGAATTTTTTGCTCAATTAGTATCATATCAGATACTTCTGGACCTCCTGTATAACTGTCAAATGTATGATGAAATGTATAGAATATTTGAGAAAATCCAAGATAAACAGTTGAACATGACAAAATTTCCTAAATACCCAGTGGTTTTGATATTAGGAGCATGCTATAAACAGGTAGTTATTATGAATTTAATAATTAAAAGCTAGAAGATGACTGCAGTTGATCCAAGGATGAATAATGAAGTTGTCTATGAAGTCTAAGAAAGTCATTAGATAAGTTAGACAAATTGTCTTATTTATATTAACTTAGTTTTTTATTAAATTAGTCTCACATAATAGAAAAGCACTAGTAAAACTAAGCCAAGCAAACCAGCCAACCTGTTATATTATATCTGGAATCAAAGTTTTTTTAATGAAATTTTAAATAATATTATTTTCTGTACCCATTTAATTTTCTAGAATACCCCTAAGAGTTTAGAGTATGCAACAAAGTTATGGTCAGAAATGATAGAAGTTGGTACGGTACCATTGAGGAGATCAGCCTCTTTTATAGCAGGTATTAAACATAAAATTTATAAATGAATATATAAAAATAAAGCTATGGTCGCTAAAACTAGTATACCCTTATAAAGATAGCTTTCATGCTTGCTTAATTCAAGTTTGTTCAAGTCATTCAAGTATGATTTTTTTAACAATATATTAAAATCATAATAGGCTATGATAATATATATTAGGTGAAATAAATGCAGATAATATAGCCTTTTATTGATACAATTTATCTATTAGTAACATTATATTAAAAAACATACTAAAAATTCCTTTTTTCAAGTTATTGTGGTACAAAATAATTTATAATTTAACATATTTAAAATTTTACAGCACTGGCATTAAATCATGGGGCACCGCACCTAGCACTGGAGTCATTAACTTTACAAAAACCTCACTATATTACAGTTAGGAATATAAGGGTATGTATTATGGGAGTATATATTGATTTAGTGAATTTATTCTCAATGATCAACCTCACCTGGCAGCAGTAGTACCGAGCCATAAGTTACTTATTAAACAAAAATATACAAAAAATACTGATAATGCTGTGTTCATTAATAGCGGATAACAGTGTTTATTTTTATGTTTTAGGCAGTAGCATTAGCACAGTTAGGTCGGTTAGAAGAATCATTAGCAGTATTACGAGGGGTGTTGAATATTGATAAACCAGATCAAAAGGACAAACACACATTCTTTGAAGAAACAGTATGTAGATTTTCAAATTTTAACCTTTCAATATTCAATTGTTATAATTTGCAAGTGCAATAAATGAAAAATATAAAATACATAGAATTTTTTTTTCAAGCAACATTAATGTAGAGAAAATGAGAAATTGTCGGTATCAAAATCGTGGGAAACGAACCAACACCTTTTGAAATTTGTTTGTGACTTGATGACTTTTAATAGCATATTTTTTAAATAATATTATTTTTTTTCCTAATCTTTATTAAATAATTCCTAATCTTATTTAATAAAGATTAGTTTCAAAATAATATTATTTAAACACACATATATATTATAAATAAAAAAATATTATTAAAAGATTTTTTTAATGATTCAGAGTAAAATTAAAAATAAATTAAATTCCGTTAGATAACAAAAGTGCGAGAAGAAATGGAGAAATCAAAAAATAAGGATGCCCTAAAGGAATTTAAAGATATTGAAAAAGCACTCAAGGATCGAGGACTAATTGATAAACAGGTAGTGTTAATAGAGACAATTGCACCACTATGTACTTATTACATTAAAATGTGGAAATTATACAATATTATTTATTATAAACTTGTTATTTTATATAAACATGTTGAAAATAACACCTGTACAATTCTCTGGTGTGCAAAGAATGATGGGCCTTGTACAACATGCAGTAACATCCTCAGATAAATGCATTCGCTGTTATTGGAATGAATCACGTAGGCTCTGACAAGAGCATCCATTTTTTTTTAATCTGGGGAAACCTCCGAGGTGGCATTTACTTTGGTTCGAACTCTGATTCTGTGTATATCAACGTGGAACTCTGTCATATAACTTTAAGAATGCTGTTAATGTTGTTATGCTGTTAATGGTTTATAAACAACTTCTAATATAGTCTTTGTCTGTTTTCTAAATTAACTGCAAGCTGGACTATTGTGGGTTTCCAGTTGTGCACTTCAAATGATTAATCAATGAAGTCGTTCAGATGGAGGAAGAATTCCTTCCAATTTTTTATTTTCCTTATAAGCAACACAGTGGAAATTTTTGGAGACCTTTTGATTTGATGTGTTTATTTACGACATAACATCAGAAGTATTTAAAATGATCAGTGTTCCCTTACAATACTGTACATATGTCATACATATTTATACCTTAACCTTCCTCTTAAATCTTTCTATTTATAAAAAAAAACCACATGAAAACCCATTGCGAAATTTTAAAGATCTTAAATCTATTACGGAGAGACTTGAGATTGTGTTATAGTATAAAACAATATTTAAATAAAATTTATACTATATAGTCATATAGTTGAAGTAGTCGTGAGTCGTGACGATGGTTTGAGTCTGATCGCCACACATTTATTATATTCAAACTATTTCCATTTTCTCGCTCTGGTAGATAAATCGCGGCGTTGATGACAACGACGACAAAACATTTTTTCTTCTTAGCCTGATATGAAAGAAAAAAGATTAAAAAATTAAAAAGGCTTTCCTATTTATTGAAATTATTTTGTAGACGCTGGATCAGTTAATCACATCGGATATAACAATAAGAACTGACAAGCAAAACTTTCCAAGAGGCATGCCACGGATACAAGGGAAACGCCAAAACAAAATGGACTATAGATAAAAAAAATTGTGCCAAAAATAGATATTTAAATGGTATATTATATTAATTTCAAAATTTTAAAATGGATGCTGGGGTTGTTCATAACTGAAATAAATAGAATATCAAGAGTATATTGGTTATCAAATATAATTTTGCATTCAATGTCAATGAATAACAGAATTATTTCTGTTTGTTTTTTTTTTATTATAAAACAATGAAACTAATTACATATCTATATTTGGCGTAATTCTAACCAAATATCATTTATGAGTGATTGTGTATAAGTATTTTGTATGGAATGTAGAGTCAACTGGATGTAATTTGTCGCTTAATAAAAATATATAACAATTCTTTGTTTTTATTTTCTTAATGTACATTGAGCTTTATTATTATCGAAATCTTTTAAATATGGGTAGGCTAGGCTTAAGGTTTAGAAATTCCATTTACAGTGTAATATAAAGAAATTTTTTTTCACCAAGTCTTTTTCAATATATTATGATGAAGTTTGCATGTTTTTAACACAACAATTTTCATATTCGTTGGCAGTTTTAGTAGCAAGCTGATTAGATTTGAGCATAGAGCTTCAAGCTTACTTTGTTGGTAACAAATACGCAACTGATTTATTTTTGCTTGTCATAGAAACTAAAAAATAAAGGTACATCCCGCGTTAAGTAAGATTTCCGTTCGGAATCGAGACATTACGTTAAGTGGCGGCGCCGTCAATTTTATTCATTTCCATTAGTTAACTACTATAATAAATGTCAAACTTCTATTAAGGTATAAATTAAAATATTTCCCGATTTGGATTTGAACCTAGGGCCTATGAGCTCCCTATGACTTATTTTTTTTAAGTGGTAATCTACACCAAGATAGAAAATGACTTTTTTTTATTTATCCCGGTACGTATTTTTAATTTTTTTAGTTTTTCTTTAAGTATTTTCCTATTAATTATTTATTCTTTAATATTACTAAAAGCAACCGTTATCTACGCTTTCAATTTATTCTGACCTTTTAAGAACTTCTAAACAAAACAAACTGATATAACTCATAAAATGTTATTTCATTGTGGATCCAATAGGTACCGTAAGTTTGCGTAACAAGCTCCAGCACACCAAACATCTGGGAATGAGAACAAAAGCGCGAGGGTGTTGATTATTCTATTAAAACTTAGACAGAACTCATTGACAACTTAAAACAAAGTTAAACTGAAACGTGTGAATATGCGTGTAGCACTTGACTATTCAATGGTTGCTTTATATAGACACTAGCATATACTGCGGCTTCGTCTCCGTGGTTAAATGAAATTAACATATACATATGTGCATGTACATAGACATATACATAAGTGCTCCTGGTAGCTTAGTCGCCTGTAAACGCGACGGTTTGTGGGTTCAATTCCCACTCGGGAGAATGAACGATTTTAATTTATATATATATATATATATATATATATATATATATATATATATATATATATATATATATATATATATATATATATATATATATATATATATATATATATATATATATATATATATATATATATATATATATATATATATATATATATATATATATATATATATATATATATATATATATATATATATATATATATATATATATATATATATATATATATATATATATATGCGTCCGCCACTTTCCGTCCGAATTAGACATTTTCGAGACGAGCGTGCTGAGTGGCGGAACTCAATGACTTTTTTGTCTTAACAGGAGAATTGTATATAATGCACTATCTCTACTGGGAATCCACCCCACAACCATCGCGTTTACAGTCAGACGCTGTTCCATTGCGCCAAAATTACTAGTAAATATTAAATTCAAGAAAAATAAGCTTATTAATATAAAACAACTGATAGCAGCTTTTCCGGTTACGTACCTCTAAAGGATGAGGATATATATATATATATATATATATATATATATATATATATATATATATATATATATATATATATATATATATATATATATATATATATATATATATTTATTGTGTAATTGAAATATAGACTTTCAAAAACATCAATAGAGACCTTGAAACGTAAATTCGACTATAATAAACTAAAGTAAATTCGACTTAATTACGACGCCGTCGCTTCACTCCATTACTCCATTCGACAACGGAAATTGGTAGCACCGGGACGATTTCCGTATTATGTTTGAGTTAAAATAACGCAATTGCCTGAGTCTATTTTATAGATGAGCTTCTGTTTCTGTTGTATTTGATAATTGATTTCATACATTGAATAAGAACAATTTACACAATATTTTTGTTATTCTTAAAGTGTGGATCTACCCTAAGGATAGAAAAATACTCAAAGAAAACATATTCAATTTTGAACGCACCAGGATTTACCCGCGCTTCATGGAAACCGTCTAAGCGCTCTGACCACTGTGCTCTTCTTCTTGATCAAGCTGCGTCGAAATTCTTATATTATTTTTGTTTCATGAAACGCGTTTTCAAATCCCGCTGCGTTCAAATTTATATATTATCTTTAAGTATCAATCTACACAATTTGAGGTCATCTTTGTGCTGTGAGAAAGCACAAAGCAGCGTCTGACTGTAAATGTGATGGTTGTGGGTGTAATGCACAATTTCACAGAATAATAAATTAATTTAATTACATCTCTTTGGTCAAAAAACGAGAAAAGAGTTGAAATCCGCTACTCAATATGATCGATGTCTGTCTGAGTAAGCTGGTTTTTTTCATCAGCACCTAACTCCCACCTAACAGAAACACTCAGATTACTGAGTTATTTGTTTAAATTATTTTATTTACGGTTTTAGTTGTTATACGGTTTTAGAGATACTAAAATGATGAGTATTTAATATTTGTTGATTATTAAGTTATTGAATATTCATTTGTTTGTGATACATTTAATTTATGTAACTATTACTATAAATTATTATTAGAAGGAGCTGGGAACAGTGTAGGTGGCATCAAAATGGTCAGCCAGATAGATATTTGTTACGGCAGGCACCCTCTGAAGAAGTATCTCCAAGAGAGATTCTTCTTCAGACATATATAACAACATATGGGAAACATAATATATAATAACATAAAAAAACAAAACAAAAACTTAAATAATACTAAAGCTAAAAAATAGCAGTTTACTAATTTCTCAAAAAAGTCTTATCTTTTATAGACCTTTTAAAATATGGCCCAAAGCACTTTAGTTTAAAAGGCAGAGCGTAGTAGTTATTGAGGAAAAGCCTGGTTAGACTGAAACACATTTTCTGATTCATTCCTTTCACTCTAAATTACATCCAACATTAAATATAATTTTATATTTATCTAAGAACAACATATAGATTTCTTCTCAGGAAAGAAATGTAACTGCAGTTGTGTGGATTGTCGTACTTTTTATTAGGTAACGCCATGTTTTCCTTTACTTTAGATATTTATATAACATCGGCCTCCCACATTTATTTCAGTTGGTTTAAGTGTTGCCGG
Source organism: Dione juno (assembly GCA_037127375.1). Lineage (NCBI taxonomy): Eukaryota > Metazoa > Arthropoda > Insecta > Lepidoptera > Nymphalidae > Dione > Dione juno. The sequence continues at coordinate 2,355,688 of JAXRJS010000061.1, read as the reverse complement.
AGGAACACTTTCGTTGATGGCTATATAAGCCTATTCTGGAGCGACAGGTCCTACAGCACACTCCACAGGCGAAGGAACCGACAACTCTTTTCGGCTAATGTACGAACCAGGCTATATCATACCTTTCTTGCAAACACCCGCTTTCTCCAATTCGCTCTGTCTTTAGCGAGTAAGTACATAAAAATCTATTTAGTCTCCATAAATTACTCGGCAAGTAAAAGTCATATCCGGGTCCACGTTTACTTTAAAACACCCAAGTTAAAGCTTATCACATAAAAATAAAGAGATTAATATAAATATCGATCATGTGCGAGTACTACTCGTGCACCGAGAGTTCCGATCTATTTTAGCTTTACAATCATAAATTTGCGGTCCTATCCCCTTATTTGTACGAAGTGAACTACAGATAAAAGCTTGGAATGTTTGTTCTTATAAATTACCAATTTCAGATTTTTCCCTTCATTTATACTCTAAGTTTTCACTTGTCAAATTTCATAAGTCAAGGTCAATGAAGTACAACTTACAAGAGTCGACAAACTTAAATTTGCGGTCGTTTGCACTAATTTTGTATGAAATGAACGACAGGATTTGTAATGGTTTCTTTAATAGTAATGGCTTTTGTTTGTTCTATAAGTTCTAAATTATTTCCAAATTTCATAACTGTAGGTAAACGGGAAAACCCTATATTGTAGATATATGATTAGGTACGGAACCCTAACAATGGAAACTTTTGTGAAATAAATAATATTAATATTAGCTAAAATTGTAATTTATAGGCTATAAATATATATATATATATATATATATATATATATATATATATATATATATATATATATATATATATATATATATATATATATATATATATATATATATATTTGTGTTTCTATTATATAATTAATTATAATAACTAAGGAATATCGGAATTAATTTAATTGGTCGTTAATTTTGATTTTCCGTGTGGACGCACACTGTAGAAACATATTTATTTGCAGCCCTCTTGGTAGAATACGAGATTTTTATGTAAGAGTGCAAAAAAATCTGTGGTGAAAAATGAAATAAAATTGATAATTGAATAAAAGAAAGAGTATAGACAAAAAAACTGATGATGATTAAAATGAGTTCATTAAATAAATCAATTAGAAAATAATCTTGAAACTGGAAATGTTCTTAAAAAATCAATTTTTTTAAAAAATTGTATCTATTTATACAAAATTTACAAAGCTAACATTTTTAAAAAGTTGTTAGGAATATTAAAAAAAAAGTTCAAATGAAATTTTATTACTTTCTCATAAATTTGAGCTCGTCTCAATTATACAAAACTAACTGGGAATAAATGAATGATTTGAATGAATGAATTATGTTTTCTAAAAAGTATTTTTCTTTATTCAGTGTGGAATAATGAGTGGAAACTAATGAAAATAACTTAGAAGTGTTGAGTTTTGAAGACTTTGTTGTCTGTCTGTATGTAATTCTTATATTTTTATATTTAAAGAAATCAACATTACATGCAAATAATGTACAAAGGTTCGTTTAGTTCGTTAAATCATTATTTTAAATTACTGTTTTAAAAAACGGTTTTATTTGTCATCATCTGTCATTATCTGTTGTAAATTCATTCAAGATAATGTCATATTAATATGTCAAAATAAATATAACTCCCATGCTTCAATTCGCCGCTAGGGGTGCTAGGACAGTGGGTGGTTTTCAAAATGTCAAATGCTAGTGAATAATCACTGATGGCATTTGTGGGTTTATTTTGTAAAATTTGTAAATATTTAGTGACATTTTATTTACTTTATGCCCACACACTTGTGCTTATTAAATTTACATTTTTCTTCAATTTCTACGCCGGAATGATAAACAAATACATCAATATTAGCATAAAATAAATATAAACAGATGCTTTTATTTATTTATCATTATATTCTGATATTTTTAACTTCACTCTGTATCCCGAACATAACAGTAGGCAGCGGGAATCCCACTTTCCCCTCATTTCGAGATATTAAGCGGCTAAATTCAACAAGGCGCTTTGGCATGACGAAAATGATTAATTTCCCAGGTGTGAATCGTACCCTCAACCGTCGCGTCTTTAAGACTCAGATGCTGTGCCGCTGCGCCACAATGTTATCATATTGTATTATTGGCCATTTCTATCATCTAATTTGACTTATATATAAAATCTATTTATTTATTTTCGCTCAAATTGTAATCAAAACGATAATCGATTATTATTAAATTTATTATTTTGTAAATATTAATTGTAAATATTACATACCTGTACAAAATTCTTTATTATAAATAAAAGATAATATCATACAGCTTCACGCTTATCCCGTTTAGGCTAGGCAGAGAGAACTTAGAACTAGAACTAGATGTTTTTTTAGTTCGTAGAACTCAATAACTATCTCTTGATTCTTGAATCTGAAGTGGAAAAATGACAAATATCCATTCCAACAATATTGAACCGTTTACAGTCATATTATTCCATGACGCCTAGGATGGCGGAAAAATGGATAACAATTTGTAATAAGCTCTTCATAATATATTTCATTTACGAAATGCAAAATTAAACGAATACAAATGTTATTTAAAATTATATATTCATCATCACCGCCCACGTCTCGAACCCTCTGGGATATGTTCTTCGTACGGCCTATTTAATTATATTTATTGTAACAACGTATGACTAGTTAATGTTTTATTGAAACATTTTGTGCGTTGGCAAATAAATTAGACTCTTTTAAATATAAGATACAAGTATATATTCTTTTTATCAATTTCACTTCATGAAAGGTCACAAAAATTGTAGCTTAGGTTTTTTTTAATATAGATAGATAGATCTATTTTCTTTATACATATGTATATCGTTCACTATACAATATAGTGAACGCATTCAGGAAGTCAAAGTGGAACAATAGAACGTTGTTGGTATAAATTAAGCCTTGGTTGAGTCAATACAAATCCGGACCGTTTGGACAATATGTTAGGAGTTCCAATTGTCGATTGTTCAGATGGCTTTAACATATAAGGTCAAGCTCACAGAATAATAATCTTGTATTTAAATATTGTACGTGTGCTTGTCACCCTACTTATAAAGGGCTGGACAGATATGTAAAAAAATTATAGTGTATATTTGAATAGGTTCATAAATAGTTTAAAAATATTATATTCGTATTATTTTTATTGGTAGGTGACGCTGAATTCGTTAAACTATTAGATATGATATCTAAAAGTTTATTCTAGTGACGCATCTTTTTACAGCAACTAGGTATATAAGTAATACTGCAAGTGGTAGGTATATGTACACCGGGAAATAGTGCGGGGAAAACACTTTCATAGATGCCATGTAACAAAAAATCTATTTCAATTTCAATTTCCTTGCTCTTTGACAACAAATAAAAGATGCTTTGTAACACGGTAAGACATCTTTATGGAATGATTTACCACCTTATATTTGGCATTAAAAATCGTTTAATGTTTTTAAAAATCCCTAAATCGTTATTATTTGGAACAACAAAAGGAATTATGACTTATATGTTACATATTATATATGTAAATATACCTATGTATGTATTAATTGTATTTGTATATATTATATTTAATAGGTACAGTATGTATATATGCATGTATATTATGTATGTTTAATTTATCCAGTTTTATTTGTTTTTAATTTTCTGTCTTTGTTTTTTAATCACTACAAAAGTATCTTACACTTTTGAATGTTAAGTTGCCTTAGGTTACCTGTAAGAGATTACTATTAGTAATAAGGTGCCTTTGCATATTATTTTTATGTGTTACATAATATTTATTTATCTGTATGGTTAATTTTTCTTATATTTTTGTTAATAAAGTTATGGAATAAATAATTATCCATCTACAATAATACTTTTAAAAGTAATACAACATAGTTACTAAAAGTAATATAATTTGTTCCACGCCAAACGCCATAAATAGCGTAGCTTAGTTGCACTAGTTGTACGCAAATTGCCGGCTAATCCTTTACCCTGAAGGCGGTGGCATCACGATATACCTAGTTGCCGAGTCGAGTAATGACCCATACTGCGGTAATCTCACTAACGACTATTGCGAAATTAGCTGTTTTGGATAGAGTGCAAGAATAGCATAGCATTTTGATAGGATAGATCAATTATGATAGTGAAGTGAAATAAAGAATAAATTTGATCAGATCTGTTATTTTAATTTTAAAGATTTTATGCTGTTTCTACTAAACAATCAAATTAAATCACAAATTTTTTTTTCAATTAGATTATTATTAATAATACAATTATATACTATACTAGCGACCCGCTCATGGTTTTGCCCGCTTAAGTTAGCTAGATTTCGTTCTTCTATTTTATACTTACGTCACAATACAATCCTTCGATTTTCTCGTCGTCTTTTTTGTATCACTCTTGTCTATTATTAAAAATCACGATCAATGTACCTATATGTTTTTTGCATGTATATATCAAAACGTAAACGTAGATGTAATTAACATTTAGTCTAAGCCAATTATGTTCTAGCTTTTCTATCATAGCGTAAAAAATACAATATCCACTTTCCACACTTGAAATTTATAATCCAAATCATACCAACACTATTTATTTTTTATGTAAGAGATGTATTTATTATTTATAAATATAAATAAATAAATATTTAGTAAAAATATAATATAAATATTTAGTATATTTCAATAACTATAACGATAGCTTAGCGTTATATAAATCGACCCATTAATACATTTTTAAAATCTTTTATGAACATTGACTTTTTTATACTTTAATACTACATCAATTTCATCTATGGTCTGTAGATGACTCCAGATGTATTCTCTCTCTCGACCCCCGAGGGGGAAGAGGAAAACGGCTTCAGGGCAGTGCCCTCTTGCCGTTAGGCTCTTCCGCCGCCCATGAATATGGGCGGGTCCTTGGGTTGGGCGTTTGGCCCGAGGTAAAGTGTCCTTAAGAGGGACCAGATTTATAAGGACTGGACGAAAGGAGTGAGCTATGCGCTACGGCGGTCAGCCCGGCCGAATGAGACCCTCGGTGATCCGAGGGAGGCTCAGCCTAGGCGACCAGCGACCTTGGTAGCAGCTCAGGAATCAGAAGGAGGGGAAGGATGTCTCGAGGTAGTCTTCGGGCGTCCCGCGGACGGGAGTGCCACGAAGCGATGTCTCGGATGTGAGGGTGATCCGAGGCGTCGGCACCGTGGTAGACGCAGGCAGCTAGTTGGGTGATGTGACTCTCTAGGCTTTCGATACGGAGGTCGCGCTGAATGGTAGCGTTCCTCACGTATCTAGGAGCCTGGATGACTCGTTGGAGAGCCACATTTTGCACCGTCTCAAGGACCTTCCGAAGACTAGGTCTCGTGAGGGAGTACCAAGCTGGGGACGCGTACGTCAGATGGGGTCTGACGTACGTTTTGTACAACCCCAGCCTGGTGCGGAGGGGAAGGCGGGATCGGAATAAGGGAAGCAGCAGGGCCAGTGCAACTCGCGCTGCGTTCCTGGCTTTGGCTACCTGGGCCGACATGGAAAGTTTCTTTCTATGGAGACGCCCAGGTAGGTGACTTGGCGGGACCATTTGACCTGTTCACCCTAGAGAACAAGCGGAGGAGGCAGCTTGTGGAGCCCAAACAGCAATCGCTTGGGTCTTGGCCACGTTAATCGTGAGCCTCCACTCCGCAAACCAGTCCGGTAGCAGGTCGAGGGCACGCTGGAGTTTGAGAGCCGCGTGGGTGAGGTTCAGGGACTTAGCCAGGAACGCAATGTCATCAGCATAGAGGGCCAGTGTGACATTGTCGTGAACTGCGATGTCATTGGTATATATGGAATACAGGGTAGGAGAGATGGTACTACTCTGGGGTACCCCTGCTACGATGGGATGGCTGCTGGATAGAGCGTGGTCCACTCTAACCCGGAAGGTTCTGCCGCGGAGGAATTCGGCCAGAACCCTCACCAGGTGATGGGGAGTGCCCGCCCGGATCACTTTGTGGAACAATCCGGGGTGTTACACCCTGTCGAACGCCTTCGATACGTCCAAGAAGATCGCTACTGCCTTCTCCTACCTGTTCGTGGCGGCCGCTGTGAAGTGGAGGACGCATGCCAGTTGCAAAGTGGTCGAATGACCACTGCGAAATCCAAACTGTTCGGGGCGCGGTTGGAAGTGCGCCTCCAAGAGAGGGAGCAGTAGTGTCTCTCGAACAGCTTGGATGAGGCGTTCAGCAGAGTGATAGGTCGGTAGCCATCGGGGCGCCTTCGGTCCTTCCCTGGCTTCGGAATCATCACTACCAGGTCTTCTTTCCATGCCCGGGGGAAATATCCCAGCCGTAGGATGGCGTTAAAGAGCCTGGTGAGTGATGATATGGTCCGCATGGGGAGATGCTGTAGTGCCAGGTAAGGCACATCATCTATCCCCGGAGCTTTCCTAGGCTTGAGCCGCGCGATCGCCTTCTTCACGCTCGACGGGGAAATGAATGGCGGAGGAGGACTCGGGGGTCTGATAGGAAGGCGGTGACCGCTTGCTCCAGCTGTGCTTGGTGCTCCGGTCGCAAACTGGGATTGGGTGCGAGCTGACTCTCAAGGTGGTCTGCCAGGATTTCGGCCCTTCCTTGAGAGTCGTAGCACAGCGTGCCATCGGGGTGGAAGAGAGGTCGGATGGGGGGCGGCTTCTTGGTAAGCTGCCGGCACAGCTTCGTGAGAGACGCTTCGTCCTCGGTGGCATCACGAATCCTCGCGTCCCAACTCTCGGCATTGGAATCCGCGAGCGCTGCGCGAATACGCTCCACCAAGACGTTTAGTTTCGTCTTGGTGGCGGGCTCGTGGGTCTGCTGCCACTCACTGCGCGTCTTCCTCTTACGCGCAATGAGGTCAGCAATGTGCCGTGGAGTTGGGGGAAGTCTTACCGGACTGGCGGGGGTGGTAGCCTCACGGAGGGCAGTCTGGTTCATCGCTGTGATCGACGATCAGGTCGATCGTGGTCCCGGGGAATTTGCTATTATGAGAGTAGTGGGTGGGCTCGTCAGGCCCTTCCACTACATACCCATTCCTGTCGGCGTCCTCGAACAGCTTCCTACCCGTGGTGCACGCAATGTGGCAGCACCACGCTTGGTGTTTGGCGTTCCAGTCCCCTGCCGCTATGGTGGGGGTTGTACTACAAAGGACTTGCTTAACTTCGCTAAGTCTTGGCGTGGAGTTGGGGGGTCGATAGATGGCATACAGCCTGACAGGTTGCCTGCCAACCATTACCTCGATCCCCAGGGACTGGAACGACAGCGTAGCCAGGTCAGGAAGCGGTTGGTGCGGGATGTTACGTCTGATAGCTACAAGCAACCCTCTGTAGGCGCTCTCCACCGTATCTAGGCGCAGGATATGGTAGCCGGATGCGACAAAGGTGTCAGTGGCCCTGAGATGGGTCTCATTAATGAGAGCCACATCTACATTCTGCTGACTGAGAAGGAGCCGGAGGAAGTGGGCTCGCTGTCTCAGTCCAGCAGCGTTCCAGAACATGATGCGCAGCTTATCCATTTGTAAGCAAACGCATCATGCCTGAAAGCACGACCTCAACTGGGTCCCGATTTTCCTTAAGGACGTCGATAGCCCTGTCGAGAGTCGCGCGGGCCTCGCCTGAAACTGGGGCAGCCTGGCGCTGGGAGGATTGTGCAGCATCAGGGGCTGCATGGGTTGAACTCGGGTGGCTAGTCTGGACTGAAGAAGAAGCCGTCCCCTTTTTCTTCTTTCCTTTCGACCTCTTCTTAGACGCGCTACGGCCAGCTCCACCGTCCCTGGTGGAAGGCGGATTGGCCGGAGCCATCAGGGAAGAAGCCTGTGCGTCCGCGGCTACCATATTGGTAGAGACCGGGGCGACCGAAGCCGGAGGCTTCGAGACTGCAGTGAGGGCCAGTGTACCAGCCCTCTTATTCCTGAGTTCCCTCTTTATTTGAGGACACGAAGAATAATTGGCTGGATGGACCCCCCCCCAGTTGGCGCACGTGGCGGGCTGCTCTAATGGGCGCGGGCAGTCCTGCGCGCGATGCTCTTCTCCGCATCTCACGCAGGCCAATCTGCAGTGGCACCCATGGCTCGAGTACCGGAAGGCCTGGCAGCGGTGACACTGCGCTGGGCCCTTCCGGCTGCGCCAGGCTTCTATTTTGACACCAGGCATGTACAGCAACTCATTGATGCTGTAGATGCCTGGCACGAGGTCCGGGGTATTGACCAGGACCGCAAAGAAGATACAGCGGGCTGTATCTTCTTTGCGGTCCTGACCTTTCCTCGCCCGGATCGGCCGGACATACTCGGCCTGATACCCGAGTTCTCCCAGCGCCTCCGTAATCTCCTCAGGTGTGGTCGTCACAGGAAGCCCCCTGATGGCCACCTTGCGACTCATTTCCGAGGGGAATGCGTAGGAGAACCAACTGATCTTTTCCGTCATCTCCAGGTTGACGAGGTACCGCTGGATAGTACGATATTCGCCCTCCGACTCTGGAGAGAAGCGCACACCTTTCCCAAATGGGCGCGCGTTGTTTGCGTGTCCCAACCTCTCTTTGAGCACCCGGAAGTGGGTTGCCCAGTTGGGCAGTGTCTCCACAACGAGAGGTGGGTAGCGAGGCCTCGGTTTTGGGGCGGGTGCAGCTGCTGGAGCCGGTGCCGCCTGCGCCGCCTGGCTCGGGCTTCCTGCCTGGAGCGCATCGGCAAAGGTGACCGAGTTATCAGTAGCGGCACCCGTGGTGTTGGTGGTAGTAGAGGTGATGGGCGCGACCGTTTTAGGCGCTGGATTCTGAGCCCGAAGGCGCGGGTCCCTATAGGCTTCCGGGGCGGCGGAGCGCGGTTGCGCGCAAAGCCTTTTTGGATCAGTTTTGGGGGCCTCATCGGCGGACCTGGGTCTCCGAAAAGGGGTTAGGACTGATGTCGGCGCCTCCTCCATACAGGTATCTGCGGTGCCGACGCCCGCGAGCTCTCTCTCTTTGTCGTTGAGGAACATACAAATATGCTCCAGCAACGACTTGGAGATAGCCCCACGCTGCCGCAAATGAGACACAAGGATCATGTCCCTATGCAGCTGCGTTCTGGGCGACAGCTCCGCCTCATACCGAGACGGCGCGGATGGCGACCTCTTAGAGGACTCTACCTCACTAGCTGCGGGCCTGGAAGCCCGCTGCGGCGTAATAATTGGGTCTGTTCCACGCGGGGAGGTGGTAACAACACCCGCGGGGGGCACTGAGACCGCCAGTTGGGGGCCGGAAACACCAGTGGAGCGCACTTTCAAGTCGCGCGCCTCCAGTGTCCAGGAGTTCGCTCCAAAAGCGGGCCTGGGAATAGAACGGCCCAACTCAGTGATGCCACTGGTGACTGACACAAGGCCGGAGTCGGTTGCAGTCGGCAAGGGACCGATAAGGGGCATGCTCTGCGCAGAAGCGGTGCCCGCAGAAGTTCCTGCTCTGGAGAGGTGCGAGGCACGTGGGGGTGGTGTTAGTCCCGACCCACTGGCCCCTACGTCCGAAGGAGGTCTGGTGCGTGAACGGGAGCGATCCCGCTGTGCATTCTTTCGGCCGCTCATTTCTGAGATGGCAACGTCTTCGCTGAAAGCCCGCACACGACAACCATACGGTCAACAGAAGACCGAGAATCGACTCGAGGTGACGTCACCACGACGTCACAAAAGCGACACGGCGACAGAACGCCGGCGAAAATTATAGAATATTTAGGAATTGAATATTTAAAATTTTCTAGGACAAGAGAAAGGTTCGGGCCGTATGAGCGTAATGAACAGTGCGTACGTACAGTGCGAAGCTTGCAATCCCCGTTCTAGTGCGGTCTGTAGATGACTATGTATTCTCTATCTCGACCCCCGAGGGGGGAGAGGCCCTCTTGCCGTTAGGCTCTTCCGCCGCCCATGAATATGGGCGGGTCCTTGGGTTGGGCGTTTGGCCCGGGGTAAAATGTCCTTAAGAGGGACAAGATTTAGAAGGACTGGACGAAAGGAGTGAGCTATGCGCTACCCGGGCGGTCAGCCCGGCCGAATGAGACCCTCAGGTGATCCCGGGGAGGCTCAGCCTAGGCGACCAGCGACCTTGGTAGCAGCTCAGGAATCAGAAGGAGGAAGGATGTCTCGAGGTAGTCTTCGGGCGTCCGGCGGACGGGAGTGCCACGGAGCGATGTCTCGGATGTGAGGGTGATCCGAGGCGTCGGCTCCGTGGTAGACGCGGGCAGCTAGCTGGGTGATGTGACTCTCTAGGCTTTCGATACGGAGGTCGCGCTGAATGGTAGCGTTCCTCACGTATCTAGGAGCCTGGACGACTCGTCGGAGAGCCACATTTTGCACCGTCTCAAGGACCTTCCGAAGACTAGGACTCGTGAGGGAGTACCAAGCTGGGGACGCGTACGTCAGATGGGGTCTGACGTACGTTTTGTACAACCCCAGCCTGGTGCGGAGGGGAAGGCGGGATCGGAATAAGGGACGCAGCAGGGCCAGTGCAGCTCGCGCTGCGTTCCTGGCTTTGGCTACCTGGGCCGACATGGAAAGTTTCCTTTCTATGGAGACGCCCAGGTAGGTGACTTGGCGGGACCATTTGACCTGTTCACCCTGGAGAACAAGCGGAGGAGGCAGCTTGTGGAGCCCAAACGCAATCGCTTGGGTCTTGGCCACGTTAATCGTGAGCCTCCACTCCGCAAACCAGTCCGGTAGCAGGTCGAGGGCACGCTGGAGTTTGAGAGCCGCGTGGGTGAGGTTAAGGGACTTAACCTCGAACGCAATGTGATCGGCATAGAGGGCCAGTGTGACATTGTCGTGAACTGCGATGTCATTGGTGTACATGGAATACAGGGTAGGAGAGATGGTACTACCCTGGGGTACCCCTGCTGCGATGGGATGGCTGCTGGATAGAGCGTGGTTCACTCTAACCCGGAAGGTTCTGCCGCGGAGGAATTCGGCCAGAACCCTCACCAGGTGATGGGGAGTGCCCGCCCGGATCACTTTGTGGAGCAATCCGGGGTGCCACACCCTGTCGAACGCCTTCGACACGTCCAGGAAGATCGCTGCTGCCTTCTCCTTCCTGTTCATGGCGGCTGCTGCGAAGTGGAGGACGCGTGCTAGTTGCAAAGTGGTCGAATGACCAATGCGAAATCCAAACTGCTCGGGGCGCGGTTGGAAGTGCGCCTCCAAGAGAGGGAGCAGTAGTCTCTCGAACAGCTTGGATGAAGCGTTCAGCAGGGTGATGGGTCGGTAGCCGTCGGGGCGCCTTCGGTCCTTCCCTGGCTTCGGAATCATCACTACCAGGCCTTCCTTCCATGCCCGGGGGAAATATCCCAGCCGTAGGATGGCGTTGAAAAGCCTGGTGAGTGATGATATGGTCCGCATGGGGAGATGCTGTAGTGCCAGGTTAGGCACACCATCTATCCCCGGAGCTTTCCTAGGCTTGAGCCGCGCGATCGCCTTCTTCACGCTCGACGGGGAAAAGAAGGGCGGAGGAGGACTCGGGCTAGGGGGGTCCGATAGGAAGGCGGTGACCGCTTGCTCCAGCTGTGCGTGGTGCTCCGGTCGCAAGCTGGGATTGGGTGCGAACTGACTCTCAAGGTGGTCTGCCAGGATTTCGGCCCTTCCTTGAGAGTCGTAGCACAGCGTGCCATCGGGTTGGAAGAGAGGTCGGATGGGGGGCGGCTTCTTGGTAAGCTGCCGGCACAGCTTCGTGAGAGACGCTTCGTCCTCGGTGGCGTCACGAATCCTCGCGTCCTCGAATATATCGATATTAATACAAATAAAGAAATCCCGCCAGCGTAATGCAGAAATTTTATTTCAATAAATGACGACATCTGTTGACAGATATTAGATGATAAATGTCACTATAATAGCTGTAAATCAAATGATTTGCAACCATTACTGTGACATAGACTAGACTGTGGAAGTAATTTTCAATTGCTTTTATGTTTAAATTTGAAAAAATTTTTGCCATTTGAAAAACTTTTGCCATTGCCAAAAACTGTTACTAAGTGAGAATGGAATGAAACTACCTTTACTTGTAAGTAATCGACGTAATTTAACCGTCTCTGTTTTTATTTTTCGTTTGACGTTTACATTGCATATCAGGATAAAAACTATCCTATATATATTGTGTGTGTATGAACTATTAACATGCCAAATCTAGCTCACTTCTCTTCAGTAATTTAATTAATTTTAATTTATTACTTTTTCATTTATTTTCCGGGAACAGCATGGAATACCGGGATAAAAACTAAAATGTATGTGGGTCGGGACTATAAGCTATTACTATACAAAAAAATTATTGATTTATATCCAGTAGTTTTTGCCTGATTGGAGGACAAATAAACAGACAGATAGACAGAAAGACAGAGAGATAAAAATTCGGCTGAGTGGATTTTAGCTTATATTATCGATATATTAACCGACCCAATCAGTATTTATTTTTAAATATTTTATGTACAGAATTGACTGTTCTGTCTTTTTATTATATATAGGTTTATAGATAATGCAATTGTAAACACAAATAAGGAAATGCTATATATATATATATATATATATATATATATATATATATATATATATATATATATATATATATATATATATATATATATATATAAAAAACACAAAGAAATAGTTAGAACTTGTTTAAACTCTATATAAAACCCCAATGTCTTTAAACAAAAGCCGAGGGAAGGTGTGGACCTATATCAATGTTTCCACTTCATTGATCAAAGAGAAAAAACTTCAAAGCGATTTGTAGCTGTAAAGATAGGAAAAATCTGTGAACAATCCGTTAATTTGTATTTTGCATAATGCACGAAACAGCGTCGAACATTACGAATATATAAGTAATTACAATTCAATACAATACTCGTATATAAGTAATTACAATATAATACACTTTATTGCACACAAAAATTATATATATAGACATCAAAACAAATAAAACTAATTTATGTTTTTTGTTGTGCAAGGTTATATCAGGTCTGTTGTGATGGATTGTTCTGTCAGTAATTATAGTCCTATCCCAATAAAGATTAAAATCTTTCAAATCTATTACAGCTTACCAGATGTTTATTTGTAATATGGCATAGTTTCACACATTTACATTTATTTTTGCTAAGTATTGGTGTATCATGGATGCTACTTGATCGGTCGATCGGATCGGTCGATGTTTGTACTCCGTTTGTGGTATTGATTTACAAGCTCCGGTGATGTGCTGAATGTTTTCGCTAGCACAATGACAATGTCTGCACAGATCTATTTGGGTATCATGTATTATATGTTTTTTTATAATTACGAGTCTCAATGGTTTGGTCTTGTATGGCTAGCATAAATCCTTCCGTCTCAGGAAATAATTCTCCAGTGCTCAACCAGGCGTTCGACGCTTTCTTGTCGACGACGGGACTGAGTAAGTCTGTGCCTTCCATGAAGAGATTTTGCCCACCATGCCTCCAGTTTTTGTTGTGGCTCTATTATTTTTTCATTTGGTTGTTTAGAATGATTGCTTAAGTTAAGAGGTGTTTATTATTATTATTATTAATAATATATACATATTTTTTTAAAGTAATTAAAAATATTTTTTTAAATATACATATCTCTTTAAGTTGTTGTTTAAATTGATATCACAATCGTCGTTCGATATAAAAATTTTAGGGATATTAAGATAAGTCATTTTTTCGCGGTAACGTTCAGTAGTGAACAGAAATAAACCGTATTTTTTTCAATATTCCAAATAGGTCTGAAGCAAAATCTCATTTTATAGCCTCTTTGTTTTCATTTTTTTGCTATACACCAAGGGGAAATGCACGTCACGAATAATTTATTACGAGAAAAGTCGCCACGTTGCTGCGAAAAAGGGTTGATCTTTATTTATATGTCACCACTTTATCATGAATATAGATAACAAGGTGATTATAGTGGATTGTGATTTTGGAGAAAGAATAAAAAATATTACTGTAGTCGTCAAACGCTTCGTAACCATTAACTAATCATTCGGTATGCCGTATGTATATATAATATAATACGTAAGCAAAAAATATTCACAAAGGTAAATAAGTCAATTGTAATGTGATGTTTTTACTTTGGCTTCGATGTGCATCAATGCCTTTAAGTATCAGATAAGCTTAGAAAAACTGTGTCTATAATATATATAAAGAGTGAATATTAGTGACGTGAAAATAAATAAAAATTAAAAACCGAAAGATAATAAAGTCTAAGATTTACAATTAAAATTCTTAATAAATCTTCAAAAATAAAACCCTATAGACATTTAGTAACTTTACTAGAAACATAAAAATTTTATTGTCTTCGGTCTTTTTTTCGTAAAGTAAAGCTGACTTTACTTACATTTTATTTTCCTCTATACTTTCATTTATGTTCAACTTTTATCGTAGTTTCATAGCGAAAATGAAACGTAGCTGTGGGATGGTTGTAAACTACCGCTTTCTATGTAGAAATTGAAAATGTTTATAAAAAGGTCCTATTTTTAGTATATTAATAACAGTTATTAAATCTTTGTTTTTTTTTAAAAAGTATTTGTATGCATAAGTGCTATCGCAATTTATAAAAATCTTTTCCTTATTTCATTATCAAGGCACGGCTATCTCAACAAAATTGAAATTGATGTAGAAGTTATCTTTTTTTAGCTGTATCCCGCATTTAGTAGAGTGCGAGAGGGAACCTAGTGTTAAGACACTCTGTTCTCCACTTTCCTCCTTTCGAAAGATTGCATCTTAACGCTATGCTTTGTCTCCTTACTAGAGAGCGATGAAGTGTAATAATTTACAGGCGACAACGGCGGAATTTATCTAATAGCATGAAATTCATATGCAAAATTTATTTGTATAATACAATGTGTTTTATACATCTACATATATACACATTATAATATATTACTATATATTATATCATACACTATTTACCACAACTGACACGTACCCATTAGATTTTCCTCTACCAAAAATTATCTAACGCGTCTATAAAAGGTTTCACTTGAAAACTATATAAAGTTAGAGATTTCGGGTTCCATAACTCCAAAGCAGGTGTTGTCTCTTCGTCTGTCAAGACCATCAAAATCACGCGAAGGTATCAAGCCGAATTAATATCAAATCTAAAGTCCCTTGGAGCACTGAAAAAATCAAACTTCATGTCAACGCAATTAAAAGATACGAGCATACAATACATATAAAGGAAAAATTGTAATTTCATAGGTATGTATCAGAAAAACCATTACAAACTTATATCTGTTGTTTGTCATTTTTTTATAATTGTAATTCCTGTTGACCTACAATTGTACAACTAGTACGGAAATCTTCGTACGCGAGTTTGACTCACAATTGACTGATATTTTTAATTTAAAATTAAATAAATAAAGGATTGTGCTAAAAGATTATATGAAATTAATACTTAACAAACTCCCTTTCTTTTCTTACTCTAAAAACCATAAAACATTTATCAAAGTTTTTGAATAAAAATATAACTTTCGCTTTAGAATTGAGATATATAAATGTTATTTAACAAGTTCAATCAAGTGTTTTTGGATCCATATTTGTTTAGCCTGTCGGTAAATACGTGGATTATGAGAGTGCTTATTATTCTCTTCTTCCTTAGACAGTTCCGCCATATTGAATTTATACAATATGTCAATATAGCCAGCTCATAGTTCATTTGCTATCATGCAATCTAAGAAAAAAGAGAACAACCGTATAGCAATAACATAATTAAGTAAAATTTATGTATGTTTTAAAGGTCAAAGGATATTCGTCTATAAAGTTGTAGTTTATTTTCAGTGAGGCTTACAAAATGTATGAACATTGAAGAGTGTTGAATATTTTAGTGAAAGGTACGCGGTGTTTTATTAAGAGTTGAAAACGGTAGGAATTTTGTTAAAACGACTTCAATGTTTTACCACATAACTCCGTTTTAATAATACGCTATTCCATTTTCAGTTCTGTACAAATATTTTAATATGTTCAAATAGAATTCGTTGGTAGTCCATGAACAGAATACATTTGAGAATTGGAATTTAATAAAATTGTTATGAAATAGTTGCGACTTTGAAATATATTCTTTTATAAATAAACATATTATTTTTTTGTTAACTTTTACGTGCGGTTTAGATATAGCCTAGAGGCTAATAATAGCCCATAGGGTACGTTTGATGCTCCATTTATCAAGTTAGGGCCTTTGATTTTTACTATTGAAAACAAAATAATAATTATTATAATTTTTAATTTATGGTTAATTAAAATTTCTTGTTTACATGTTTTATCATTTATATATAAAAAAGTAGATTGGGAGATCTATGGTAATGTCACAGGCACATTAACATTAGCGTCAATGCTTTCAATTTCCGGTTCCAAGACAAGTTCGCGGCTCCGCCTGTTTGTCGTTTTATTTACTCTAATATAATATGCATGTTATATAATACGCAGGAGTATATAATACGCAGTTTTTTAAATTTTTAGTTTTGATCACTTTGTGTAAAAAATATATGTTTTTCATTACCATAACATAAATATGGTGAAAATTATCATCTTATGTGCAATATTTTCTGAATAGCGAATATATATATATATATATATATATATATATATATATATATATATATATATATATATATATATATATATATATATATATATATATATATATATATATATATATATATATATATATATATATACAACACTTCACCGGACTGGCATCGACCACGACATCCATGCCCGTATAAACGCTGCCTGGGCCAAATGGCGGGAGGTCACTGGTGTGGTCTGCGATAGCAGAATACCGCCCAAGCTCAAGGGACTGATATACAAGAGCATTATCCGACCTGTTCTTATATACGGCAGCGAATGTTGGCCAACATTATCTCGGCACACTCAGGAGCTTCACGTCACGTAGATGAAGATGCTGAGATGGATGTGTGGCGTGACGCGGTCCGACCGCATACGCAACACATTCATTCGAGGTAGTCTTGGGGTCCGTGACGTAGTGGATAAGCTCCAAGAGCGTCGCCTGAGATGGTATGGCCATGTTATGCGCCGATCTGAGAACTACGTCGGAAGGAAGTGCCTTGACATGTCTGTCCCTGGAGTTAGACCACCCGGACGCCCAAGGAAGCGATGGCTGGATGTCGTGACACAAGACATGAGAGCCAATAAATTATCCACTGAGGATGTTAAAGACCGTGCAAAGTGGTGTAGGCTCAGTCGGAAGGCAGACCCTGGCAAAAGCCGGGACTAATGCCAAGAAGAAGAAGAAGAACACTTCACCGGAATATAGTTATATCTAACAGAAAGTCTTATAAAAATTAGTTCAGCTGTACCGTAGATTAGCCCGAACAAACAGAACCAGATTTTGATTGAACATTTTAATTTGGTATAAAAGATTTTCTTATAAAGTAAAAAAACACTTCTTTTCAAATTATAAACAGACAATTTTATTTATATGTACGTACAGATTTTCGATTCTATTGCTGAAAATCTGTACGTACACGTACGAATATAATCGCGTGATTTTTGAAACATTTGTCAAAAGAAAATTTTATTTAAATCAAAAGCACTAAGGAGTATTGATATCCATGATGCAAATCACCCCTAAAGTAACTATGTACCCCGTTTTAACCCCGTTGGCCGATGAGTTTCAATAAAATACGAAACACGTCTTCGTTGATCCTTTAAAGAATGTTTATGCAAAATTTTAATAGACCAAGGAATCACGTTGTCACATAACAACTTTGTTCCACATATACATAATATATACATACTTGTATATGTACATATCACTTTACTTAGTGATATCAGACAGTAGGACTATCAATTTTGCTGGTTTACATTCGTTAACATTCACTGCAAAACGTTGTGGACTGAAGATAGTTAAACACGAACGCGATGGGTTCTGGGTTCGATACCAATTTGGGGGTATGAATCATTTTCATTATTCTCTCAATGAAGTTTGCCTGCGTTAAGTTCTGCCACTCAATACGCACATGTCTCAAAAATTACGTGAAAATCGGGGAATGAAATGACCCTTGCTCTTTGTGTTTGTGTTTGTGCGGGAGTCAATGTCAATCTAAATAATAAATAAAATAGAGTGATTTATTTATGTTTTAAGTTTTACCTGCACATCTAAAAGTTTAAACACCATATTAATTTAATTTGCAGTAGGATATCAAAATGTACACTGACTTATTCTATACAATTATATTCTTTCCATTTCCGCTATGTCCATTACTGTTTCCAGTATCCATTTCCATATTTCCACTATTTTTAATTCAGAATATCTTAAGCTTTAAGCAGGTGTATCATATGCGTACATTCCACGCCATCCTCCTTCTAAAGGCTTAGGTGGGATTAAGACGTATTTGCTTTGTTTAAGCAAAGATTAGAAATCAATCGCAATCCTATTTGGATAGTTTCTAGCTGATGATTAATCATTAGACTATTGTAATGCATTTAAGACCTATCTTATATATATCTATATTTGATTCTGTGAATTCTACAGTTCACGTTTGGCAAAAAAGTATTTTTTTTTTGTTATTTTAACAATAAAAACGCCTTTTTCATTGTGAAATATAAGCGTATCGAAAGACTAATAGGTGTGCTATGTGAGGTTTGATTACATTTAAAAATTATTGGTTTACTCTACATGGAAATAGAACCAGTGGATTTTTACATATAAAGGACGGAAAATGGAGGACAGGCACTTGGTAATAGTCCTCTCACTTACTCTACTCACTTAGTCCTCTAAAGTAATTACATGAAGGTAAACACGTAAAATCACGATTGCGAATTACGACGTATCATAAAAGCTTTCAAAACTATTAGTTTGTTTAGTCGTTCACAGCATAATTCGTTGTTCTTAGTGTTCCACTTTTGAAGTAAAAAGCAAAAATGGAACACTTATTCGTCTGTCTGTCTGTTTGCCCAATTGTCCCGATTTTTTTCCTAAAGAACTCGTAAAGGTAACAAGGTGTACTTAACGTCAAATGTCCAGGTATTTATTGCCTTGGAATGTAGAAAGTTTTTAACGTAAGTAAGTAATTTGTAAGTCAACACAATCAAAAGATATGAACGCTTATGCTTTGTTTTTGCCGCTTTATTTTGTGAGAATTTACTGCGTAATCAAAAAATAATATGGATATGGATACCCTATCCAGTTGATCTAGAATAATGAAGTTTGGCAAGGAGATAGAACTTACAGTACAATTAAAGGAAACATTCAAATATTTGAAATTTATAGTTGAATTATTGAAAAATGCCATTACAAACTTAAGTCTGTAGTTCGTTTTATACAAATTGAATTCATACATCCGAATTTAAGTTTCTTTAACATTTGTAACTTGTTCTTCCCATTGTCCTTTAATCACTAAATTGGTAAGAAATACTCGAAATACTGAATACGAGAGTACAACTCGCACTTGACCGATATTTTTATTTTTAAATTAAATAACTTGTCTAGCAGATAATATATCCATCTATATACTATATGTATAATTTTAATAATTGATGTGAGTTTTTTATTATAGGCGCGGTTTCTTTATATACATATATAGTACGTAACGTGAGGTATATTAAAAAAATACACGTAAAATGTAACGTTTAATATTAACCAACTTACATAAATGCTTGTGAATTATGAATAACCTGCTGTAATCAGGGTATCAAAGCTATAAATCATATCAAGAGTATTGTACGGAGCAGTTTCCAATTTCCCCCATCCTTATCGTATAGGCTTATCCCGGTTTATCATTATTTATTACCGTTGCTTCGTAGCTACGAAGTTATTCCTAAAATACATAAAACTAAGTTTTCTTACTAGAGGTTAACTTCTAAATTACACCATTTATTAAACATATACTATTATTATAAAGCTCTTATTGTTTAAGCTCTGCAATATCCAAAAGGGTTGGTGTCAAATCTGAATTTAATCGTTGTCAATAGTCGTCTTAATGAACTTTGAATACCTCCGATGTTCAATATCTATAATTTCAATGAACACACTAAATGGTTATGTAATTTAATGAAAATTAAGAATATGATTTGCTACATGTTTGCTATGTAAGCAATGTAAGAACATTTAAGAAAAAACATCCATGATTTTGTAAATGGTTATATTATATAATCTGTGTTTATATTTTTTTACACTAATCCATAGGTACATAAACCGTATTAAGCCGGACTAAAAAGTATTATTTTAAATTTAAAATAAATTGCCTAGTCTTCAGGAAGCTGTCATAAAATGACGTCCAGAAACTTATATCTTAACTATTATTTCATTGAATATTTATAAATTAATAATATGTATTCAAAATTTTATTTACTTATTAATAATACACTATAAATGTTTATAAATATTAAATGTTTATGTTAAGTGTAGTAAAATTGTCACCGAGGTGTCGTAGTAGAATGCGCTGCAATCTGCTATCCTGTCTGTCTGTATATCTGTCTATCTACATGTCCGTTGGTCACAACAGTTTTTTTATAAATTGCGTGTGGGTTAAATTTTTCAAACATCTAATTAACTGTCTAAATATTATACATTGAAGCAGACAAAAAAATAAAACTTTTAAGAATACGGAACAAAAAGATATTAATGTTTTGTTTTCACCATTGATTGTAGGCCAATGGGACGTACCCTATAGACAAAGAACTTACTTACTACGTACTTCCCGTTGACCTACGCGTGCGTGAGTACCACTCGCTTTTGACCGATATTTTTATATTGACGTTTGCGGGTGCGATGTCCATTCGGAATGCTCAATTAAGCACGTGGTGCTATATATAATAATTTATGATCATATATTTAAATTTTTCGAATCTTATATTCGGTCATATATTTAAATTATTCGAATCTTATAGTGTAAATTAAACGTTTAGATCTCCTAATAATTATGGAGATTGTCGATTAAGTCCGTAGGTGCCTGTATAATCACATGGCAAAGCTATTTCAGTGTACAACGACCTAGTTTGTCACCCCCTTTGGGTAGATTACGAGTTGTTCGCTAGTGGTGCTTATCTAATGCGGTACGACTATGTAGGAGATATTTGTATATCATGTATATATATGACTTCTTAATCAAAGCGGTAAATTCAAAGAAATATATAATAATGTATTTTATATCAATAAAACACATTAGCAATATGTGAGAGATAATTTACACATTCTGTATGCATATGAAGAATGTTGCGTTTTACAATTCTTATATTGGTAGATGCTTCTCGTATAAAATATTGTAGAGATAGTAATGGATTCTTCCCATGTTTTTCAATATTGAAGGTTGCGTCTCTAATGTATTGCGTGGGCTGTTATTTTTTCTCGTTAATTCTCAGCTTCTCTAAGCTTGGTTGTTATTGAGACCCCAGAGAGAGCGGTTACGGCGGTTGGTAACACCAATGGGTAGGAGAACAGATGTGTGGTATTTTCCCCTGTACCAGTGGATATAACATAAATATAAATATTTATAAAAAAACGTTTACAGATTTTTATATTAACAGTATTTATATATTACAGATAACTTTTGTTTAGTATTACGATATTCTAACAAAGAATGAGGCTTAGGTAAGTAATTCTATCAATTTATGTCAATTGCAAGGTCAAAAAACGAGATAGTCGTGTCGTAAACTAGGCTTATGAGATATATTGTTATTGTTGTTATTGTGCAGAAGAATGACCTTAACGAATTTCCTTAGGACAGCTCACAATATTTTGCTTCCTTCTTTTTTATTTATATACATAAATATTATATTATCTTAAATATTCAATAAATATGTCATTGTTATTGTTGAGTTCCAACAATGTCATTGTTAGTTCCACCACTTTGCACGAAATGTCTCAATATCGGGTGGAAAGTGGAGACCGGATATATTAACACTAGATTCCTTCTGCCTACCAAGTTATGCCATGAGATATATGTGGGATACAACGTTAAGCAAAAAAAATCTGCTTTTTTGAATTGTTTAATAAATTACAGCGCAATTTCCTGGGTAGAGGCTCTATTGTATTTAGCATACCATTTATGTAATAGCTTTATTGTTATGTAATGGCTATTGACTCCATTAGAGCTATGTAGAGTAATCTCGCTAGGGGAAATAGACACATACGAGTGCTTTTAAATAACATATCTATCTATTTAATTAATGTTGTCACCAATAATTAATTTGGTTATATTACTATAAATAGCATACTTATTAAATTAAGCTTGTTTATACATAGCTCTGTCTGTACGAGTAAATGTTTTGTTATTTTTGACCAACTAATCGCTAAACCGATTTAAATGGTGAGATGTGTTTTTTTAACGAGATATTTAATAATAGATAGATATATATTTTGTACTGAAAAATAAAATTAAATATTTTATAATAAAAAAAAAATGAAGTGAGGTGAGCTATATACATATATTTGGTTCTGGAGCACTTTATCAGCATAGTGGCGTAGTTGAACAGTATCTTGTTGTGAGCGATGTTTGTACGTTCGATTACCACTTGAAAGAATAAATTTAATGTCTATCCCCCCTTCTGGCAAGACAAAGTGTTTACTTTCTAATTTTCAAATTTAGAAGGGAAGTGGAGAAGAAAGGGTCTTAGCTCTAGCCTCGCCATACCAAGCCTCCTATATGCGGGATAAAGCGTGATATTGAAAAAATATATAACTATAATATAAATGTGATAGTATGAAAGTTGAACAATTGAAAGTTTATAAGTAATTTCAATACGAATCCAGGTGGTATGAACATTTTAGAAGATGTTTATAAAATGTTACAAGAGCAATAAATCTGTAAAGCAGGACAGCGTAATAAATAAAATGAAATGGCCCAGACAGTAAATATTACTGGATAGGAAACAAAAACAATGACTTTCTGCTCAGGTGCACATAGTATTGAATAGTAGAATAACTTTTATTTGATACATATATATATATATATATATATATATATATATATATATAATATATATATATATATATATATATATATATATATAGCTCTAGCTAGTGGTAACACATATATAAATATGCATATATATATTATAAAATAAAATGTTTATATTTGCCTATTTCCGCTCATGACATTTATCTAAATCAAATCGTATATTTATGTATCGTATCTTGTATATCGTTGAGTAAGAGACATTCGAGACGTTGCGGGGTGATTGGTGGATTTTTACCAGAGAAAATAAGAAAATACTGAAAATTATACATTTCGCCGATGGGGATCGAACTCAGAATCATCTCGTTTACTTACAGCCAGACGATCCAATTCCACGACGGCCTGCACCACCCGGGCTAAAGTTTCTATTAAAAAATCTTTACTTTATAAGGTATGGTTTTCTACTTGTGACTTACAGTGGTGAACTTGTTAAAAGTTGTGCCTATAATATAGCAGAAAAGAAAATACTTTAAAGAAATGAGGGAAACAAGCTTTGATGTAGGCGCCGAAGGACATTCTTATTGAGATAAAGTTTCAAACTGATAACAAGCTCCGAAAAATGAATACGGTCTCAGTGAGATGAAATTACGAGAGCGGTCCCGGTAAAAGATAAAGAAGATAGACAGGTATGATGTCAGAGGTTGATAGAGGAGTTTATTTTCAAATTATTGTTAAATATAGCATAAGGTGATTTTAACGTTTGAGACATACTAGCTACTAAGAGTAATATTCAAAACTGAAAGATATAAAGTTTTATTACAACCAATTTTCTTATAATTAAGATACTAAATAAGTGATATAGTTACTTTTATATTTAGATTTGTTAGAGTATGAAGTGAGTTGCAGGTGAAGTCCCTTTGTATACTCGTAATAGTATTTAAATCATGACATTAGATTAGATACTGATTATATACTGATATTGTAAAGGACAGTCTGACGTCACTGAAAAACTTACGAATAATATCATTTTGTTGACAAATGATAACGTCCTTCGTAGTCTTTTTGATCATTGCCAACATTGGCAAGAGAAGCCCTCTAAATTATTGCATATAAAAGATTATGCTAGAATAGATAGATTCGATAGATCACACTGATTGAATCTCATGAGTAATTGATTGTCTCACTTAATATATCTTTATACTTGACATACTATCTATTATGTGTTTATTACGAATTTATTTTAAAAGCATTTTAATGTACACTAACTAGGCTTTTTATATAACTTAGATATCAAAATTTTAAAGAGATACGTTTTGTGTAAACTAATGGATTTTTGGGATTTAGGCTATTGTGTCGAAGAGCGGACGCCAATAATGGACATTTTATTGAACGCTCGAAGGGTTACACTTGTATTAGTCCTTTTTATCGGCTACAATGTGATTGAAAAGCTAAATCATGTTGTTAGTGACTTTTTGCAAAATATCATTAAGCTTGTGTTTAAGTCAGTAAATATATATTTTGTTCATAGTTAAATTACTCATAATTTTCAAGTGCACATAAAATTGAATCATAAAATTACTCGATATTTACAATATATTTATTTCATTTTTCGTAAGGCACATCCAGATACATCAGGCAATATAATAAATAAAAAATCTTTTAAATTCATATCCAGTAACATGAAAAGAAGGGGTAGGGGAAAAAAATAAATTACAATTCATTTTCACTTATTACAACTGTGTTATATATTTGTAAAAGCCTTTATTTAATACTAAGTTGAATAAAAAAATATAATACCATAACATAATATACTTTTTATTAAAAGCGTTTGTTGGAAATATTCTGTGGGTTTGTAAGTAGCCGCAGAGCAGAAGGCTTCGGTATATCGATACATATATCCATATACGAATATATAAATACCAAAGTGCTTACATTTAATTTAAAATAGGATCCCAGAAAACGTCAGACGATATTCTATATTCTATACGAGGTAAAATTTATTATCAAATTAATGATTTTATAAATGATACACGCCTTGGGGAAAAATATCTTTTCAGGTCTGAGGCAATAATTTTAGTAAGCCTGTGGTAAATTATTTGACGTTCATAATATATATATATATATATATATATATATATATATATATATATATATATATATATATATATATATATATATATATATATATATATATATATATATATATATATATCTTCTTATATTGAATAAAATTGTTTGATTTTTTATTTTTAGTCATTTTCGGTACTTTGCCTATTTAAGAGTTAAGGTAGAGAGACCCCGGTGTCATATTGTTACTCTGTTCTATATTTTTGTGTCAGTTATAAATAGTATGTTGAGCGCTATCTTGACAAATCGTCACATTTTGTCAAATCAGACTCCGAAAATGTATTGTGGAAAATAAAACTCATGTCACAGGTGTAGTGTAGTCACTGTATTATTAAAATAGCTTTTAATAGTGTCTTCGGACACTTGGTCAACTGGAAATAATTTGCACATGGCACGACAATGAATTACATCATGACGATTACTTGATGGGTGGAGCATAAAGGTCGTAGTTGACGGTATATGCTCGGAAATTAAGTTCGTCAATGCTAGAGTACCCCAGGGTTCAGTGCTATCTCCCACGCTGTTTCTTCTGCATATTAATGACATGTTGCAAACTTGCAGTATTCATTGCTATGCGGATGACAACACGGGCGATGCCTTTTATAATCGACGGGCTAATATCTCTAGAGCCGAGGTGGAGTCACAGAGAATACAACTTGTGTCCAATATTGAGTCTTCCTTGGAGCAGGTCTCGGAGTGGGGTAGATGTAACCTTGTCCAATTTAACCCCCTTAAGATACAAGTTTGCGCGTTTACTGCCAAAAAATCCCCCTTCACTTTAGCTCCTAAACTCCATGGCATTCCCCTTTGTATTAATAATAATTAATAATATTAATAATTTTGGATTCTTGGGGTTGGGATTTCGAATGAGGTCCAATTTAGGGGTCATTTGGAGAGCAAAGCGAAATTGGCTTCAAAAAAGCTCGGGGTACTGAATCGGGCGAAGCAGTACTTTACATCAGGTCCGTCCTCACATGGAATACTGCTCCCACCTATGGGCAGGCATCCCTCAGTATCAATTACAACCACTTGACTCAATTCAGCGGAGGGCAGTTCGAATCGTCGATAATCCCAAACTCACAAACGGCTTAGAATCATTAACTGTACGGAGAGTTCTTTGTCGGTATTCTACCGACTGCAAAACGGGGAATGTTCATAGGAATTATTTGATTTGGTGCCACCATCTTCCTTTTTCCATCGCACCTCCCGCCTAAGGAGCAGATACCACCGCCACCATTTGCTATGGAATGGATATGGAATTAGGGATTTTCAAGCGTCGTGTGTACAGTCATCTTCTCCACCATTGAGATTGGCAACGCATCCACATACTCTCAGGTTGGAGATGTCTATGGGCGAGGGTGTCCACTTTACTTCAGGTGGCCCTTCTGCTCGTTTGCCTTCTTATTACATAAAAAAAAGAACGATTATCGTCATGTAAAATAGCCTCGTTCTTCTTTCTCTTTAATCCTTTTTCTAATTTATCGATAAATGGACTATATAACATTTTTTTACGTATTTAACTTTTTTTTTTAAATTACAACCTAATTTAGCAATAACTATTCAAAAAAATATAAAAATTTTTGTAATATCAATTCAGCAAATATTTCTTTCAACTGTAAAATAAATAGAAAAATATAGGTCTCAAGAAACGATATAAATAGAGCGTTTTATTGCGTCCTTCAGCTGTATATCATCATTCATAATAAGTTTTTATTATAGCTTGACGCTTCCGCATATAGCAGGCAGGTAGGCAGCCTAGTGTGCAGACAGTCTGTTCTCGACTTATCACCCGGACATCGCGTGCTTAAAGGTAAAACTCGTCCCTGCCCTTCTTTCAATACTGCGAAATGTATAATTCAAGTATAGATGAAATCTACAACCATCATTCCATTTACAGTGAGACGCTCTTCCACTAAATGCAAATTCAAATAATTTTATTCAAAATTCACATGATTCATTTTTTAACATCAAAAACATTACCACCAGTTCACTAAAGTTAATGCCTCAGACCTGAGAAGAACCTGCACAAGATACTTTTTTTTTGTATATAGTCATTTACAATTATATAATTATTCATTGTTGACAATGATACGCTTAAGATCGGCTGGAGCCAGGATTACATTCCCAAGGTGTGTTATCATTTACAAAATCAGTAATTAGGTGCCTTTAACACACAAACGTCCTTTCACAATTTTTTTAAATTGTGATGTAAACGGACGGTGTAAGCATTCTCGGACGTTTTCTGGGATCCTATTGTAAAAGCGTACACACAGTGTATACGTTCCCATGAAGGAATTGTGGACTCGATGCAATCGACTTACATGCGGGGTAAGTTTCAACCTAGTAATAATATTGTGTACATCGCCAATTTTAATAAAATTATTAATATTTTTTTTTACATATAAAACATTTTCGAGGATATATTGAGACGCAACTGTCAATATATTAATTTCTTTAAATTTGTCTCTTAAAGATTCTTTAGGGCTTAAGTTATAGATTGAGTGAATAGCTCGTTTCTGCAGGATAAAAACTGTATTGATCGCGGCATCTGACATCACTGTGTCACAAAATAATCTTTTATTACTTTTCAGAGAAGAAACTACTTTCTTATCTCACCACCGGTTTACTAGTTATCTAACTACTTATTTCTTTTTTCTTTTATTTCAATTATTTAGAATCTATACAATGGATACAACGTACCGGTGCCGGGTCTTTTATGTTGTAGGGAGAGAAGCTCAGAGTAGTGCCTGCAACCCAGGTTGCGTAACAGACGGTTCCGTATCAATTTCATAGTATGCGGTAAAAGTGGAGCATAAACTCTATCTTTTGAGTACATTGACTAAGATGCTTCAAGGGATCATTAATCTGAATATCTGATTAAAAACTCAACTTAATATCTTTACGTGATTTTCAGAAAATAGTTTTAACAGCCGGACAAAAAACAGACACAGGGACAAACAACAAAGTGCAAGGTGTATTACAAATTGTAATCCTACGAGTTCTGCAACTCCAAAAAATGATCGGGACCCATATATTCAGACATCAACTCATCATCATCATTATCATAAATTAATAAATTTTCCTATAATGATAAAGTATAATGATATAGTAGAAATAAAATGCATTAAAAATAAATAAAAGACACATTTACTAGAACAATATATACCTGTTTAGTTCTTTCCAAAGCTATGCACTTAGTTCTGCTTTTACCGTCTAAGTGCCTCTAATGTTCACTTCCTTGTGCAACCCGATTCCGAGCGATCGAAGTTGACGTGGTTTGATGAATAGCCTAGACTATTTCACAGTACGTAAGTACTTGCAACATGTAAATGTAAAAGTTTACTATTGTTATGTTTATAAGCTTTACGGTTTATGCTTTATCCTGCGCATATAGGAAGGTAGCTCTATAGTGCTTGGTACGTATGCAAGCGGCGCTGGTTCGCAATGTTGAATGTTTTATACATTGTACAATATTTTCCTTTTCTTCTTGTTTGCAATAACATTAAAAATCAATTCATTATTAGTTTTAATAATAATTTTATCAGGTTTCGTTTAGTCTTTAGATAAATGAAGCGTGGTAGCAGATTTTGGCTTTTTATCCACACATTATTTAAATCGGGAAGTAATTTCGAATGCCAAAATATACACGAATTTCGAATGCCAAATTTCGAATGCCAATTTCATTAAAAATATGTGAATTTAAGATCTTGTTATGTACATTCTGTAAAGTAGGATTAAAGCCTACAAAGACAAGGACTCTCTTTGAAATTTCATACCTATAGATAATTATATCATAGTTCTAGGTTTAGTTCTAGGCTTAGTTGAAGTAATATAAGAAAAATAGTAAGATAAATTTTAAAACATCTGAAAAATTTAATAATATTTAATAATTTAATATATAGTAATTGGAAACCATATGAAAGTACCGATCAAGTGCGAGTTATACTTGCGCAATGAAGGTTCCGTACTAATTTCATGACTACAGGTGTACGAAAAGTGAAAATAATAAAAGGGAAACGGTTTGCGGTCATTTTATATGAAATAAACTACGCAAATAAATTTCGAATGGTTTTTTCAATGATATATTTATAAACATACATTTTTTTAAATATATTGTAACTCCTTGCCAATTTTACAACTCTAGTTCAAAGGGAAGTACCCTATAGGTTTTGATTGCGTGGTGGATTTCATACAAAACGCGGCATAAACGAAGCATAAACGTTCGTATTTCAAATTCGTTTGATTGCGTTACCTTGGAAATTTGATCTTTTCTGTGCCTCAAGGGACCATAGACCTGGATCTTTGACGTCAATTTCAACTTGATACCTCCACGTGATTTTGAGAAAATTATCGTGATGATAGACAACAGGGGAATAAACGGACGGACAGACAGACAGATAGATATGATAATGTTGTTTACTTCAATATATATATTGTTGTATTCTTGTATATTATGATAACACATTGATTTAATATTTTACACGAATCTCATATAATCACATACTGTACAGATTAATGCTACTATAAAAGTAGGTGGGTACGTCAATAAAGAGGAAAGTAAAACCTCCTTATTTTCCTTTAAGATCTTTAAATTTTTTATGGCACATATTAATGATTTTTTAAATTATACTTTTAACCGCATCAATTGCGTATTTATTAGTATTTTAGATATTTTTAGACACCCGAGAGTTCTTAGTTTCGGGTATCCCAAAAACTGTAAGATAATAAAATAAAAATGGCAAAAATCAAAGATTTTGGATATTTGTTTTATTATTATTTTTTCAGATTTAAACAATTTTTATAAAAGAATCATTTCATGTCTTCGTCATCCATTAAATCTGGTTTTTATTTTGTATACAATATAAAAACAAAAATGCTTATACAGTTTGAATTTCATATTGTTATATAGTTAATTGTGTGTATATATTACGTCACAGATAAGGGCCGTTGTTACTTTTACGTCGCACGAACACGCAGCCTACTAGACTGGATAATTGTTAATTATAAAAAATATGGAAATTTTCTTAGATTTCGTTTCTAAAATTATATATCTAAACAAATTTTTTTAAAACATACATATATTAACATAGTGTTAATTTTTTTCTAAATATAAATATATAACACAAAAAATATTATAAAAAATAAAACACATCATTAAAAATTTTTACAGCACAGAATTTAAACTTTTAAGTTTTTTTTTGTGTTCATTTTTGGTATTTTAAGACAGACTGACAGATGTTCTAATATATTTTTAGTATGTGTTAAAGTCAATTGGTATTACATAGTAATAAAATATTGATATACATATTTGGATTCATGAAAATCCTTGCAGTAGGTATCACAATGTTCGCGTGAATCGCTCCATAGTGTTTTTGTTTGCTTTCACAAAAGCTTTTTATTTACGCTTCCGCAGATTACGACGGCATCCGGTCGGAGCGGTGGAAACCTAAACGATTATAAAAGTTACATAAAGTGAATATTTTATTTGGTATCTTGTTTTCTTAATTTTATCAAAAATAATTTTAGGGACTTATAATCGAAAGTTTTTGGTTAATCCCTTCATATTTTTTGCCATGTTAACAAATGTTTGAGAAAAGGTGAAGTAAGAAAATTCAAAAACTGTATAAAAATAATATAACGAAATTATATGTACATATATTATGTACATAGTTCTCGCAATTCCTTATTTCAACGTTTATTTCTTAACTTCAATTTGACATTTCACACTTGATTTAAGTACATATACTATACCGACAAAGTCCATCTTTACCATATATTATTATACTGGGTATTGGTCATCAACTCAAACCCAGGGTCGATTAGTTCACGAGTGGTCTATAACGTATTAATTTAGTAAGTGAAGAAATTTTTAATCTAAGACAGCATTGATTATTACATAAATAATTTTTATAGCACTATATGACAAAAACTCAAATTTAAATTCTAGTCAAACATTTTTAATTATTACATTTAGAAAATATTACAACAACGAATAAAGGATATTAAAAATTTCTTTCAGTATTTTTATTATAAAGAAATCAATTATAGATTTAAAAACGTAAGATACAAGACAGAATGTAATCTTTATGATGTGCAGGAAATTGAGTGTCACAGTTGATATATTGCTAACGTACGCTTCAAAAATGTTTCTCGCTTATTTTTTACAAAGTTTTGTGGTTCCTCGACAGCAGATATCTATGAAAAGCTATTCACTTACAGATAGAATATAAAAAACAATCTTGCGACATAGTATGTAAAGCATATTACTCTGTCTTAGAATATTTTCAAGATTTATTTATATTCCATTCTAATATATGGAAATAAGATCATTCGAATTTTATGCATATGCCTGTAGATAGCTACGTAGCTACCATTATATTATTGTTATATAACAAAATTATAGTGTTTAATTTCATTTAGTTAATTCCGTAACAATGGCGCACTGACATAAAATACTTTTTTTTATTATTTAAGTTAGATTCTTAATGCCTACTAATAGAATAAGTAGGCATTAAGAATCTAACTTAAGTCACTAAATTGAGTATCGTTTAAAAGAGATTTAATTAATTTAAATAAGGTTTGAATTCACAACTCTTGCAAAATTGTGCTTCAAATTAAGAAAATATAAAAAATAGTCACATTATTTTCTGCGTATAGCAGGGTAGACAGAGAGCCTAGTGTTAATAAACTCCATTCTTCGCATTCCGCTCAATTTTTGAAACATTTCTTTTTAAGTTGCGGAATTCAACGTCGCGCTTTGTCTTGTTACCAGAGCGACGAAATGAAAATAATTAAGTATAATAAATTAAATTTATTAAATAATGAATTCCTTGAGCTGTGCCCTGCGCCACTACGGACTAAGTGAATTGTGACCAATAGCAAAGAAGGAAGCTTTAAGGCTTAAATATATTAGCTTTAGCTTAATTTTAACCTTTAACATTTACCTAAATTTTATATTTAAGCTAAAGAGCTTCTCGCCCTGCTTGCTTTGCTTGTGAACACTTTTGGTAATGGCAATGTAAAGGCAAAAAATATATTTTTGAACTGCGAACTGCGTTTGAATCCATTATCCGTCATCCTATTCATTATACACTTCATGTTAATCATTACACATTACACGTTTCATAATATATATACAAATTTTTTATACTTAAACAAAATTAAAAACAAACATTGTATATTTATACAAAATTTAAGAAGTGATTTACTAAATTTAGATATTAGCTGTCATTTCATATAAATTTTAAATCCATTTAACGTGCTATGAATACTTAATAAAGCAATGTACATATACATTTTATAAAGCGTTCAAGCAAAATAGTGTTATATTTTTTGATTTTATATTGTTACAGTGTTCCTTTTGTCAGTTATGAATCGGTAAATATGAAAATGTATTTGTATGTTTTAGGAGATTTTTTTTAATCATATTATTTAGCTTGACTTTAAATGAAAGCCCTAGATTAGTGGTGTGATTTTATATGTTCATAATGCTGTAGTGAGTGTAGTGAATATATGCTTTTATATATTCACTGTAGCATTATGATGTTTTCTTAAAAATAGTTAAACTTGATAATTAATACTTATTATAAATATTACACGTCCTAGAACTGGCGATTTTACAATATCGTCATGAAGTCGACGACAATTAACGTTTTCGTCATAGACTTTTGCTTGGTCATATCTTAAAATGGGATGTCCATAAAATATTAAAAAAACACAAAAAACTAATGAAACAAATTATAATTGTGTACAAACTCATTATATATATTTGTCTAAATGACTAGTCATGATATACGTTGATACACTGGTCTTCTTTGTTTTGCGTATGAACTAAAATAAAAATGAGTTTTACAAAAATTAAAAAATACAATTTAAATGGCGGAAGATTTTTACTTAGAATTAATAAAAAAAAATTTCTTCATTTAGTAGCAACTTATTTGATCCATTGTTTAAATGAGCATTTCACGAAATGCTATCAAATATGTTAACTTTAATATGCTGAAAGATGATCACGACGATCATTCAGTAATATGTCGCTTAAGCTATATAAGAATTATATATATATATATATATATATATATATATATATATATATATATATATATATATATATATATATATATATATATATATATATATATATATATATATATATATATATATATATATATATATTCTGTTGATAGAAAGCTGCATATAATTCGATTTATTACCTTTGAAGTATTTGTCCAAGCACATTGTGCATTGACCACAGTTAATAAAAGTACTCGTAGATATTTATGTAGCGGAAATGATATGAATGAGCATAGACTATGCTACTAGGTGGATTATTTACTTTTGATGATATTAAATATAATTTGAAGTGTTATATAATAATAATTAGGTCGTAAGTAACTTGTTTGTCAATACCGAATGCTACCGGTTAGTAGGTTCTTAAACATATAATCTATACTATAATAAAACAGAAAAAAAAATCTCTATACATTGAATATTTTTTACGAAAAAATGATATAGGGCGATGTAATACACTAACAAAATATGAATCTATGGTTCATATCGTTATATGAATCTATGATTTTAAATAAAATTGCCTGTCTGTTTGTCTGTTCGTACACGCACATCTTCAGATCTGCTAGACGGATTTGATTAAAACTTTTTTTGTTGTATATCTGTTAAATCAGAGTGTGCGTGTGAGACTATAATAGATTTTGAAGACATGCAAACCTGATGCAGAACTTTATTAGACCAGCCGAATTAAATGAACTAATTAAATGCTGCCATAACAGAAATTAATGAACATGATAAGCACTTTCCAATGACACATACAAACCATAAGAAACCAGAAGAATGTTCTTTAGTAAAAGCTGTTGAGCGTGATGAGCATTTTTCGTTGAAATATGAAAGTTCAAGATCTGTAAAACCTCATGACGAATCATTATGTCCAGCTAAGCTACAGCTACAAACAAACTAATTTTATTTAGTTCCTTAGTTCATAAAAATCAAGGAACTGGGTCACAGAAGTTAGAACCAAAACAGATAAGCATTCCAAAGTATTATTAGTTTTCATTGTCATGTAATGTCAAGGAAAGCCGTCCACAGCAAGGATCATAAAGTCAAACGCCAACGAAGTTGCAGGCGTCTAAAATTGTTAAGAGGTTCTAGTCAACCCGCTTTCGTATATAGTCTATGAGAAAATTAGCTTCTTCTTTTAGATTATTTTAATGATAAATGATATCATGTAAGTCGTAAGTGAAAATTAAAGCATACGTGCATTATGTAAGGGCATGTGTGCCTACATAGCTGTGCTGTGCTGAAATATAATTTAAAATAAAAAAAAATTGTTGGATTACCGAATATTGGCAAAAATTTTAAAATTCATGTGCGTGACGTGATTTTTGTTTTGACTGGCACCGATTCCAAAAATTAAGAAACTTAAATACCAAATAGGTATGTAGAAAACATTTTGTTCACAAATCACAAATTTTGTTTATTGTTTTTCTAATTTTCTAATGTGTTTGTATATATAGCTAGAAAAATTATACTTTGAAGTCGGTTTAATTCCTTTTCTAAACTTAATTTTATTTAATGTACTGAGTTCATCTTTCAACATCCAATGTCAAACACACATTGGCTTTTACTTTTTATGTGTGTACAAAAAAATACATTGAAAAATGGGACATGAGGGAACACAAAAAATTTAAAATAAATGCTGTAATTGAATCAACAACAATTATCCTTTCAAACGTAAGTGAATGCGAATGCGAATTTTTTGGGGTTATTATAGAGCAAGCTTAATTTTACTTAAATTAATCGTTTCATATTCTCTTGAATGTTTCTTGCCCAATAAAAGCCTTCTTTTACTATCTTTTTTCTTTCTTTATTTTTCTTATCTATGAATTTCCATCACATTGATTATTAAAAGTTTATGAGAAAGATCTTTGAAATACTCCTTAAAATTGCTATGAAAATGAAAGTTGAATAGGACTTTATACTCACTTGATATATTAAAATTCCTCTTATTCACAAGATCAAAATATTTCTAATTTGTTTTGTTGCTGTTGGGGCCGTCTGAGACTGTACACGTGACATTCACGATCTAATTTTCCACTCGGGGGAAAAAAGTATTTTCATTTATTCGCTCTGGCAACAAGGCAAGCGCAGCGTTAAGTTCCGCCACTCGACGCGAAATTTGAGCGGTTCCCTGTTTACCTACCTTATTAGTGCGGATACAGTGTAAACTTATTTATTTATTTATTCAATTTACATCTTTACCACATCGTACAATTTACTTAAATTTGTTCAACGTTTTCATGAAATCGTCAATTTTACGTTATGAACACAACATGTGTATTAAACTAGTATTAGCATATTTTATATTTTTATACTTTGCTTTATTTAAGCGGAAATTGCTAATTGATTGTAGTAAGTCATTTATTTTTCATTTGGTTTAGAAAAAAGTTCAAGTATTGTTTTTGTGTAATATAAACGTAATATGTTAAAATTAAAAATATTTTTTTGTCATATAGCGAGTTTTTTTGTAGGGAGATAGATTGTAGTCTAAAAAAAAGCTATATAATAATTTATTGAATATTTTATTAAATATATAATAAACATTTACATACATTTATTGACTTACATGCATTGATTACGTGAGAAGATGCTAGCGAAAACATAGTTAGGTATGTATTTGTACATACATACATACAATATACATACAAATAAATTACATCGAATACAATTATTTATTTCTCATACAATTATTTACATTCAACGTAACACATGTATGGGTTGTGTATACGACAATTCTTCTATAGAACACACAAACAGCAATATTTCGTTATTCTAATATATATAAATATTATTGTAATAAAATTATATATTATTACGATATGATATATTTACTATACAAATAGCGTTTTGTTTCCCAATTCAGTTACTTAATATACTTATGTTTATTTGATATTTCTAAGTATAAATGTAACAAAGCTTTGGCAACATTTAGGTAGATTAGGTTTTTTTTTATAAATATATCGTGCAAAAAATTATAATAAATGGTTTCTTATAAAAAAAATATATTAAATTTCTTAATATCTACCTTTAATTTTATTCGTTAAAAGATTTTTTATTCTTATTTTGTACTAAGTATTTAATGTAATAACAAATGTATGGAATATTTATTGAGGTATGAAGGCTTGATAAAAATAAATAATTATTTAAAAAAGTTATATTTAAATATTATTCGTGAATGAGACATGTCATGGTCATTCTTTGTTTCTTTAAAAGCTCATCAATCTAGAATAATTTAATCTAGTTTAATTATAATAAAAAAAATCTTAATATATCAAACTATGTGACCAAACAAAGTATAGAATTATACTTAATAAAACATATAAAAATTTGACCGTAGGGGGATTTGAACCCGCGCCTTATGGAAACCGTCTAAGCGTTCTGACCACTAAGCCATACGTTCTTCCTCACGCTGCTACGAAATTCTTATATGTTTTATATAACGTTATTACGTTGTTAGCATATCTGTAAAGTGTTAATCCACGCTAAGGATAGAAAGATACTTAAGAAAACATAAAAATTTAAACGCAGCGGGATTTGAACACTTGAATTTTTTTTATATATTTTCTTAAGTGTTTATTTATCTTTAGTGTGGATTAACACTTTAAAAATCAATAAAATAAAGTATAGAATTATTTACTTATTTGTTAACGAAAACGTCGATTCAATACATAATATTAACCTCGTTTCTCGGAATCTAATACGTATTTAATTTCACACGAACTACAACAATTTTGACACTAGAATATCTTAAAATGAAATTTTGTTTAGTATAAATAGTTTGAATGCCTTTTCTTCGTTGAAAATTGAAAGTATACCCGTTGTTTTAAATCGTAAACAAAATGAAAATTTAATAACGTTTTAGTTTGGATTTAAATTTCAAAATTATAATTAAATATATGCTATGTTAAGTCTATAATTTAATTATTATTGCCTACTTTATATGATTATCTGTTCCTTTAATAATTTGGATAATAATTTTTAATACGTGCGTGTATCTAATTTCAATGGCACTGATTGTACAAAAATTATATATTATATTAATATAAATTATATTATATAAATATAAATTATATTATTTTTACTTTAATATGTATGGATTTAAAAACGAAATTTTTATAATTAAAATTTATATACTTTAAAAAATGGGGTGATTGATTTCGATATGTGTCATATGGTAGCAGTGATATAATTTTATTTAGAATTTATCACTATACAGGCTTATCTTATGCCTTGTCGCTAATTTATTGTGTTACAAGTATTGAATTTTAAGACTACTCTATATTAAATTTACACATAATTATGTATTTTATATCAGTTAAATTTTACGTATAAAGCTCAATAAATATATGAATATTCACATGTAATACATTCACAACTATGCGTCAGTACATTTTGTCTAAGCTCAGAATTAACTGCAAAATATACACATGTTATCAAATTTAATAAAGAATTTAAAATATTTTAAGCAATTATACTATTTTACATTATTACAAGTTTTAAAATATCAAAGAAATTTTCTTATTTAGTTTTAAGTTTACATAGCAACGGTGAAACAGTTGAAAATAATATAATTTTGAATACATATCGTGTATACAATCTTGACGTGTGTATATATATATATATATATATATATATATATATATATATATATATATATATATATATATATATATATATCTTATACAACAGTCTAAAGCTTGTCGTTTCCAAACAATTTGACCGATTGTGGACGCATTAGGGTTGACGAAAGTTAAAAATGCATGAATTATTTTAATTATTCGTGAGTATTGGAAGAGCTACAACACTTGGTATACTTTGTAAGGACTTGTAGGTATGAGTTTTTGAGGTGATCTAGTTCTCTTGATCAATATCTCTTAAAGAACCATTAGCATTACAATTATGAAAATCGGCATTTGGGTTGTGAAAAGTTAAGGAGGCAAACGATTGATGACTATTGGGAGAGGTAGGGGAGATGGGAGAGTTGGGAGATTTTGGTTGGTTTGAAAAGGCGGGGGAGGGTAAAGCGTCCTCCTCGTGGAGTGTGTTCAGGCGCGAGGGCCTCCCCCGCCCCCCGCCTCACACCGGGGACTGATCCCCGCTCGCGCTTCCGCTTGTTATGTAGTCCTGCGCATGGTTTTCAATACTTTAAATTTTTAAATATAGATAATTGGATTTATCGTGTTATATATGAACATACATTCGCAAATTTAATTATAAAATTATTAAGAAATTAATTTCTTAAATACAATAAGATAAAAATATAGACTAAAAAGTTATATTATAGAGCATAATTCATCTTACAGCATGAAGGTGCCTCCCATCGTAGTGCGGGGCGAGCGACATTCGCGGCACCAGCAGTGTTGTTGTCGTCGTCTCTGACGCCGCCGACTCGCGCTTCGAGGGATGGCTGTATAACCTAACCCATAGTCTTGATATAAGAACAATTATTATTATATTATATATTTTCTTTATTTTCTAAATAGTCTCTTTTAAAGCATTAAGCTTATAATGTAGTAATAAATATATCTTTTTAATTAAAAAGTAACTTAAAACTTTTAGTTTGAGACCATAATGGCGCAGTGGCATAGAGACTAAACTGTAAACGCGACAGTCGTGGGTTTGACCCTCATGCGGATTAATGTATTATTTTTATTTCCTCGTTTTTGTAAGAAAACAAAGTTCGGCGTTTAGTTCCGCTCTTTAACAAGCAAGGAATCAAAAAGATTGCGGCAAATGGGTAACAGAGCGCGATGACACTGGGTTCCCACTGTTGATCTTGTTATATGCGGGCTATAGCGTGTAGCTAATTAATATTTAAGACTGTGTGTGACTGTGTGTGTAATTTATAAGGAGTTCTAAACGTGCACTGTTCAAGTAAGTAAGTTAGATCATTATTAAAAATCTGTCGTTTCACTTAATTTATACTTAAAACATTATTTTACCTAAATTAATTTTAATTGTATTTTATAATGCTGTGCAATTTACATAATACTGTGATACCTAAAATAGTTGAATCTGTGAATAAATACACTGTAATCTAATCTTCTTAAATTACAATATGTTGGATATCCTATTTGCATATGTGCTATGCTTACTAAAATGTATCTATGTGCATTATAATAAGAAGAAGATGAACTTCATCCATTATATCTGCTACGAAAACTTTCCTTAATCTGTAAGTAAAAAAATAATTTAATTAACATGCTTACCTTAAGCATAAGTCTTGCATGCAAAGTTCCAATTGAAGAAGCACAGGCGGAAAAAAAATTAGACGTAAAGCAAATAACATCGATTTATTATGTATAAGTAATAAGTAAACAAACTTAAAGTGTAACAAAATACAAATAATAGAAAATTTTCACTCCAAATCCACATTATGTCCACCTCAAATATCTTCTTAAATGCATAAAGCCCGTTTTCGTAAGTATCCGTGTTATCCGAAATGGGGTCCATGAATCTTCATACAGTGAGCCTAATGAGAAAAAATGGCTGATCAAATATGGATTTGGAAATGGAGCTCTGATCTACGCAGCTTTTACCGTAATTATAAAGAATATCCTATTTCAAGTGACATTAATAGTAAAAGGATTCAAGGAGTTGCAGTTAAGGTTCGCACCTTGATGACTAGAAGGAGCGAAGCAAGCAGTTATTTTAGTGAAAAATAAACATACAAGCTGTGTTATGAAAGCGTGCTGTTACTAACATATTATATAAAAACTCAAAAAGAAAATGTTGTCATGCAAATATCCTAAAATTGAACGTAATTCTTACCGAATGCTCTCAGTCCTAGATCTTGGAGACCAGTCTTTGGAATAAGATGCTCCTCTTCTTCTTCCACCTCCAATGTTGCGTCCAGTTTTCCATCGTTCCACGTGATATCTTATTGCGTGACGCACTTCCGTATTCATGAAGCAGTAGAACAATGCTACCGTGAAACCCTGTGGAGTAAATGTCAGTTGAACTAAAAAATATCTCTAACGTTGTATCACGCATATAGCAGTGTAGACAGAGAGACCTGGTATTAAGACACTCCATTCCCCGCTTTTTGCCTTCCGAGATATTTGCATGTTGAATGGCGAAACTCATCGCTGCGTCTTGTCTTGTTACCAGAGCGAGCAAAATGAAAATTATTAAATCTACTCGACTGGGAATTGAACCCACAATCGTCGCGCTTACAGATAAACTGCTGTTTACCCTCAATTACATATTTCATTTATGATTTTTTTCTAATTTAGTGGTCCAGTAATTTTTTTTTGTTAGTAATGGTTGCAGTTATAATGACTTTGCAAAAATTTAACAAAATAATTTTACCATACTTAAACGTATGACTTAGACAAAGAAACCAAAGAAGATAATATAATTTCACAATTTCCTGCTCACACTCACAAATCATAAAAGTGTCGATAAATGCTTTTTTCTATCTCTTAAAACATAGCAACAGATATAAATTTATATTAAGTTATATTCAGTAAATAAATGTATCCACATGAATTATTGAAATTTAAATATAATAGCCCTTAACGCTTTTTATTCAACAAACACATTCTATTTGTTTACTTGGAAAGTTCTAGTTGTAATGTAGCTTACAGAATATTCAATACTTCAACTCGTAAAGTGTCCTCAATACTCTCGCACTTCAAAGAATGCCTACGGGATAATATCTTTTAAGAAAATAAAACAGCAAAATCCCAGTGTAATTCTTGGCTCGAAAATATAAAAGAAAATGTTCTACATGGAATTATTTTTAAAAACAAATATATATCATAAAAGTTTCCTGATAACTTTGATAATAAAAGTAAATACTGTTTTCGCACCACGAGACTGTTTTAGCAATTATTGTTAGCAAAGCGTTTTATATGCGCGCTAAATTAATTTTAGTTTTATAACTGTTTAATTATTACTAATATTCAACCTATTTCTTTGTACACAGTGTAAATATCATACAAATATACTTTAAGAAATCGCAAAATGTAATTTCAGGCAACACATTTTTACAAACCTTTCAATAATCTGTCTCTGAAAATGAACAGATATTTTTTCGGTCGTTTCCTAGTATTTTATTTATGAAAAAATTGATTTGACATAAGTTGTCCTCCAATATATATATATATATATATATATATATATATATATATATATATATATATATATATATATATATATATATATATATATATATATATATATATATATATATATATATATATATATATATATATATATGTATATATATATATATATATAAATAAATTAAAAGGATAGAAAAGTAAATTCTGTACATTAAAGATTTAAAAAATCATTTATTGGGTAGGTTCAGGTTTGTCTGTCTTTCTGTCTCTCTGTCTGTTTATTTGGCCTCGAATCAGGCAAAAACTACTGGACAGAAATGAATCAATTTTTGTATTGTAATATCTTATAGTCCCGACTCGCATAATTTATAATTTTTACCCCGGGAACAGCGTGGAATTCCACGCTGTTCCCGGAAAATAAATGAAAAAGTCATAAATTTAAATTATTTAAATTACCGACGAGATATGAGTTACATTTTACATGCTAATAGTTTATAGGCTTTCTCAATATATAAAGGATAGATTTTATCCTGATGTGCAATGCAAACGTCAAACGAAAAACAAAAACAGAGACGGTTAAATTACGTCAATTACTTGTAATTAATTACTCAGGTATTCATACTCCATTCTGACTTAGTAACGGTGGCAAATGGCAAAAGTTTTTTATATTTAAACATAAAAGCAATTGAAAATTATTTCCACTATATTTTATTCATTTGATTTACAGCTATTATAGTTTTTATTTGTATTAATGTCGATATATCTTAAATACACCTACATACCATATATGAAATTGATGTAGTATTAAAGTATAGAAAAGTCAATGTTCATAAAAGATTTTAAAAATGTGTTAATTAATCGATTTATATAGCGTTGAGCTATCATTATAGTTACTGAAATATAAGGTAAAAAACTACGTAGTGGATTTTTTGTCCGTATGTTTGTTTATTTATTCGCACTAATCATGTAAAAGCTATTGGCCAAAAAATAAAAATTGATGAATTTAAACATTGCAACAGTTTTCTAAAAAAAAAATAATTACAGATAAAGTTGAATTACTTTGATTATTGGTATCTAATAAATAATGAATGAATTTTGACACCTTGACAGCATTTTGACTTAAATCAACATATAGAACAGTTATCGTCCTGGCATTCAATGGGGTTTCCGTAGAAAAAAAAATAGAATAATTACGTCGCTTATTAGCAAGTGAAGCTAAATTATAAATTATAGATTTTGTCGAATAAATTAGTAATTTCTTTGTAATATGAGCATTATTTAAGTTCAAATAAAAAACTCAACTTAATTCAAGTATAAAAAAAAATTCAAGTATAAAACTTTATTTTAAACATTGCCGATGTTTGAAATGGAACGCTAAGAAGGCGGTGTATTTAAAAATATAAAAAATTAATTTACTTCTTTTAAATAAAAAATAAATAGTGTTGGTATGATTTGGATTATAAATTTCAAGTGTGGAAAGTGGATATTGTATTTTTTAGGAAGTAATTTACTATAAGTAATTTACTTATTTTTATTATAAAATAAGCTCAGTTGAGCTTTACTAGATTATTTAACAAGAACAAACTTTGTACAAAGCGTGCTCGTGGTCCCTTAAGACGATTTTAAGCAGCTAAAAGAGGGATTAGATTCTTTAAGTTTCGGTAAAGTCAATTTGTTTTTCAACGGATTTCAGAATGATTTTTTCCTAGTTGTAGTAAAACATCTAGCTGTACGTGTTAGTTGTACGTTTAATACTTACGTACGGGGTTACGTTAAGGGGTTAAATTTAAGTTTAAGTTAATATTTTCGTTCACACGATTTGGTTACACAAAGCTTCGTATGTGCTACACAGTCAGTAGCACTCTATATAACATCTTATTTCCAAATGTAAAGCTTTTGTTTCAAGTTACATAAAGAGTAAGTTATAATCAATTTAATTGTATTAGTCCTTGAACAAGTTCTCGTTGTTTCGCAGAAGGCAAAATGATCAGTATCTGTTCAAATTTTCAAATGTCAGATACAGTACTTTCTTATCGATGCGAAGTTTAAAAGCGATTGGAATGATACGACTGGACTGAATGGACTTACAATATTATAATTTTTATATTAAAAAATCGTGAGGTAGCTACGGTTAGGCATCAATATGATTCACAAGACCATATAAAGATACACAGGGATATTATTTATATGGTTTTGTGGATCAATTCAATTTACCTTCTCTGCATTTGGTGGGATCTGCAAATTATCATATATAATGAGCTGTTTAAGCTTCCTAAGAATAAAAGCTTGCTTTCTACTTTAAATAATGCTTTGAGTGGAGTCCTAAAAAGATCCGACCAATGACACGACGACGATTGGCGATTGTTACATTCAAAAACTTGGCCATACATTGTAAAAACAGTCAAAATCCCCCCATCCGTTGTTTGTGCTAGATATTTGCCATTTCTAATTATTTTAATGCCACACGGTTACGCTGAAGAGCACTTTTATTCTGTCAAAGAAATTAAAAAATAAATCCATTTTTGGAATGCCGCAAAAGAATAATTGTTTTGACATACAATTCATTTACTACCTATTTTATATATGGCAGAATATAGTCAAGTAAAATTCTAGTAATTGTCCATAACTTGAGTGAACTGATCATTAGTCTTTTATTAAAATATAAGACTAATGATCAGATCAGAAAGTGTTTATTTGTAAAAAATATTGCAAGAAGTATATTACATTATAAGTAATGACATTAAAATTATATGTCAATATGTGCTTTTTTTACATTGTATAAAAATAAATTATAACAAGTAGTTCTATTAATACTAACTTGAAATAAACAGTACTTTAGAAAGGATGAGACACTTGAATTTACATGGGACGGTTATATCACAATACTGTCTAATGATTTAAGTTATTCAAAATATTTCTTACCCAAACCTAAACAATATAATGGACTTGCAAATAGATTACAAATCAGGAGGCGTTGGGTAAAGGATTGAGTTACTTTGCTATTTACTGTGAGATCTGAGATAAATGATCCGATATAGTTTATTTATAGGATCTCCACGGCACTATTTATCATGGACGGGTATTTGTATTTCATTTGGTAAGGGTGTCGATTGCGTACCCATTCGTTTACTGATACTATCAAATAGTATTTAAGAGGAAATTGGCCTTATTTCAGTTTTTATTTTAAGTAATATGCCATAAAATACTATCAGTATATTTTAAGTCTTTTGTATAGATCGTTATCAAAATTTAAAATGTATACATAGTTATATAATTATATGTATATAATTGCTTCAAACATATAGTTGTTTTCATTCAAGTAGGACTGACATGAAAAGCACGATATTTAAATATGTAATTTGCCTGAAGTAGTTTAGATCATTCGAAAGATCGGGTAGCAAGCGAAGCCTTGATGCAGGTTGTAAAGTCTCTTTATGGATATCACTCAGCCTGTATGCGAGTAGGAGCTGATATGACGCTTTGGCTTGACATTCAATCGACTTGAAGTTAAATTGCCTGTTGTGTGCAGATGATGCAGTGCTTATTGCATCACCAGAATGCAAGTTGCAGGCATGGGTCACTATTCTGAAATGTATGTAGGGTG
This sequence comes from Dione juno, assembly GCA_037127375.1. Classification (NCBI taxonomy): domain Eukaryota; kingdom Metazoa; phylum Arthropoda; class Insecta; order Lepidoptera; family Nymphalidae; genus Dione; species Dione juno. Next base: position 2,310,958 of record JAXRJS010000061.1, on the reverse strand, counting down.
AAAGTGATAAAAACTGATTGCAAGATTTTTGTGAACGGAAGTATAATAGAACAAAAGAGTTAGTATATCTGGGATGTATGCCGGTCGTTCTACTATAGACGCCCTGAATACTCTGAAGACTTGGTCATTGGCTGCGATAGCTGAGGGGGATGTTCTTCTTGCTGTATCGCTTGACGTGGTCAATGCATTTAACAGCCTGCCGTTTGAGACGGTAAGGGAGGCGCTCCGTTACCATGGTGTGCCTCTCTATCTCCGGCGACTGTTAAATAACTACCTCAAAGACAGAGTAGTGTTATGGACAGAGGGAGACGGAAGCATCAGTCATCGCAATGTTAGATGTGGGGTTCCACGGACCCCGTTTTAGGCCCGGTTCTATGGAATATTGGGTATGATTAGCTCTTACGCTGTCGCCTATTTCCTGGCATGGGTGTCATCTGCTATGCGGATGACACGCTCGTCACAGTCCGAGGGGCGAACTATAGCGAGGTGGCACGTTGGCAGAAATCGGCTCTCACCGCATTATCGACCGCATTACTGCACTGGGTTTGAGGGTCTCTAGTTCCAAAACAGAGGCCCTGCTGTTTCATGGTCCGCGCAAGGGAACCCCCGTAGGGCTACATTACGTATCCAGGGTCAAGACGTAGAGGTACGGGCGCAGATGAAATATCTGGGCCTGACTTTGGATGGACGATGGTCGTTTGCACCGCATTTTGCTCAACTTGCGCCAAAGCTTGTAAAGGCCGCCGGTGCCCTAGGTAGGTTACTGCCGAATGTCGGAGGGCCGGACTCTTTATGCAGACAGCTTTATGTTGGCGTATTAAGATCTATGGCGCTGTACGGTGCACCGGTGTGGGTGGATTCTCTCACCGCTCGTAATAGGACCCAACTGCATAAAGCGCAGCGGGTTATAGCAGTGAGAGTCATCCGGGGATACCGTACCGTATCATGGACGGCGGCTACTCTCTTGGCGGGTGATCCACCTTGGGAGTTGCAGGCGGAAGTGCTTGCTAGAGTGCATGCATTCCGGGCAAGCGAGCGGTCCCGAGGCGAACGACCATCGAGGGAGGATATCGCGCGAATCAGGAAAAGGGCTGACGAAGCTCTAATCTTGAGATGGAGGGAGGACCTAGGGTCCCCAGCGGCAGGCCTAGTAACGGTGGAGGCGGTCCGACCACACCTAAAACGCTGGGTAAGGAGAAAGTTCGGTGTCCTGACGTTCAGGATGGTACAGGTACTGACGGGGCATGGTTGCTTCGGCAAATATCTGCATCAGATTGCACGTCGGGAGCCGTCGCCGGTGTGTCATGAGTGCAACGCGCCAGTTGACTCGGCACAACACACTTTGGCCGAATGCCCCGCATGGGCCCCACAACGCTGGGCTTTGATGACTGTAGTGGGTGGTGACCTCTCTCTTTCCAATGTGGTAGGGGCCATGCTGGATTGTGAGAGAAGCTGGTCTGCGATGGTCTCCTTCTGCGAATCTGTTGTCGCATTGAAGGAGGCCGTGGAGCGGGCACGTGAGTCCAGTGCAAATGTAGACCCTCTCCGCCGCTGGAGGTCAAGGAGATGGAGAAGGCACTTTCAAGAAGTCCAACTCCCCTTACCCTAGAGTGGATACTACGGGATTCTTGTGATCCTCCTCTTCCAAGTCGTGGAGGCTCCAGATACCCTTGGAACCTCAGAGAACCGTAAAGACGATGGTGGCTCGTAGCAGGCGGGCCTGTCACCGAGGCGTCGTAGTAGAATGCTCAACCGATCCTACGGCGTCTCACAGAGGTGAAGAGGGTTCCGCTGGGTTTTAGTGGGTAGTATCGAGTACTGTACTGTACCGATGAGTCCCACAGTACCACCCAACCCATCAAATGGTCTGGTTAAGATGGCGATGGTCGGCATAGCTGCACGTTTGGCCGTATACAATGCAGTGCTGGTACCGACGCTGTTATATGTCGTCAAAACGTGGATATTATAGAAGAAATGAATGAATGAAAGTTGAATGCTGTGGAGATGCGATCTCTTCGGAGGATACGTGGAGTCAGTATAACTGACCGACTAAAAAACAATGGTAAAAAATATATATATGAAGCAAGAATCAGTGGTAAGAGAGATAGGGAGACCTCAGTTGACCTTCGAGAACACAGTGTCGAAGATACTGAGGACGGGGAGGGAGGTTACGTAAAAAGCTTGAAGGTCTCCCAGAAGGCAGGTATGAAGAAGTTGATAACAGTGGACGAGGCCAAAAGGTATGTAGGGATCGTAACGTTTGACACTCCGGTATCTCCGGATATCCAGCTAGGGATAAAGCGTGATGTACATATTATGTATGTATGGGTAGCAAGCTCAATTCTAACATAAGCACCGCATATACAGTAATACAGTCTTATTGTAAACGCAACAGTTGTAGTTGCAGTTCGCGAGGTTGAGTTCCGCTAGGCACAATGCGGAGAAAATGTATGTCTGCCTACTGTGCTATATACTTGATAAAGCGTTAAGCGATTATGTTTTATATATAAATAGTAAATATATATAACATAATTTGGCAAAAAATATAAAAGGATATATAAAACTGACCTGTGTAGACAGCATCAGCGCACGCGTGTAATCAAAGGCGTGTGCGAACCACGACTCGTCGTTCGGTCCGCAAAGTACGAGCAAATTAGTGATGCCCAAAAGCGGAATGAGCACGAGAAGTGCTTTCGTTGCTTTCCTATATTGCTCCGTTTCTAACGTGTTTGCTGAACGTAATTTTGTTATTAGTACCTGTTTGAAAATACACAAATTTAAATTAGATTTTTTCATCTTTATTACCGCCAGGGGTATTAACCTCACTCAGAGTTGTTAGTAATAAAATAAAATGTATTTATTTTTTCTTTTGTAGAAAATTTAGCTACTTGTTATTTCAAAAAGCCGTTCTTCATTTATTTATGTCTAAATACATATACGTTTTACTTTTTCTGTATGACTTGATCTAAAAATCGGTTAATATTGTTAACTACTCTTTAACTAACCAATTCCAAATTGGTATTGCGGCTTCGCCTGCTTGAACTGCATTATTATTTATTTATTAGTAAAGTGAAATATGTTAGTTTGATTTATAAGCTATATTCCTGCAAAGCTTCATCTTTCTTTTGGGTTAAACCAGAACAAACATCTACCCCACTAACTTTTACATTTATGATATTAGTAGGACATATATTTACCGTGTCATGACATATATAACACCTAGTTAGTCAGAGCTAGTCTACTTATATAAGGAAGAATATTTTTCAGATTTATTATGCAAGGACGAGGCACTAAGTACTTATTTTTTATATATATAATATAACTTGTATTCTAAGAAAAAAATATAATAAAATGATTAAATTGCAAACAAACAAAATGCAAAAATTATTTTAAAAATAAATCTAATTATGTATATCGAAATGCAACTCATCCAGGCGAAACCAACGGGAAAAAGTTAACTAAGCATTGTAATTCAATAACCAATATCTACTTACCCACATAATCCTAATAAGGAAGAACAGGTTGAGTGCAAGTCCGGCGAGCGCGGGCGCTTTGTGTATCCAGTCCACTGCGTGCTCGTGGATCCATTGGCACATTTTAGTATCGCCGGATAGTGTTAACTGTACAAATGAAATAACTTAATTTTTTTTTTAATTTTTACACCTTAAATTAAATTTAAATTATATTATATTTGAACGTCATTTTGATGTGTTGTGCTATTTTATAATTTTTATTTTTACTTTTAATTTTTTTATCTTCATTTATGCTACACCATAGACTTTGGCGTCCGTGCCTTTTAAGTTACTTTTCTCGTTCTTATTGTGATTTGAGTTAGTTAAAGTTGTTAGGTGTATAGGTTCGAACTTGAGACAGTTGTTGTTTATCTCTTTATGGTATCGTTCCAATTCGTGCGCAAATTTTCTTATTGTGTCTATTGTATATTTGAAATTATTTTTGGAAAGCTCAAAAATATTAATTGGGAAGTTTGAAAAAGTTCCTAATAGTTAGTAATACTTTAAGCTTTTTTTACCTTCACGCTGTATCCAGCACATACGTGTGGCAAGCAAGGGGAACCTAGTGTTCCCCGCTTTCCGCTTAATTTTCGAGGCGTGTTGAGTGGCGGAACTCAACGCTGCACTTTTGGTATTATCAACACAATAATGTAATAGAAAAAATGTGTAGTAATCTAAAATGATAATATTATTTAATTGATAATATGAATAGGGTACCACAAAATGTTAACTTCATCATTAATACTATTATATGATAAATTCATTGAATAAGTATTTGTTTTGGACATAATATTTATTTATTATACGTCCCATACGTTTAAAGAGCAACATGTAAAAGACGTATTATTTCGTGTTATAGCTTACATGGCGATATCCCTAACCCAAATTTGCCATAAACTGATTGATCTTACAAAATGCTATGTTTTATGCGCTACTACATTTCCGTTTTGTTGAACCTTTCAATATTCGAAGGTTTATTGTCTAGGTAAAAGACAATGATGCGAGAAATTCTGTTCTTTTTTCTTTTTATCTTCACACGTCCCTTGCACTTTGCTTTGAAAGCACATCAAATCGAAGTACATGTGATTCCGCTCGCCATTTTTGATGAATGCGTTTAAATTTTATATTTGGAAGCGGAAATTAGCTAATTAGCTATATTTGTTACTTTTTTCTGTTAGTTAACCTAGGCTTAGAATTAAGACATTATTATTTCTAGACATGATTTTGCTAAGAGCTTAATTTTTTATATATCGATTTTTTACACATTGCCGAGAAGCTACCTCAAAAAAAAATAATTGGCACAAAATAATATATTATCTCTTTATTTACCGTGTCATGACATATATAACACTTAGTTAGTCAGAGCTAGTCTACTTATATAAGGAAGAATATTTTTCGGATTTATTATGCAAGGACGAGGCACTAAGTATTTATTTTTTTATATATTTAATATAACTTGTATTCTAAGAAAAAATATAATAAAATGATTAAATTATTCGCATTTAAAATCCATTCCATCTGTTTAAACCACCCACATTTATTGGTGTTATGAGACTATACCGCTAAAGTCAGGCAAAAGCTTAAGAGCGTCAGCTCAAGTATACTCTTTAATAATAAAACATACTCTTGTAGAATTTTAAGATTAAAAAAATATATTAAACGAGAAATAGAAATGGCGAAAAACTTTTTATATAATCCAACGTTTCAAAGAAAAGTGTAAAGTTATACAAATAAAAAGTTAGTCTTTGATAAAAAAAAATATTTTAACGTTAATTGCGAAGTAAAGTTTTAAAGGTCTTGGCAGTGGTCGGTGGTTTTTGGAGCATTCCCGTTAAAATTTATATCTTTTTTTCTTATTTTGTTCTTTATTACGAAAAAAGTTATCGTGTTTAGTTAAAAAAGTATTTTTTTTATATTTGTAAACAAAGTTTAATAATCGTCGTTTTGTAATTATTGAATTTAAGTAAGTTAGAAGTAACTTAAGCGTAAGATTTAAAAAAATAACTTCTTTTTGATTAGCACAAAAAGAAGTTATTTTTTTAAATTACAATATCTCATATTTAAGCCATATCTTAAACATTTGCTTAGCTAAGCTCATATTACCTTTGTACTAGATATAACTATAGCCAGTATTTTGCATATTAGGACATCAAGACAGAGACAGAGATAACTCTGTCATATTATAGTTCTCGTAATGATAAACATTTTCGGTGTTTTTATATAATAATTAATTAATTATTGCTTCTTTAAATATTTATCATTTACATAATAATGCTAATAAATTTCATTCAACAATTAAATTCAACTTACTCCATCGGGTCCTGTTGATGGCACTATTGAGACGAAGCATCTACATATTACCCATATAGTGATGAAAATGGCTGGAGCACCTATGAAAACAAATATAATATAATATAGTTTTCATATAATATTAATAAGAATATCTTTTCTTAACTTCACGCTACATCTATATAGTAGGCAAAGAGAATCTAGTGTCAAAACACTCTGTGGCTTTCCGCTCAAATTTTAAACAAAGCGGGGAAATTGTAATTCATAATTGTAATTCATCAATTTCTCCTTTTATTTAAGAGAGGATTTTGGAACAAACATAAAAACGTACAGTGTCTTTTTAGTATAGAGAAGTATATAAAATTATTAATAAAGCGATGCTTAGTCAAATTAAATAAATAATAAAGTCAAATTAAATAATAAATAAATAAATATTTAAAATCATTAAAAGTGTAATTATTCATTCAATCAAATTATTTAAAGAATATTTCAATTTTTATAGATTGATCTAAAGGTATCTTTCCTTAGAGTGGAATGACACTTAAAAAGAGCCAATAAAGTTCTTTAGAGATTTATTTTTGAAGAAGTTCATATTAATTAATTTATTTTTTTACTTTATTATATACTTGACGCTTGATCCTGCATAAACCAGGGTAGGCAGTGAGGACATGACACTACGTCCTCTACGTAGTTGTACGCAGTAGTAGTAACGCAGTAGTTGTAGTACGCAGCTGCACTATATCTTTTCGTACACATTATCTTTTATTTTACCAATGATTACCAACAGATATTCTAATTTTGTTATATTTTCAACAGAATAGTCCTATGAATAATATAATAAAACAACATGCCATTAATAATCCTCTTAAATATATTTCACATACGAATCCCCAGAAATTCCACCAATAAGCCTGAATGCTTATGTAAGCAATAAATAACTTATGCTTAGTATAAATAGATATGAATAAAGTAGAATTTTATTTGGACTTTTATTTAATATCCTAAAGCTAGCTTTAGCTCAGGTGATAAAATATTCAACTTAAATTTTAATCCTTTTGAGTTTCGGGTCAAAGAGTTGATGTAGCCTAACGGAATTTCATTATTTTATAAGCGCCTGTTGGTAAAGTAGTTATTTATGAGGCTATGTTTAGAAATATTTTATTATGATAAGTAATGATGATTATTGTGATTGAAATCTAACAAATTAATAAAATTTTCGATATTAAAAAAACTTTTTGTTCCGCTTCAACAACTTGACTTATATATTTGCATTTACATATGTATATATATATATATATTATATATATATATATATGCAAGCATATATATATATATATATATATATATATATATATATATATATATATATATATATATAATATATATATATATATATATATATATATTAACTTATAAACGTTACTTACCCCATCCAATTGTTGTGTAAACTTTTAGCTTTATGTTTTCGGCCGTGAATGTTTCTACCACTAACATATATAAGTATAGACCTGGAAACAAAACAAATTTTATACAAATGATTTTTGAAGTCGTTATAATCCTTTATGAACTTTATGAAATTTGAGTTGTACCTAAACGAGTATATTAGTTTATTTTTTATCCCGCACAGTAGCAGGATAGGCAGAGGAAACCTAGTGATTAAAACACTCCGTTCCCCTCATTTCGCCTTTCGAGATATTACGTGTTGAGTGGCGGAACTCAACGCTGCCCTTTATCTTGTTACTAGCTTAAAGAAGGTAAAATGAAAATTAATTCATTTTACCCGAGTGGGAATCAAGCCCACAACCGTCGCGCTTGCAGTCACATGCTGTGCCGCTGCGTCACGATAACCTCAGGCCTATTTAATTTATACATGATTACTTTTTGTAATGGGAATGTATAGACCATTACTTTTGGTTTAGTTAACCTAATTAAGTTCGAATCTCTGAGTCTGACAAAGGAAAATTGAAATTTTTATGAGATCATAGCATAAAAAACATAATTTTGCTATCGTGTAGCGGTAGGACAGCATCTGAGACTCGATCAACACTCGGGCAAATCATTATAATTCAATTATTTTCCACTCTGGTTTTCAATATGCAAATGACTTGAACAATTGAGTGGATAATAAGGAATTCAGGGTGTTTTAACACTAGGTGCATTCTCCCAAATAACATAAAATAATTGTTTTATTTGTTTTAATTTGCATCCAGCCTTATTCATCCTTATCCAGCCTTATTGGAAAATATTTGTTTTATTTGTTTTAATTTGCATTCAGCCTTATTCGCTTATTCCTGTTCTTATACAACCAGTCCTGCATTTACCAAAGGTTGTCTGTAAGAGATTGCTTAAAGCAATATGCCTTTATGCCTTTGCATATACACTATATATTTATTTCTTCAATAAAGTCTAAATAAAAAAATAAAAAATTCAATAAAGTCAAAATAAAAAATATAGGAAGTATGCGTAAAGCTGGATCATTATGTAAGGCTCTATGATAAAGTAAGCTTTTTACAATAACACCAATTCAATTCTATAATAAACAATTTAGTGTTTAATTTATACATATGTATATATAGGACTTCCTAGATATTTTTATTGTATGTCATCATCATGACGCAGATCATCATCTGGCTGGAAACGCGGCGATTGTGGGTTTGATTTCTAATCCCTCTGGATTAATTACTTCATTTTCCTTGGAAAAAACGTGAAAATATTTATTGAAATGTACTGAAATTTTAACAGTTATAAGTGTTGTGTTTTATGTTTTTAACTTGAAATTTGTACCAATAATCATAAATTATAAAAATATAACACATTTCAATCTAAAGAAAACTATTGAGAATAAAATATTTGAGTTTAATCGACTGACTAAGGGGCGACCGGTTAAAAGCAAAATGGGGTAAGTATAAATAGGGATAATTCTAAGGATATTTGGTACTCAATAGGGGATTTCATAAAAATATCGTTGCTATGGAATATTCAAGAGGGACATTTCGTATATTTTTATGTTAAGAATTACAAATATAAAAATCTGCTAGCGTTACGCTCGCGTCTTCTCCTGCGAGGTCTGCACAAGTGTGGCTTTTATAAAATATGTTTCGTTAGCATCACATTGGGCATTGTTGATATTCTCGGCTTGCCTCAAAAGTCTAATATAATATACATGTTTTTATGCAAATGTCTATTCGTGAAACCTTCATTATAATAATAGGTTTAAGTGGTAATAACGGAAGTAACTTTGTTCTATATTATGTAATGTAAAAATATTGTGTGCTTTTTCTTTAGTAAAGGATCGTTTTAAATGATAAGAAAATTATAATTGGTAAGTTTAAGAGTAAAAAAATATAATAAAGAAGATAACGTGAAGAAATGGAGAGGTTAATGACAGTGGACGAGGAGAAAACAGCGTGAACGGTTCGCAGCGTATGGCGCTCCGTTCTTTGTCGCCGCTACAGCTTGAAGATATGTATTATGTACATACTCACGCTACATTCCATCCTATTCTTCTATATTATAATTATATACTTTGAATTACATTATATAGTTTGAATATTTTTACAAAAAAAAATGATACAGGGATGATGTAAAAACACCAATAGAATATGAATCTATGATATTAAAAAAAATGTTTGTTTGTTTGTACACACACATCTTAGAATCATCTACTGGATAGATGTGAATGAAACTTTTTTTATAGTATAGCTGTCAAGTCTGGGTTAACAAAAAAATATAGAGCGTAGCTAGCATTTACCAATGACAAATAAAAATGTAAGGCTTGGACACCTGATGTAGAACTACAATAGAAAAGCTAAAGTATATAAAATAAAAGTAAGACATAGAATTATAAATCGGTAAATGAAAATACTGGCACTACATGGGCTTAATTATCCTTGCCGTTTACAAAGTTGTGGGCTTATACTAGTTTTAAAATATTTCTAATCCATCATTTAAAAATATATTGACGTCCACCTTTACCAAACAAAATTTATGTATGCCAAATTGCCTTCTACTGCGTTTATACAGTGTATGTTAAAAGGGTCCAAAGGTTTTCTTTCACGTGTTAATATTTAAAGTAATAAATATATAAGTAAAGCTAAACAAAGCTTATTCACATAAGCTTTGTGTTTTTTGACAGAAAGCTTGGGATCTTTTATTGCATTTTCAATACGAACATTTATTTTTTTTCATAGCGAAAAAGATAATTTACCGATATAAGTGTACTATATTGAACACGTTATTTGTTTATTTATTCTTAAATGCTTCTATAATATTTAATTTTAAACCATCGAAACCAAATCATCGTGTTCTTTATACACGTTGTTTATATTTTTAATGATATAAATTATTAAGTATAAGAATCTTGTTATAATATATAAAATAAAAAATAAATTTTCATTGTATAAGATTTTCATGATAATTACACATTTTAAATGAATCTACTAGAGTTCATGGACTCGAAATGAACAAGACTTCCAAAAATGTACAGTGCTTCAATATACGCGATTAATCTCATTGCATAAAATGTAAAAGATACTTTGAGCAGTGCAGTGTCTTGTTATTTTTTCTCATACAGTAATGTATGATACAATGGCTTAATAGGACAGTATGAACATAAGGGCGGTGAAGATAAAAAAAACATTAAAGAAACCCGCTGAGTTTTTTTCTCATGTTTGAGGCAATAACTATAATGAACCGGTGGTTTAAGTTTAATAACTTAAAAAAATTTGATAGTTGTGGTTCGATTTTTACCCAGGGTAATAAATTATATTCATTTCAGAGTTAAGCTCCGTGAGCTACTCAACATGTAATATCTCGTATAAAGCGGAGAACCAGTACCTAGGTTGGCTTTTCTTCTCTCTATGTATCCTGAATAAAGCGTGAAGATGGAAAAGGATTAATAAATGTGTTTTAGAAGCCCAAATTCATTTTAAATTTTGACTATAACGATATTCAATCGTTTATTCCCAATTAACCATTTAACAATCTCTATGAACATCCAAAATTTAACATTTAGCTATTCAAACACGTGTATGAAATAATAACTACCATGTCAAAGCGTTTTGTTCAATTAATTTTAAATACAATTTGTCATCGACGATTATATCTATATGGTAAATAATAAAGCTTTTATTTAATAATACATAAATACAAAAACAATAAAACTTTGAATTTGTTTTTTATATACAATTACGTGTATTGGTTTAAATATTCAGGGAGAAGAAACTACTTAGCTCCATGGCTTATAGCTTTAGTTCCATGGATTCACCATGCGGGCGCCGGGTCAATGTCGTTGCAGGAAGAGGAGCTTCTGAGCTCCTTGCAAGAAGAGGAAGAGGAGCTCCCGAGCAGCGCCTGGGATTTACGACTCAAGTGTAAGGCCCCTACCTATGGTAGGGCCCCTACCTACTATAATACATTAACACTCAACTCCACTGTCCGAGCTCGTCCCACTACCTAACCAAATTCGAAATGATTCTTCTAGTGCCGCCTTTGAAATACGTTCTAGAAATAAATTAGTTATAGTTCTAGACAGGTTTTGTTAATTGTAGACAATAATAATAATAATAATATGCTTAGTTATTCTTTTTCAGCTTCGTGCTTTATGTGGGCAGGTAGAATGTAGTGTCAAAAATCTCTGTACTCTGCTTTACTTTAACCTATCGACATCACCTTCATTACTTATTCCTATAAGTATTATGAAGTAAACGAACGTAAAAAGATAGCTATAATTTTTATGATTTTCTGAACTACCTATTAAAGAGATTAGGTAATTTATTGTTTAATGATAAACAGGATATTCTTTACGAATATTACGAAATATGGCTTAAAGTCAACTGAGTGTCTCAAAACTAGGTGCCCTCTGCCTTAGCAATACTCTGCTCCCCGCTTTCCGCATTTCAAGGCATTACGTGTTGTATGGCGGAACCCAACGCCGCGATGTGCCTTGTTACCAGAGCGAAAGATATGAAAATTATTCATTCTCCCCGAGTGGGAATCGAACCCACAAAACTGCCGCCTATACATGCAGACGTGCCTCTGCGCCAAGACAGTTGCTTTAAATAAATTATAAAATATAAAATCATGTTATCTTTAAAGAATCGCTTCAGAACTGTTATTATATAATATATTTCCATGATGGTACATTACAATATAAATAGCTTACCTTCAACTAACATCCAAAAGAAATTCGTTAAATAGAAATAATGCATGCATATTACAAGAATCATGCATGACGTTTGATCTTGTTGCGCTTCATCTGACCAATTCTGAAAAAAAAGTTCAATTAAATATACACTGACTGACAATCTTATACAAAAAAAAGTCATTACTATATCAAATTCAAACAAAGTAATTATAATTAATTTTTTTGCCAATGTTAAAAATCTATTTTAAAAAATACAAATAGAAAAAGAAACAAGATGATTTTTCTATATTTATCATAAATTTTTATAAATAATTAAATCATAAATCTCATTATAGATACTCATATACTCACTTGTAAAGCTAAATTTAACATCCAACTACAAGCCGACAGTATATAAGTGGACATTAGATTAGTGTGTATTGTATTCCGAAGACATCTCAAGTCTCTGGAACAAAAGATACAAATATGAGCTCCATTTCAATGATATTCTTTTAGTCAGCACTTCTGTTTGGGCTATTTGTGATAGTTGCTTTTGTTTGTGGTTTTGTACATTGTTTTTTTATAATATATCATATTTGTAGGTATATATTAAAAAAATTATAAAAAATTTGATAACAGTATTATTACACATATGTCCATACGGCACTATTGTCGTATGGATATATTATATTCATGGAGGAGTTGGCTTGCTTTTCTGAACGAAATTGGAGTATGTTTAAAAAATAAGTTACTTAGCATTTCATGGATACACTTTACGGACCTATGACAAAAGTTTAGGTAGGTTTAGGGGGTCCATTTGAAATGCACATTAACGATTCGCTGTCCAAATTCGCTAGCCAAATTCGAAATGCCGCCTACAATAGCCGCCTTTGAAATAATTTCTCGAAATCAATTGATTTTAGTTTTAGACAGGTCGAGATCTTTTAGATATTTATTAGTTCAACCGCATACAATTTAACTGTTAACTTACACCAGGTCAATTCGTTAGAAAGTTCACAGCACTCGTTAACTGAACTGAAATTACTAGTATCACACGTCTGGACTTCTAGAGTAAAAGAAGATATCCAATCTGGATGATGAAACCCCAATAAAACCTTTATTAGGGAGGATATCTGTACTATATAATTATTTTGTGACAGTTCCACCTCCATATTTATCTTATTCAATGAAAAATATAAAAAAGGAGTGACATGTCTCCTCTCTCTCTCTCTCTGTATCTTTATCTATTGAATAACCTATCTTATATTTTGGGATGATATTTTATGGGATTTTATTTTGGATGATGAGGGTTTTACAATAAATTTGTGTACCATTTCAGTAAATAACAAATATATGTTCTGCATTTAATGAATAACAGAGAAAATTATTAATATTATCATATTCAAATAGAATAAAGCGTAGCACATTGCATGCATCGTTAAGTTTTAACTATTGTTACATGTGAGATCACAAAAGGATCTCTTGGCTCATCATTTACTCTCCAAGCCTATTGTCGGCATAATAATTAAGTAAATGTCTACAATACGATGTTTTGAACGTAAGGTTTCTAAGCAGCCATTAAATTGTATATATATTTTTTTAATTTCACCTGTCTAGAAGATTTTTTTATAGAATTTTATCTTTATTTTGGGAATGATGGATGAGGTTTTAGAGTTGAAAACAGGATGGTATATGACATGACGACATTGAGTCCCAGACTCCTATTATATAAAGCGCAACAGCAAAGCACCTGATTCTCGAGTTTAGAATTCTAGGTTGTGGGGTGGAGCTTAGTTTCTATTTTCAATTTCTTAGGTCTAGTAACAAGACAAATCGTGGCAATAAGTTGCGCCACATAACACGCAATGTCTCGAAACGCGGAAAGATGGGAACAGAGTGTCATAACGCAAGGTTCTCTATGCCTTCCCTGCTATTTGCGGGATACAGCGTGAAGCTATATACATATATGTATATATTTTAAAATAGTTTAAATTGTTTTTTTATATATTTTAATATGTATATTATAATACGTTCCTTTTTTGGTTTTTACAATAAGAAATGAAATATGCCAGTTTTATTCTAACCGAACTCTGAGACTGACGTATGTGTTTAAACACAAACTAATAATAGTTTGGCAGTGTCAGCCTAACATTAGTAATAAGGCAGTCTTCAAATGTTAGAGACCAAATTTCTCACGTACACTACATACATACATAAATAGACAGATAGGACTTACATAGATAAATACCATATAGGTTGCGTTCATCATATATATCAGTAACTATTATTTATTATAATATCCAAATATCCCCCTCAGGTTAGATTTTAATCTATTTTAACATTATGTTCAGATATGTGAAAATCCTATTCTGTCTGTTACATCTATTTAATATAATTAGACAGTAAAACACATATTTGTACATGCACATCATCGGAACGAATAGTAATTAATAGTTTAGCTGGTCTCTTAAAGTTCTATATAAGATGTTCCAGTCTTTAAGGTCAACTATACTCTATTCTCTATGGTTTCCCAGACCTAACTAAGCTATGAAGAAACGTGGACATACAAAAAGAGTTCCGCAACATCTTTACCTGACACCTAAATTATTAGATGCCAAATGCTAAAGTCATTAAGTCCACGCAACCAAAGCTGCGGGCACCAATCAGTGCTATAACAAAAATGATAACATTGTCTTTCATCATAATACAACATAAATGAAAGAACGGCTCTCAATAAGATGCATCAACTTTTGTGCCCGACCCCTATTATTTATGGACCTGCAGTCTGGATTGTCATTATCTGCCGCATTAGGTACTTTTTAACTTCTACTATTTTTGGATGCCCATACTAATTCAATTATAGTACTATTTGTACTATATTTGTTGTTACTTTTTGATAATTAGAAGTAGTCAGTCAGTCAGTGAAAATACATAATGCATTTTATAAACCTTTTTCGTACCAGACGAGGAAAGAATAAATACCTATACCTCCCAGTGGAAGTCAAACCATCATCACCATGCGTACAATTATAATGTGTAATAAAGAACAATTAAAAATAGATAAGAAATCATTATCATGATCAATTGTATCATAGACGTTATATGTAATTTAATTAAAAAAATAAATCGAATAATTTACATGAAAAATATAATTTAACAATTTATACTCACTTAAAATATAAAAAAACGAATACAGCAAGCGACAGCACGGCCAAGCTTAGAGAATATCCAGCCAAATATATGAGACTAGTGACGTCCGTCGGCGACACGTTTGCTATCCGCTCAGTGCAGTTCGCGTAGTCTGAGTAGTTGTGCCATGCGCCTTCGAGACATAAGCGAGAAGCGTTTTCTGGAAAACAGATTATACATTCGATTATTTCAGTACGTCCTAATCTATATTAACATATAGCCCACTTGCCCTTAGAGTTACCTAAGGCGCTTAGAATGCGTCATGTGACATACGTAGTTCTAAACAATTCCATTTGACTACAATGGCGAAGCCCTATGTAATTAGTAGAGTAAAATAGTTTTAAAACTTATACTAATGCGATCTATATTATACCTTCGTCTTACTATGACCGATAAATATACAACTTAAGAAAAGAAAGCCTTTATAAATTCACTTTTAAATGGTAAAGTCAAATTTAAAATGATGTATTTGTTTATTTGACAGGATAGTGATTTTATTTATATAAAAAATAAATTATCATGTTAAACTTATTACAAACATAATAGCTCGATGTAGGTATATGTTGCAGGATCAAAGTAAATGTCAAGTAATTGACAATAGTATGTTACTATTCATTTTACTTTCTGTACATTTAGAAGTATGTACGGTAGTGGAACCAAAACTAAATATTTTATGACTGCTCTAAAATATAAATATTCGCTCTAGTGGGGCTTGAATCCAAAAGCTTCGTGTACACTCAGGCATGCCCTAAATTGGGTAATGGCGCCTATACAAATAGGATTGTAAAGATTTAACAAATGTAAAAGTCCAACAACATTTTTTATAAAACATTTACTCTATTATTTAATTTTATGTTCAAAATTCATAATGTAAATCAGAAAATGTCTAAAAATATACATTAAAATAATAATGAGAACGCCGAGGAGCAAAAAAATATAAAATTATTATCATGTCGTGCCACGACTTTGCGAGTTAACTATTTAACGTTAACAATTTTAAATCATACTTGGATTTATGAACTTTTGACATTGAATGATGGATTATAGTCATCCAATTTATTTCCCTCTCTTCTTCATCTTCTTAGTGATCAGTTCATAATTTCTTTTTATGTAGAAGACATTTTAATGGTAATTATATCATAAATTAGAACTGCTTGAAGTATTATTTACGTTTCTATTTGTCATTAAGTCATGATTTATTATAAAAATGCCCGATGCATTTTAGTATCTATTTACCATAATCCATAATCTGTTTACAGTAACAAAGTGTGCGAAAACATGCAATAACCAGACTTTGAATATATTCGCAAAAGAATATTTTAAAATAGTTTAGTTTTTTTATCTGTCTGTCGGTATATGTACATCTCTGAAAGTATCCCAGAACTTCTAGAGATTGTTCGGCTTAAAATATTTTTTTGTTATAAAGCTGTCAAGCCAGGTAGGATGAGGCTATTGATTTTGAAGACTCGCTCATCTTATATCACAATAGTCAATCTTGAACCATTAAAATCTGTTTCAAAATTCGTTACGGTAAGACGCCTAATATCACTAATTCAAGTTAAAAACGGATAACTGTATGTGTATTATTAACACTGACTGATATAACATGACATTATGAACACTTTTCCAAGTCTCTCTCTTTAAGCAAGCCTCTACGACAACGGGAAGCATTGAGAAGCAGCATGGTAAGGTACATAATATAGTCTTGTCCTGAAAAGGTTTTAGATAAAAATATAAAAGTAAAGTGTTTTTAATTTTCAGTATAAAATTCTATTGTATATAGTTATAATAGAATATTAAATTGCTTGAAATATGTTATTTATTAAAAACTAATAGATGCTCACAACTACGTAACCGTGGATCACATAGATCCTTGCCACTTTATATTCATTTTCCGATTTTTCGTAGCTTGGTTTAGTTGGCATCGGGAAAATGCTTATTGTGTTCGATCATTTTTTGTTATGGCAACATTTAATTCTTCTGTAAAGTTCAGCTGGACTACGATGATTCTACAAAATGTGGCAGACCTTCCTTCCTTCCACCACAGTCTCCAAAATCAATTATTGCCTAGATCCTTTCTTGACTTAACAGCTATGTAACAAAAAAATCATTCAAATCCATCCATTACATTTGAAGATGTGCGTGTACAAACAGACGGACAACAATTATTACATTATATTCTATTAATATTTTTAATCTCCCCTCATATTTTTTTTTGTATAACCATTTTATTATCGTATACATGTAATGTATTATTTAATTGAAAATGTCTTATTTAATTAAATATTTTTGTATAAATTTATACAAAAAATAATGTCAGTGATAAATTGTTGTTTACAATATTGACATCGTATTTAAAGAACTGAAATATCTTATAACTTTTACTATATCTTTTTAGGTTAACTTTTTAATTGCACATTTGCTTAATAATGTAGGTTTGATGGTATCGAGAATTGCATCCATGTGACGTAAACCTTGACTTAGAAAGATAATATGGGAATAAAGATAATCTTACATTGGAATGGTATCTAAATGGTATTAGCACTCCTTAAAGTTTTATGACTCGATAGGTAACTAATATCGATAAAATTTAACTTACTTCTAACACGGGATAAGAAATGTATTGTTATTTATATATAATTATTTTTAATCATCTTTTGACAGTTGCACTTATATTCGTTTGTGTGGAATTTAAAATAACACGTATACCAGGGTAGGCTGGAAAATACTCCATTCTCCTATATCCGCACCATTTTTACACTAACATTGAATGATGAATGGCAGAACTCAACGCCGCGCTTTGTCTATTGTAATAATATAATATATCATAAGTATATATGATTGAAATTTTATAATAATATTTTGAAATGAATAATTAATTCCCCTGAGTATTTCACTATACTCAGTATGGATTAAAAAAATAAAAACCATAAAAATATTAGATAAATAAATTATCTCTTAGCAATAATCATCTTTTGGTAGCTTAAATTTTTAAAAATCTCTCACCACGTAATAAGTTGTTAAAAGCTTATAAGAATTTCGAAGCACCATGATTAAGAACGCATGTCTTAGCGGTCAGAGCGCTTGAACAGTATGTTCATAATTCTTATATGGTTTCTTTATATAAAAAGTTCAAATTTCGATAATTTCTGTACCACTAGACGCGTTTCAGGTGAATGCAAATAATTTTTCTTCAGCATCGTAATTGACGCTATAATTTAACTGTTTTTGCAAAAAAAATCAAGCGTACCTATTTTAAGATTTGTTATCACATCATAATTAAAAACTTGCAATGATCTTATGACAAAGATTATATAGAACAAAAATTAATGTACTAAAAATATTAAAAGAGTTTATAATAAAAATTAAGAAATATAATTATACTTTAATTGAGCGTGACGATTTCGTAATTTCACGCGACATTGTGTCCGCTCATTATAAACACATATACTGACGTCATAAAATTTACACTGCACTAATCTCTCCAAACAAACAATAATAATTTACAGAGCGTCGTTAATTTAATTCATTACACTGTGAATATTTCTACGGTACTCTTATATGTAATTGGAGTTAGAGTTCTTATATGTTACCATTTATATTATCTAGAAACAAATTAACTGTTTGAACTAACATTTAGTATTTATAGAAATAACTAAGATATATATAATTAATTGAAATTTATGAGACATTTCATATAATAATATTAAATAATGTTTATCTGATAAAATAAATTACTTACGCGTATCGTCGTATTGTACGCCATGGAACTCGCTGAAGCACTTTTGTACGGCCAGAGTGTTCCATGGCGTGGGATCCCAGCACAGTAGTCCGTCGAAGTACGCCGGACAGTAATTGTGGGACACGTTGATGTTCCTGGCCAAGCATTCCTCACTTGCGTCGTCCCCCACCTCATCGTGGATCAGAGTCTGTAGATCCTCCAGTTTGACTACTTATATTTACCTTGGGACTAGAAATTCTGAACTTTGGTATGTCCGTATAAACTAATTCACAATTATCTATTGTTTCGCGTAGTTAATTCTTCCATCGCGGAGAGTTCAATTGTTTTGCGCACCACGCCTTATTGCATTGGATTCTGCAGAGCTCTTTAGTGTCACCAGTAAGAATGTTACCATGATAAGGTTGTTTGATCGCGGCTTGTGTTCCAACTTATCAAGTGATAAGACTCCGAGAGTAAACATCGGCAGTCTATAAGAGTATTTATGGATCGTGCAAGGAACTCTAATTTTTCTTCAACTGTTTTTCACACGTCCGTTTCACCTGCAAAGAAAAGTCACTGATAACATTTGTATGATAAACATATGTAAACATAATTTATTTATTTTACTACCACACTCTTTTAACAAAGACATTTAAAAGATATAAAATTTTTGTATAATAGAGTTAACCTAAAGGATTGAAATATTGACTTTTTACTATTTAATATCTTGAATATTACGATGCTTAATATTATTTTGCATAGATTATTTTATTAAAATTGTCAAAAAGGTCATTAATTTATAATGTAAAGTTTATTTCCGATACAGAATTTTGAAGTACGTACGAATTACTTTTAAATGTATGATCATGTCAAATATGAAAAGACCAATAGGTCTCTTCTGTAACCCTAATGTCAATTTATTTGCCTACTAACTTACTACCTACCGCTTTACCCTCGTGATACAAGAAAAAAACCTAATACACAATCTAAATGCCCGAGGTAGCTCTGACTACAAGCATAGTGGGTGACATTGAAATGATTAACGTGTATTTATATAGATAAACAAACTATTAAACACAAAAATAATATGTCGAACCAGTAGTTTCTGAGATAAGCAAGCGTTCAAGCAAACCAATTCCGCAGCTTGATTATATTAACTAAAGATTTTATTTTTAAGTTCGTATGATCAGGATCATTGAATAGTGTAGGCTTTATAGGATTCAGAGTTAGCCACGAGGAATTGTTCAAATATATTTATTTTATTACTTTAGTTCAATAGACCTTTTTACATATTGTTTCTTGTTCTTTTAATAAATCAGAACAAAGTACACCCGAGGGATAAATATCAAAAGCCTCAGCTACTATTTTGCTTAATAATGTATCAGATAAGTACAACATAGAAACGAATACCACAATTTGTTATTTTCGGCTTCATCCATATTTGTACGCTTACGTGACCTAAAAATACAAAGAATATTATGAAACGTTGTATCTTTTAATACAACAAAGGGTCAAATAACATAATAGCAGAACTTTAATATTGTCTATGTATTTAAAAAATATACTTTGTATGGTTGGCTTTATGGTTTTTTGTCTGCTGACTTCATTTTCTTTGAAAGTGACTCATGCATTGAAATTATATAGCCATTGTGTTAAATACACACTCCATATATGTATTATATAGGTATATAAATACATATATGCATTTTATATCTAGTTATATCCTATGCCTAAATACTGGCTTTCCGTATATTGCGAAAGAAACAAGAGATAAGTAATAATAGTGATATCTGTGGAGCATGTACAGTAATACGGTCAGAGCTTCCTAAATTTGCCTTGACGATAGCATTATCTTATATAAACTTGCTATAAATGATTTCTTATAGAATCTATATAAATATATAGATAAAATGTATAATATATCTGATATAAATCTCCTGTACGTGTGTTTGTCACCCTGATCCTTCAAAACTCTCAGCAGTTTTTGTTTTAGTTTATAAGATAAATTTAATTGAAATGTAATATAATGCGAGAATCGTTTGTAAACCTATTAGGAAACATAAAAATATTTATAAAAACGGACGATGAAATTTATTAATATATATATAAAACTCTTCCGCTACTGAGTGACTGACTGACTGACTGACAACGCACAGCTGAAACTACTGAGCGTAGATATCTGTATTGAGAGGATTTCCCAAAATTCCAACGGGAACAGGGAAAAGTGGGGTTGTACGTTTTATGTTTCACACAAATTAAATTGTGGGTTACAGCTCGTCTTGTATAATTTCATGTTCATTGATTCATGGATAGTTTTAAAGTATATATGGACCCGGTAGATGGCACTGCATTCGATGTGTACTGTAGTAGATCGGCTAAAATGTGATTCTTTTTCTCAAGTGTGTGTTAAATAGATTATTATATATTTGATATTCTAATAACATTTAAAATGTAAATTTAAATGTGTCAATTTAAATTTTAATATATCTGCTATTTTTAAAATTTCTTAGTCATTGATATAAATTTTATCCACAGATTTATAAATTTTGTTTCATTCTTTGAAATAAGTAAGTGGAGTGGACTATATATTGTGTTCAACAGTTCAATTACTTACTTTTTAAATAATATGGTTAAGTAAAAAAGGCGTATAAACCGTATAGACTTATCTTCTCATGCGGGACGCTCCGAGGGGTCTAGTGTTAAGACACTCCATTTTTTAATTGCACTATTCACAAAATTATATATAAAATAAAATAAAATAAAATAAAATAAAATAAAATAAAATAAAATAAAATAAAATAAAATGAAATGAAATGAAATGAAATGAAATGAAATGAAATGAAATGAAATGAAATGAAATGAAATGAAATGAAATGAAATGAAATGAAATGAAATGAAATGAAATGAAATGAAATGAAATGAAATGAAATGAAATGAAATGAGATGAAATGAGATGAAATGAGATGAAATGAGATGAAATGAGATGAAATGAGATGAATGAGATGAAATGAGATGAAATGAGATGAAATGAGATGAAATGAGATGAAATGAAATGAAATGAAATGAAATGAAATGAAATGAAATGAAATGAAATGAAATGAAATGAAATGAAATGAAATGAAATGAAATGAAATGAAATGAAATGAAATGAAATGAAATGAAATGAAATGAAATGAAATGAAATGAAATGAAATGAAATGAAATGAAATGAAATGAAATGAAATGAAATGAAATGAAATGAAATGAAATGAAATGAAATGAAATGAAATGAAATGAAATGAAATGAAATGAAATGAAATGAAATGAAATGAAATGAAATGAAATGAAATGAAATAAAATAAGTTTTACACTGTATTCCGCACATGGTAGGGACCGTAGGAACAGAAGGAGTCTAGTATTAAGACACTCCATTCCCCGCTTTCCGTCTTTCGAGGCACTACGTGTTGAGTGGCGGAACTCAACGACGCGTTTTTTGCCTTGTTACCAGAGCGAAGAAAATAAAATCATTCATTCTTCTAGAGTGGAAATCGTACCCACATACCGTCGCATTTAAAGGCAGAGGCCATGTCTCTGCGCCGCGAAATTATATATACTTAATATTTTTTGTTTCTACTACCTGGCTAACGCTGCAGTGAGAGTAACCTTCAAATAAGTGGACAGTGGATATCAGAAGAAAATGTTGGTAAATAAGATTCAAATAATGCAAGCAACGCTTGTATTTGCTGTGTACAACCGGCTTTATTTAGCGTTCTATTGACTTTTCTTAACCTATAAAAACGCTTTGATAACATTAAAAAGCAAATTCATAACACCGTAGGTACAATTTGCTATTTATGTCTAAAAAAACATTTCATTTAAAAAAAAAAATTGCTATTTCCTCTGCATTAAGGTTGCCTAGCGAAGATTGCTATCAAGCAATAAGGGGCCGCCTTTTGTACAATTTCTGTTTTTTTATATTATTTACTTTTTGGTGTATATTTTCTTGGGTGTACAATAAAGGATTATTATTATTATTTTTTTTTATTTCTTCACTTTCCCATTGCTGGGGACTTATTCCCAAACGCTGCTTTTTGTTTGCATATTAGGAAATTGTTTAATAAATTTAGCATGTAGTCGTGTAAGGTAAGCTCTAAGATTTACTGTTTCTAATTTGGTGATGATGAAATAGGTACGCACGATAAATATGTTCATATCTATCGACCATTTCTTTTACGTACTTGGGCCTACCGCAACGGATGCAGACCCAAGAGTCTTATCGACCATCTGCACAGCGTCTTCGATAGGATGAAAAGATGATAGTGATGATGTTAAAGGTGATGGTTGAAATAGTGAAGATGATGCTGGTGATTGCCATGGAGAACTTGATGATGATATATGATGTGATTGCTCGGCTGTAGTATTATTTTCGACTGGAGTCCGCCTG
This sequence comes from Dione juno, assembly GCA_037127375.1. Classification (NCBI taxonomy): domain Eukaryota; kingdom Metazoa; phylum Arthropoda; class Insecta; order Lepidoptera; family Nymphalidae; genus Dione; species Dione juno. The sequence continues at coordinate 2,287,700 of JAXRJS010000061.1, read as the reverse complement.
ATCAACTCGTCACCGATGGTCGACATACTGAGACACCTAGCATCGGCTCTAGGAGCGTCCCGGCGACCCCCGGGCAGCGGCCGTAAACTATATACCCTTTTTTCCATTTTATATCAGAAAGGTTGGGAATTGTTTGTTTGGGAAGGGTAAGCCTAGTTAGTATTGGCAGATTTAATATGGTATTACTATTTAGTCTAGATGCGCTTTCTTTATAAAGATCTCCTTCCCGTAAGCTCCACCACCACGATAAGGTCAATTCCCGTAAGGGGTTATTATTATTATTATTCTTTTTCAATAAGTATGTCGCTGCATCCTGTCTACTAAGTGAACTAACACAAGTTGGTACAAGCGTTTCTATGAAAATAGTTTTCACAGAGCTAGGAGAAGATAACTAGGTATCAAAACATTCAATTTATTTCAGTAATTATTTAAGTGGTAGTATAAGTGGTGGAACTAATAAATTGGATATCGAACCGACAACCACCGTGATGAGAGTCAGACGCAGTTCCACTGCACCACGATACTATTAGATTTAACGCTTACAATTTCGAAATAACCTACTGCTATCTATAATATTTAAATATGTACATAAATAACTAGTGGTTGACTTTGGCTTAAATACAGTGTCAATAAAATTTTTATTTACATATTTTATCTCACATTAAGATTACAAAACCCGTTCTAGTGACGTTTTTCTATTGTATGCATTTCACAGAACGCAAATAGGCAACACATGTGAATCTTAATTTAATTTTTATTTTTAATATAATAAAATAATAGAATATACATAAAAAATATTAATGAAAATCTAGCTCAGAAATCATCCTACTTTGATTTTTACCTAGCTCCTGTCCGCGACTTCGCCAGCTATATAACATAATTTTGTTTCTTTTTTTATTTATTTCATTTTTAAGGGAAACATACAGTACAGTAAAATATTTTCAATATAAACCATAAAAAAAAACAAAGACCAATTAAGTTTCCACAAATTACCAAACACGTACACTTCTTAAACACTAGTTATGTATAAAGAACACAATATATTACATAATATATAATAATATAAGTACAAGACAAACTAAAAACACTAAGAATAAAAATAAAAATAATCACTCAACAACGAAACAATGAAAATTGACTAATGCTAAAACCTTAACCACACTTAAAATTACGTTTCTCAATACAATTTTTGAAATTTGTGTATGCTAAATTAAATATGTCCAAATCGCAATACTTATAATTAAAACTCTTGCAAGCACGTGACACAAAGTTATTAGAAGCATATTTTGTTTTGAATTTAGGTATTGCAAATAAGGGCTTATTTCGTGCACTTAACCTATGACACGCAAAATTAACCTTACTTAGCAGTAAAGGGGAGTCGATTAAGTTGTTCAAAACCTAAACTGAAAGATAAATTTAAGTTAAGGTAAATTAACCTTACAAAATCATCATCAATCAGTCATCGGAATACATGAACAATAAAAACCATCAAGTGCTATTCCCAAATGACAATGTCTATCCATGTGACAAGCGGTGAAAACCCGATGCCTGTAATATTTCATCACCAACTGTTCTACATGTGGTTTCTATTGTTATAGGACCAATGTATTTATACTGTATGTAATAAAAATATATTAATAGAATTTTTTCTAAGGTTTTACAGCTTTCCGTTGCATATTCTTTTATGGATCACATTACTATGGGGTAGTATACACTGGGTAGGAAGACGGAACAAAGTGACAAAACTCATATTGAGATGGGATCAACGCAGTTTGATGCCAGACCACGAATATTTTAAAATATTTAAGTAGTATAATTTATACCAGAAATGTAAGTATTAATTGCTGCATTAAATTTCCAAGGAAAACCGTATTTTTGAAGTGGACCTATTCTTTTCATATTAGTATGCTTTTCCAATATAGTAAAATTAAGAATGTATTTGTACTCTGATTTCATTTTAATTTACTAAACTAAACTCAAAACATATTTTCTATTTTAGATAAAGTATAGCCTTATTATTCAAAGTGGTATAGACATACCACACGCAGTTGTGTGAGTTGTGTTTACATGTGGTTATCAATCTATGCATGTATGTATGTATCTATATGGCGTTGTAAAGACCAAAAAGGTTGACCGATTTTGACCTCTCTCGTTGTCATCTCTAACGACATGATAATAACAATAATAAATACAAACAGTGACAACCCGACGCCATACTGTCAAAATAAAAAAAAATAAGTATATAATATTTCAAGTTGTGAACTGTTGAATAGGTATTCAAAAATGATTTTTAGGTTATTTTCATAGTAGCAGTGATACTGCGGTTATTTATATGACGAGTATTACGTTATAGGGAGATTTTTACAAATTTCCGCTACGTAAAGATAATTACAAATAATAATCATCTGGCAAGAGAATGCTACTTTATATTAAATATTTTTATTATTTTTAGAGTGTTAATCCACACTAAAGATAACAACTTAATAAGTTGTAAAAAGCATATAAGAATTTCAACGCAGCTTGATGAAGAATGCATGATTTAGTTTTCATGAGGCTCAAATCCCGCTGCGTTCAAATGATTATAAATTTAAAAAAAAAAATTCTACATTTTAAAAATAATTAAAATAATTACAAAACAGTACCTCCCCTTAGTAAAAATAGCAGATATTTCTTACGAAGGTAAGATTTAAGTTGAATATATATAATATTAATAATGTTTTATAATCTCAACGTATTTTCTGTAGGCACAAACCTCGAAAAATGTAATCGACATCTATATTTCATTAGAAGATATTTTTGAAAAATAGTTTAATAAATTACTACCATAAGAAAATGCATATTGAACATATGAAATAGAAATAAAAGGTCTTGTAAATACTCTGAGGTGTTTGATTTCACCATACATGCATAGACAATATAGCTATAGTGTAATAACCGAAAAAACAATTATAAGATTTCATAGAAAAATTATTTTACATGACAAAATATGAGTACGGTGATATTATTGGAATACAAATGTGTGTATTATACAAAAACGTGACTTTGAATGAATTACATATTGTTAGTGCTGTTTACCTGGATTTATAAAATGAATACATATAGCAATAATATTAATATGCAAGATAACCGAAATTGTAATAGTTGTTAGGATATATAATGTTGATGTTAAAATACTTTAAGAAAATATAAAAAAATTTGAACGCACCGGGGTTTGAGCCCGCGCCTCATGGAAACCGCCCAAGACGGACATTTCATGACGGTTTTCTTTAAGTATTTTTCCGATCCTTAGTGTGGATTAACACTATAAAAATAAATAAAATATCTTGATGTTAGTTAATAAACTTGACGTTGTTTTGAGAACATTATTCTTTTACAAAAATATTTATAGTGTAGATAGTAATATTTTTAGCTTTGAACGTTTGTGTTGTTACTGTTAAAAATAAATATCTATACTTAAAATGAATTGTAACTAATCGCAGCTAGTACAAGGACGATATATGAAAAATAATATTATTGGGGACATTTATCAATGTAACTAATAACCTAAAACAAAAATATATATTTTTTTGTCTTGTTGTATGTGTTTGTGCAATCTCAGAAACGGCTTAGCAGGCTTAAATTTACAGTTTTTACTTTTGTATTATGGTAAGCCTTGTTAAATAGTTAGTGTTTATTGTATTTAAATCGGTTCATAAAAAAAAACATCATCATCATCACCAGCCTGTCCTTGTCTACTGCTGAACATAAACCTCTCCAATGGCACGCCACTGAGCTCGATATTCGGCGCTTCGCATCCAACCACTGCCAGTTACTTTGCGTATATCGTCACTCCACGAGGCTGAAGGACGTCTTACAGTACCGATGCCGATTAAAACAATATACCAATTTAAAACGCTTTGACTTCGACAAAAAATAGTTCAGGCTATTTTCCGGCATACATGAAATCTATGAAAATTTTAACAATTCTCCAAATCTACTTTACCACATATACAAGTTAGAAAGCGAGTCGTTTACTTTAATAAAACAATAGAAGCATTGGATATTTTTAGAATAATTGCTATGGTTTTTTAAATATTTGTTTGTCTGTTTATCTGTTTGACCATGCACATGATTAGATCTACTGAAGGAATTTTTTGTTGTATAACTGTTTCTACACATATCTTATATGTTGTAAAGCTGTTAAGTCTGGACATAATCTAGGCTATAATTTATTTTGAAGACTGACACGTGATGCAGAACTAAAGCAGTCCAGTTGAATTATAATAAATAATGAAATCCTGCCATAACAAAAATTAACGAACATTAAAATTCCTTTCATTTGACATACAAAAATCAAGCATTGGGAACTCCTGATGTAGAATTGCAATAGATCAGCTAGACTATAAAAAAGTGTATGAAATAGCACCTTCAGAAAAGTTGTTAGAAAATCTTGTTTAAAAAAGTAAAAAAAATGGTAACTAAAAATCGAGTGACAAGGATCATGAAGTCCTCCCTAACGAAGCAGATGGGCATCTATCAGTTTTGTATCTGTTGCGATTAATCACCATATAAGTATACCTCATTTTATGCTTATTGAAATAAAAAAAAATCTTATAAGCCTGAAAGATTTCGATATTACGTACCTACACTGACTGATATTTACAGTTGAGTGATTCTTTTGATCATTTTTATTTTAGTATGGTTCTGGTCAAACCATATTAGGATTTTGTATAGATAAAAAACTCAAATGTCAGTTACTTTTAATAATAGATTGAAAAAAAAATGTTTAAAAGTAACAATCATGTAGTATATATATACATATTTTATTCATATACTAGTTGCGCCCGCAATTTTGTCTACGTGGAAAAGTAAATTTGAAGTTTCAGCGAATTCAATAAAACAGCGTCATATAAAATATTTTAAATTGTTAATACTTTTTTTATTTATAAGCCGATTGAAATAAAACAAACAATTATTATTGAAAACTGCATTCGAATCGGTTGAGCCGTTCCTGAGATTAGGGTGCACAAGCGCACAAACAAATAAATACACAAACTAAAAAATATAAAATCATTGTTTTATAAGAGCCCCAAATGATATTTTTTTATTTAATCTTCGATATCCAGACATCGACCAGTTACGTTTTTGTTATATATATGTAGATGATTTTCGAAACTTATATCCACATGTCAAAACTAAAAAAATAATTTGAATTAGGATTAGTTTACGATGTTGATTGCATAGATATGGCTTGGTCATATAACAAACGATAGGAGTACAAACCCTATAATATTTCCTATTATATTTTTTTGTTGTGAGTTTAATGCTGTTAGCCCTATTGGCCTTGACAGCGACACCGGTTAGGGAGGGAAGAGGGTACTCTGTCCCTGAGAAGTAGCAAGGACTATCGTGTCTGTTTGAGAGGAAACGTCGGCGGCAAGGGCGTCCCCTGCGGGACTCGAGTGGGCTGGGGGATGTTCCCTATTCTTAACAAACCAGTCGTGACCTGAAGACGCGGCTGGAGAAACTTAGACTTATGTGCAGGGACCTAGTAGACCCTAACCGCTGGGCCCGGCCACGCCAACGCGCGGTCGGGCTGTCAAATATGCTGGACTTCGCCGTCGTTTCCGTCCACGGCGGTATGAGTGTCGTGTGTGTGTTTTGTGCTTATTACCTACGTATGGGGCATAAGCAACTGTAATGGGGTCATCTGGGTCTAATAGAACTCTACGCGGGCGTCTGAGTTTATTTTTAGCGTACGGGGTGTAGTCACACCTGTTCGATAAGAGGGTTCTCGTGAGTAGCTGCGCGCTTGAAGTAGCGCCTGGATAGGCCTTAGCTGTACTCTTGAATCGATTTCAGTTCAAAGTCTCTATGTAGGTTGACATTGTGAACGAACCAGGGGCAACCTGACGCGATTCGCAAGAATTTATTCTGAACTATTGGAAGAGCATTCAGCTTAGTGTGTGCGAAAACGACACTAGCATAAGTGAGGACAGGTCTTACGCAAGTTTTGTATAGTGTCAGCTTATGTCTAAGTGACAATTTACTCTGCTTGCAAATAAGAGGATAAAGCCTACTGAGAATAAAGAGAGCTTTGTTTCTGGATCTTTTGACGTGTGAGCTAAAAGAGAGTCTGGAATATAGGTTTACTCCTAGATATTTTGCCCGTGGTTTCCAGGGAATAGGTCAGTTTAACATATACACGGTGGAGTCCGTTTCGTGTTTGACACGAGGAACAGAGTCGCTTCACTCTTATCTGGATTAACTTCGATCCTCCCTCCATAAACGGTACCAATCGCCGAGGGCGTCGGCCGCAGTCTGAAGTCTTTCAGTCAGGCGGCGTGCATCGCCAAGTGGACTAATTTTTTACGAGGCATGTCGCTGGTGTACAGTGCGTACAAAATCGGAGAAAGGGTCTACCCTGGGGGACGCCTGCACGGCCGAGGTGGGGAGAGGATAGAGTGCCCTGTGCACTCCATTTTGTATCGAATTTCCATTATAATAAAAATAATTGCTATCCATCCATCGTACACCCATCGGATTTTTTTGTAAAATAATTTTATTAACTTATGTTAAACATAATTTATATCTGTAATAGTTTCCGTTCCGATAGAAATTCTCGAATTTATTTTAAGGATGAGTTAGTATGTTGGACGTAGTTTGGTCACTAAGTTAAATTGGCCATTTACCTACATAGTGTGAAAGTTGACATTGTACAGCAGGATTAACTATGTTATAATGTCATTTATAACTGATGTGGTTCAGAATTGTATCTCTTTTAATTTACTCTACTAGTATTCTATTTATTTCGCATATAGCGAGCGGTAAGCAGAGAAAACTTAATTCAAGAATGGCATATCGAGGCAAACATCAACGCCGCGCACAGTTTTTATCTGGCATTTATAAGCAGACTTTCTATTCACCTGAAACATAACACTTATGTATGTGTTCTTTCGTATACACCTTACAAAGCTAACCACTGCTCTATTATGACCTCATAGAGGAGTCTTCTTTTTTATTAATTTAAGTTTGTAGTTTCTATTAGTTTTTTAAAATAGTCAATTTTAGATAGCGGAATGCAAATTTGACCACTAATTTAATAAGTACTGTAAATGAAAATAACCTATTTTACTTTAGGTATTTTAGGCAAGAAAAAGTTTTTATCTGGAATTTATAAGCAGACTTTCTATCCACCTGAAACATAACACTTATGTATGTGTCCTAACGTATACACTTGTGTATACGAAAGCTTAACAGACGCCAGAATATTCTGGTGAGAGACAAATTACGGTTGGTCAGATTTCGAAAATGCCGTAGGTACGGTACAACGTGATATAACGATGTTCGTATTAAAAAGGTATAATTTCTTACGGACTCCACATTTCGATGTTATTAATCGAAAAGTTTAAAGGATCTTGAAAAGATAGACAATCAAACTATAAGTAATATCAAAAATGCGTGCATTTATGATATTTATTCATATGGCACGCTCTAAACACCATAACTAAAGAAAGATACTAGAAGCAGAAGATAATTTTCCGACATGATGTCTAAGTCTCCTTTCCCTGTAAAGAACATAAAATAAAATCCTCTTAGTAAAATTATACGTAAAAGTCATAAAAATTCTACCTGTCTAATCTACCTATCTAGCAAAATGTATTTAGAGACAAACATTATTTTACGTTGAGATTAATCGGAGCTTCATAAACACTTAAGAGTTGCCAAACGAATTGTTTTGGGAATTAAGTCCACAAAAACTTACTATATCTGTCGGGATACAATAAAACAGGTAAGCTTATTGAAAATGTGCAAAGTACTTCTAGATAGATAGGTAGAAGTTAATACTCGCGGAGCCATGGTAATGTATTAGAAATCATATATGAAGTCAATTCTTCAATAGTAAGATTACAGCGAAACTTAACAGCCCATAAACGATTAATAGTTGTGAGAGTTTGTAAGAAGGCTCGTTTAAATTCCAAATAAAACCCTAAATTCAGCTTCTGATTGTACTCTTATTTATTTAAATTAGAAAAAGTATCCAATCTCTGAGGATAATTGATATTTCGTCTTCCAGGTGAAATATCTTCTTCTACTTATAAAAAGTGTATAATATACCAATATATAAAAGTTCTACGAGAGAAAATCTTCCCTGAAAAAGAAAAATTTAAAGAATACAAGTACTTATCTATGCAAAGTTTAAAGTTAATTTTTAAACGGTTCCTACTTCTGTCGAGCGAGAGGAATTGCGGCGAAATATTAAATTACTAAACGATTTCGGCCAGTTTAGAACTGTCATTACTTCATCTCTAGAACATACGATGGTGACACTAGTAAGGTAGGTAATAGGTAAGAGAGAAAAGCTCAGACTATGGAGATGAGCGCTAATGCTTATTCCAAAACGGCCATCATAAACCTTCGCTTGGGTAACAAGTGCCACAGACTACTCTAAGTCTTCTTCAAGGAACAGCGTACGACCCAGTACATTTCCCTGTGGAACTCCAAAAGAGATGTATGTCTTGTCACTTACGAACTTATCTATTTTAACACACTGAGAGCGGTTTGTTAAATAAGAGCGAAATACGTTATTATACGTTGTGGTCTTTGTTTAATTTATGCGGTTTTTAACTTTATGATACAAATGTCATATTTTATCATTTAAGTTGCGTTATTGTGTGGTTAACCGGGTGTTTGTTTTGTTATTACAAAACAATCACCCGGTTAATCACACACACATATATATATATATATATATATATATATATATATATATATATATATATATATATATATATATATATATATATATATATATATATATACGCTCTAATCATAGGATCTACGTGTTATGATATTTTTCTTTAAAGAAAACTCTAACCACTCCTGATTTCTAACAACATATATAATTAATGTAATATGTAAGGCAATTCTTTTTCTACTGTACTTCTGGTACTATTACTATAACACCATTCACCAGGAGCAAAAATATCAATTTATAACATTTATTGCGTAACTTAATTATAGAACCTTGTGTTCAGAATATAATATACTTCCATCGCATAGCTGAAGTAGTGCAAATATAATCTAGTGCCAAAATATTCTGTTAAGAGAGAAAGAGAGGCACGTAACGGTGGAACTTAAAGCCGCATTTTATCTTACTGGGGTGTGGGTATAGTAACAATTAAAATATAATTATAGCTAGAGTGGAGATTGAACTCATAACTATCGCTATGGATAGGTCAAACATTGTCCTACTGCTAGAAAATTACTACAATTTGCAATGATTTTCATTTGTCAAATAAAACTGAATTTTGTTCTTGCTAAACCGGAACTTCTTTGTTTCTTAGAGTTCAGCTGCGTTATTATAGTTCCTCATCAAATGTTCCAGAGCTCGAATTTTATATTTCAATGGGAAATTCCCAACAACTTTTGTAAAGGCAGTATTTCATTATTTTTAACCTACTATAGTTCTACATCTGGTGTGCCAGTCATTAAAAGCGTAGCCTAGCTAATAACTATACAACACTAGAAACCTTCATTTAATCCAAACAATACTTCCGAAACGAAACGTGTTTAAATTGACAACTAATTCAAAAATATTTTTCATCAACGTAAATTATTTCTTGTATGCATATTTTTTATTATTTTATAATAATGGTTAAAAAATGTATAGCATTCCATGGATTCGGTGCCAGGCCTATCGTAGTATAGGATAAGAGGCTTAGAGTAGTCTTTGGGACTTGCGAGTATATATATATATATATATATATATCTTTTATTTAAACATGTTATGGAGTTCATGTATGTTTAAATTTTTATTAGTCAATGTGGCAGGTAAAAAACAACATATAATAATATTTTTACATCCAAGGGATTTTTATATTACTGATGCTAAGTATCATTTATGTTTTAATTTAAGAATTGTATTAATCTTCTTATAAACAGGCATTCATTTCTTTCCGACTATATTCATACTGCAATTTATTTACATAAACTCGACTCAACAATCGATAAAAAATCTAACAATATATAAAATAACTACAACGATAAATCATTAGAGGTTTTATTATGATGCATTGTTGAAATATGCAGTAAGTTCCGTTCATAGTTTCTATTTTCTTTCCATGTATTCCATGTATTGACGTCAATAGATATCATGGCGATTCATAAATACATTTTTATTACTCAATGTGTGAGTGTAACGCTTTTAAAATTAATTTATATAGCGGCTATGACGTTTAATCCCCTACATTTTAATGCGTGTGTCTGAATATATTATCCTTTTATTTTATCGGAACCACCTTTTTTGAGTTCTGACCCGATTGGTTCGTTGTTTACCTGGACAGGTTTTGTTAAACCTAACCAGCTGAAAGTTTCGGGAAATTAATCAATCTTCTGTGTATTTCGGCGGATGCGTCTGTATGTTATCAAGAACTATGGTACTTACATATTTTTTCGCTTGATGCTTTTTTTTTGTAAATGTTAATCTAAAAAAAATAGCAAATAATATCTAAAGCTTATTTATCTTATAAATATTGTAATTTAAAAAAACATATTTTGTTATTATTATTTAGAGTTTGCACTTAATATGTACGACTAAACTAAACTAACTAACTAAAAATGTGTAACGAATCAAACTGCAATTTGTTTCAACTTATGTTTTTTGAATATATTAATACCATATCTGTGTATTTACATTTTTTATTTATGTGAATAAAAAATATAAATAAACAGATGTGGTATTAATATATTAAAAAAAAAACAATTTATATGTAACATTTTTGTGTTTTTAATTATGGAATCAGATACATGTACAATATGATAGATTACATTTTTAAGTATGTAAAAACATTTTTACCAACAGATGTCAAAGTAAAAGGTAAGTTCCAAACGGTGTCAAGAAGCCATGTCATATATTTTTATGTAAATATTAATAGTATTTGTACGAATTTATAAAGAATTGTAAAGTTTAAATAATAATAGATTAACTAACAAGCACGTTTTTTTTAAGCGTTTTGTATGAAGAAATAACGAGCTTTTGACAATTTAAGCGTAAACGTGACTGATTGAACACTGCTCTAGTAATTTTTTTGTAATTTTTACTGCTGAATACGGAAAATCGATATTTCAACAAGTTGTTTGAGCTGAGATTGTCGTTTGACTCACATTTGTTGAGAAGGTTAACATACAACGTTGAGCTCTCAAACGAAACGTGACTGTGTGAAGAGGGCGATGCTTAAAGCTTGTATGTTTCTAGATTTAGCCTAATTAATACACAAAGATTCTTTAAAGAGCTTTGAAAAAATTATTATGTGTTTAATTTTTATTGAAGTAACAAGTTACGATTTGTATTTAAGTAATTTTTGAATAAGAAATGCTTTAAAGTTTTTTGTTATTGTTAAATAGGTACAACTGGATTTTTTTTATTTTACTTAAAATTTGTAGTATGGTCATCAAAAAAATACTTTAAAATAAATAAAATAATTTTTACCATAGTAAGCGATAATCTTTTGTACACTAATAGAATTACTGAGTATATTTCGTGCAAAATTAACGAACTTTATACGGAGGTACATTAACTCCGCACTTCGCACTCAAACCCTCTTTGATCTACGAGTATGTTTATTAATCTCTTTTTGGGCTCTAATTTTCGAACCTCCTACTTATTAAGGGTACGGCCAGCTTAAATGGAAATGATAACTCAATTTACGTTGTGTCCCCCATATAGCAAGGTGGGTAGAGATAATCTAGTGTCAAAACATTCCGTTTTCCTCTTTTTTCCCAATTTTGGAGATTTTGCGTATTGAGTGGCGGAATCCAAAGCCTTAATTTATTTTCTACAATCAGACACTGTGCCGTTGCTCCACGATTAGATATTTAATATACAATTCACTGAGTACGTGTAGGTTTAATGTACTATGTTACTACATTCACTAAATATTCTATATAGTACAGAGGACGTCATAGGATTAAAAATACGTTCTCGGTCATCATAACATCAGTGTTTAGAATACGAATAAGGTAAATTAGTAGTAATAATATTTAATATGACTGAAATATAATATACTTTTATAATTTTGTTTTATTCGAATTTTCATTATTTTTCATTATGTGATTAATTTACAGTTGACTAATTTTTATTTGCGTGCTTTTCTAAGGGAATTCTTAATAAAAGAATTTTAATAAAATAAAAAGTCTAGTAAGTAGTACAGTCTGTTGTCTTTGATTTATAAATACAATTGAATAAAAGAAAGTGCGCACAACAGGCTTTAGATGTTATTGCTTAATGAAATGGCGCTTTTCTAAAAAGAATGAATAATGTATTGAAACAACAGATTTTTTTATATCATGTCAGTATTTACTGTACTTTATATTTATTTAACCTGCTAACTGGTAAAAGGTTTCGAAAAATCACAGAAAGAAATAAAGTAATATTTATTAAAAATATATCAATAAGAAATACCTTAAAGATGTATTTAATAACATTTCCTTAAAAACCAAAAAAAAGGTGAAAGGAAAAGGTATGTTTAAGGCAGGGAAAGCAGAGGAAACCTAGGTTAAAGCTTGTTTCTCTATTTTTAAAAAATTACACGTTGAGTGGTGGTACTCAACGCCAAGCTTCTTACCCGACCGACTGACCGACCGACCGAAAAACTCCAACTCTAATTATACGACAGACAAGGAAATCAGAACAATAATGGCATGGACGCCAAAAGTCTGTTGTGAACAGACAAGAGTTTATTTAAAAAGAACCTACTTAAGGTTAAACAATATACGGAAGTAAGTCTACAATATCCGGTCATTTCATCGTGTCTATATAGATTTCATAATATATATATATATATATATATATAAATATATATATATATATAAATGGCGTTTTTTAAAAATAAATTAATTTTGTTTTACTTCATTTCCTAATTAAAAGAGACACCAACAAGTTTTATGAGGCTTTATAATATTTGTCTTACACCATAATATTGTACCACTGCACTATAACTTAAAAGAAATAGAATGAACGAAAGTGGAAATAACAAGATATTGTATATAAAATGAAGAAAATATGGAAAACTTGAGGATTCTTTAGAAAGTTGGACAGTAAGTTTTAGCTTCTCAAGAGCACTGTCCAAGCCATCGTTGTTTGCAACTTGTCAGAAACACGTGAAGCAGTTACGTTGAAATATATATAACGTGACACAAGCTGTATATTTTTATATAATCTTATCTAATGGTATTATATATAATCTTTTTATATGTTGCTCATTCTCATACTAGAAAAGATAAGAAGAATCTTGCCAAGACACACCAATCTCCTTTTTTTTGGTTAAATTTGACATTACTTCTTGAGCGGTGGAATTCTTCACACACACCGAGCTAAGGCTCACTAGAGCGGGTAAAGAATAATAATTAATACAAAAATTATATATATTTTTTAAAATCTTGAAAATGTTTTTTTTTTCATAAAATATATTTCAGTGTAAAGGTAGAAATAATCGATGAACAATTATTGTGATCGGTAGCTGTATTAAGAGAGTAACAGGTAGACGTCTATCCATGTGCATATTATATAAGTCATGTATATAACAAGTAAGACAACAAATGTGTATGTATGCATGCATTCATGTATGTGTGTATATACCTATATGTATTTAAATATTTGTAATATGAGATGATTACTTGTTCTGAAAATATAATATTAATTGTAAAATAAAACATGTTTAAGAATTTTCTGTGCTTTGTAAAATCAACATCATTCTTGAACAAAGAAAATATGTATTTTAATTTATTAATACTCATAGCTTAGAAAAATGTTCCAAAAATTCAATTCCGAGAAGTAACTTCCATATAAGAAAGTAAATGAAAAAGGTTTCCTGTTATTTTTTATCATAAAAACAACTCATACTAGTTGGTATTTTTTTGTTAACCGATTAATTAAAACAATACGTATTTCTTTATTTAATTGTTAAGCTTAATCTACCTGAAGATAAGTAAGCGAACATAATGGATTATTATTATTAACTTTGAGTTACCAGTTTTATTATAACAGTCAATATCAAAAGCTACTATCTTAAATTATAGTATTTTGTATTAATATATGGTGTTAACTTAAAAATTATTTGCGAGACGATGCTTCATTTAAGCCGTTGCTATTGATTGAGAACGTATATGAAAAATATATTTTTTATATATTTTTTAATATTCTATTCATTCACATAAAGACAGTAATGTATGTTAATATCTTATAACAATATTAGCAGATAAATATTAAGTATTTATATATAACTAGTAGATGTTCACAATTTCGTTAGCGTGGAGTTTATGATCCTTGCTATTTATTTTTTTAAATTTTGCTTATCTATTGTGGTGCTACATTGGATATTCCAGAACCTAGGATTTTTATACATCAAAATGTCGATATAAAATGTAACAATAATTTTTGTTTAGGCGCCATTATCCTTCTTTCATATAGCATTAGCTGGAAACTATGATTCATCATAAGATCCAGATCTTGAATAATGCTCTTCACGCGCTCTTATTTCTCTTATTTCTTTTCGTTTAGCTGATTTATTGTGGTTGACTTCAGGTGTTCCAGTCCTTTGATTTTTATGTGTCAATGGAAAATGCTTATGTTCAATCATTTTTCTTATGGCATTATTTAGCATTTCATTATTTCCTGTAGTTAAGTTGGACTACTATTGTACTACTAGAAAAAAAATTCATTCAAAACTTTCCAGTGGATCCGAAGACGTGCTTGACAAAACATTTTTAAAATCCTAGGTTCATATTCTATAAGTGTTATACACCGCTGTACACTATTTCGGTCATAATTTTTTCTCTGATTTGTTTCAGTATAGAATAATATATAAACAGTATCCTGACAGCGATTCGAATATAAAACCATTCCGCTTAGAGGTACCCTCCAAATGCACCAAGCATTAAAGCTTCAATTAAACATTTAAAAACATAAGTCCCTCTAATATCTTTAAATTGAATGTCGACAGTAAACATTTTATTTCTCTCAATCAAAATCTAAGGCAGCGTGCACTGTACATTTAAAGTCTTTATTGCTTGTCAATTACAGATTTCATGGTTATAGCTTTTACAAAGGATTCTTGGATACTTTCAAAAATTAATATCTATACATGTACCTACATAATGTCTGTTTGTGATTTCAAAATAAATGTATACATAAAAAAATATATTTTTGTCTGTCTATCAGTCAATAATATCTGGAACAGCCTGACTCGGAGTATAATTGCTGTTAAGTGGTAGAAATTAACGCTTTTTGTCTTACCAACGGTGAACAAATCCATTTCTATCGAATTTTATAGACTGATGCTGTCCTACTGTGTCAAGATTTCCTCAATACTATGTGTGATGGTATTATCGCTGCAGTCAGCTGTGAATTTTACTTGATATATGCTTAAGTAGAGAAAAGTCAACTGAGTTTATGTCCCACAAAAGTAAACAATTTTTTTAAAAGTAACAAAACTTCATGTTTATAACTTTTCAATATGCGTTCGTGAATATTATTATGTTCAGGATACATTTTGCTGTGAAACAATAATACTAACTGGCTATTACCTACCCCTGGATTCGAAAGTTTATATTGTAGCGTTAATCTTCTGCTTGACTCAAGATGCTGAATCACTACGATCTATCATAATTTGTCTTAAACGTCGTATACCGTGTAAGACGCTGTGGCACGAGCCTATACATTATACTTAATTTTTTTAATAGATTTCAGAAAATTTAAAATAAATATATAATGTTTATTTAGATTTAGAAATAAATAGAAATATATTGTTTTTATTACATTTATTATAAATTGTGGCCCGCAACTTCGTTTGGACGTGATATCTCGTTGTTCATTTGTTTCCCTTTGTTTCATGTCAAATTTCATCCTTCGACTCTCAGTAATTTTGGCTGTGTATCGTCTGTCATTTATTGGCTCAATAATCGAATAAAATATATATATGTATATGAAAATAGAAATGATATGACGTACCAAATATAATTTTAAAATATTTTTATACAGGGTAAAGTAAACGCGTTATGTAAAACGGGTCTCATTCCTGTTAATAGCATCCTTTTCCGTGATGGTTATTATTTGTCGTAAAATTGTGGATTCAAATTATTTAGCACATTCTTTTTTGCAAAGTTACATTTGGATAGCTCTAACCTTTTGCATTTTAAAGGATTAAATGAGCTTTATTACATAAAATAATATTTCACAGTCTTTTGTAGTATTTGTGTTATTGAAACTGTATTTTAAGTAAATAGAATGTCAAACACGTCGCTCTTATAAAATGCGTATGTTGTATACTAAAAATTTGAAACACTTTAAGATAGCACTAGTATCATTTAGTTTCACATTTTTATCAAGTGTACCAAGGCATTGCAAGCAAAGAGAATATAATGTCAAGACTCTAAACTCTTCGCTTTTCACTCAAATTAATTAGGGCTGTTACAGGTTAAGTGACGGATTTTGTCTCACCAGAACGGAGAAATGAAAATGATATTAATATTATTCTCTCGTTCGGGAAATATTTACAGTAAATACTTATTACTTATATACTTTTAGTACTTACTTTGTATTTGTATTTTTGTATAAATTAAGTACGTAAGTTCGATAAATGCAATGCATTATTTTTAGGCTTAACTTTCGCACTATGTATATATATATATATATATATATATATATATATATATATATATATATATATATATATATATATATATATATATATATATATATATATTTAGGTTCTCTTCTACAGTCCAACCTAGATCTACTCGTATTAAATGAACCTAAAGACAGCTAGCGTTCTTGATACTGACAGATGTAATAAAAATCTCGACGAAAGCTTTCTGGGTCACACGGAAAAAATTCCTAAAAGCCCATCTAAAATTTCATTTGAATATTAAAAGCATATTTTAAGTTTAAGTAAAAAGTATTTATTATAAATGTAAACTTACCTTGTTATCGTGTTTAGTTAGAAAAAAAGCCTTTTCGCGACGTCCAATTTTTTATATTATATTTTCTAAAATATTTTTCTTTCCTTTGTGTAATAATATCTTAATAATGTTAAAACATAAATCTATCATTAAGAGAAGGCTTAATAAATGTAGTATTTGACAGTGACACCGTAGTTTACTTGATACGGTACAACACTATCCCATTAACGTAATAATTATAAGTTAGTATTTTTTATTAACATATAAATCATATATTAAAATATTTCATGCTATAATCGATATATACGAGTATCTAATTTTTTTTTTAGAAAGTAGATTTTACAGAAATTAGTTATTATCAATTCCGCCAATTGATCATGATGATGAAGGTAGTTCCATAGCCCCTAATTAGACCTGAGTATCGCCCAATATACGTTGTTAGATTGTTACACTGTGCAAATGTTACTCAATTAATTAATCAGCGCCCGTGATGTAGATTACTTGGAATGGCTATCAACTTCGAAGTTTTTATTACTTTGTTTTGTTTATATTCTAAGCCTTATTAGCTATTCCGTTTATCAGTTTTAAATGAGAAAGATAACTGTAGCTTTTTAAATAAAATATAATACTTCTTTTAATTTTTTTAACAACTAACAATTTTAATTTAGGTACTTATGCGTAAATTTAGAATAAATTTCAGAACTTGACAAGCTCTTTTAGAACGCTGAAGTGCTTCTTTGGTTAAACGTGCTAATGTCTCACGAACCACTAGTTTGAATTGGAAAAAAAATCATTTATCGAAGAAGCCCCTATGAGATTATATAGACGGCATTACTATGAGGCGTATTAGCGGTTAAACGATTGACTCGATGTAACATATACACGTTACATCACGCTAATCTCTTCGATGTAACTCCTTCAAAATGTACACAGGGGTACCTCGGCCACTTGACATATGTCATGTGCCACACGCTCTAAGCAAAGCCAAAGCAACCGCTAAAAATAACCGCATAAAAGCTTTTTATATATTTGAATAATAATTAATTTCAATTTTCATGACTGATGTATGAGAAGCAAGCTATGATTTTTCACTTCACGTAATTTTATAAATGATAGTTCTTCTATGGATGTCCTTACTTTATGCTCTAGTAGGGCGAGGTAGCAAATTGAATAAGTAATAATATTAGGGGAAATGGATTGCCATTTACTGATTGTACTTTATGGAAGTTCGATATAAGTATTTATTACACTATGGGCTAGTCTCCTAAAGTGAAAATTAAATAACTACACATCTAAGTTAATTAATATATATTTTGATTATGTAAACAATATGCAGTCTAATTGTGATTTATAAAAGACATCGTTTCTCGATTATCTCATATATATATATATATATATATATATATATATATATATATATATATATATATATATATATATATATATATATATATATATATATATATATATATATATATATATATATATATATATTTATATATATATATATATATATATATATATATATATATATATATATATATATATATATATATATATATATATATATATATATATATATATATATATATATATATATATATATATATATATATATATATATTCAATTTGACACAAACGGCTGAACTCAACGCCGTGCTATTCTTTCCAGAGCAGGTAAATGCACATGACGAAAGTGATATAGAAAATGATGATGGTAAAATATCTAATGTATTTTGAAACAAAGAATGTTATGAGGTAAAAAAAATCAATTATTATACTTTATTCTTATAATCATTTAATTTTGTCCCAAAAATAAAAGAATCCTTCAAAATTGGCATTAATTTGATTTACATTATTTCACTTTATTTATTACAGAGTCATTTACAATAACTTTGATATTAAACTTCCAAGAAAATTCTACATAGAAATGAAAAGTATGGAATCCGTTTATTCGCTCAAAGGCAACCGATTTATAAAGACGCTGAAGATATAACATAATAGACTTGTTTTCTTTGCGAGCCAGTTGAACCGTAAATATACTTGTGTATGATTTTCTTGATCAAATTGAAATTAAAATTATATAAATAATTATTTAATATAAACTTAATTACGTTTGTTTGGAAATTCTTTACGAGCAACAATGTTTCTTCGGATTTGCTTTAATATAAGAGTATTAATATACGTACAAAATTTTGTTAATTGTATGAAAGATATATGTAGATAAAGATTAAATATATATATATATTATAATATATATGTAATATTGTTGTAATTAATATAATATGTTGCTTTATTACATGATCTTTCATATACATTACATGTTACGATGCCTGACAAGGCATGTAAGCGGGTCTCTTCCGGTTTTCCCCATCATAACGTCAATTAAAAAAAGTACCTATTTTTATTATTTATTTAATTTTATATAAAATACAGACATTCAGTTATTCAGCATACAACAATAAATTGTCATTATTTACCATTAGTAGAATTTTAATGAGATAAATCAGAATTAGCCAACGCTATTTGCAATTCGAAATCTGACCTTATAACTAATGAGTATAATCTCATAATAATAAGTATAATATAATAAGTATAATAACAAGTATAATCTCGAGTTAATCGATTATAAATATAAGCAGTTATGGTATATTTTAATATGGATAAAATTATTGTTTTTTTAGTATTTTATAGGGAAATCGATCAAAAATGAGTTTTTATTTGCAAAGTCCTTAATCAGAAACTAGTACAACTATTAAAGCTTAATAATAAAAATTGTTGAATACGAGTATATGATATATAGTTTTTGAATATTTTAAGATGACATCTTATGACGAAAATCAGGAAGAAAGTTATTGAGTTTTACTGTTTTTTTACGTAATAATACTGCGTTTGGGCACGTACGTACGTACAAACTTTGAATACAAATTTAAGTCCACAGTAGCGACTTTTCATGTTTGGGATCTGAAAGTTGATATAGAAACTCCTTGTTACAAGTAATCCTCCCCTACCCTTTAAATTAGGCGGTGAAAGTTTGCTTGACTTTTCCCATACAGACTTTACCAACTCGTTACTTTACACTAGGTTTTTAGGTGCATTTATTTAGTATTTACAAAAATCCCACCATAAAAATTACGTGTAAAATATTGTCAAGAAGATGGCTTGCACTGTTAAACTTACCAGATATTATGTAGTCCAAGTTTCAAAACTCTACAAGCCCTAACTTTACTTCGGCCTTCGCTGATTCTGGTTCGTATAAGGTGGTTTGTATGCAACAATAACAATAATTCCAAGTATATTCACGAATAATAATAAATAAACAATAAGTCAAAGCAAAATTCTTTTTCATCATGAATGCTTTAGTATTCGTGTAGGATGTAAAGAAAAAAAAATTGTCCCGAATGGAAATCAAATCCATATTCGCTTCGTTTACACTCAAAAGCTAAGGCTTAAAAGCTCGGAAAGTTATGAAAATAGAAAAACATACAAACATTCCAGTATAACAAATATGGCCGTTGTTACCGTCCACAAATAAAACTGAACGTACATTTTTATTGAGCTATGTCGAAATTCAATTTTTATAGTTAATTGTTGTTTCTAGTGTAATATTTTTCATCCTTTAGCATAATAGTCCCAACTCACTAACTTTATCTTTCGTCACTTGTCACTTATCTTCGTCGTTTTCACTATGTTACTTACAAAAAGGATTTAAGGGCTGTATTAAAATAAATTACGTAAAGAAAATAAAAAAAAGGACGGAATGCAAGATTTTTCTGAATGGAAATTTATTAGACAAGTGGATGAAGTATGCTAAGTAGAGATGGAATATACGAAATGGATGTGGAAAGGCGTATTGGTGCCGGTGCAGTGACACGGTGGTATTGCAGAAGAAGAATGAAACAAAGAAGAGTGCTGTGGAGATCTGATTTCCTCGGAGGATATGTAGAGTCAGTTTAAACAACCTATTCTGCAACGGAGAGATACACAAAATGATGCAACTACTTGTAGATATTCGTATTGCGGTGAAACACAAAAGCACATGTTTTTTTTTTTTTTTCACTGCTTATGAAATTCGAACAACAGCATTATGTTGTTCAGTCTAAAAATACATAAAAGATTATACAGCAAGTGCTTTATTATTATCTTGAGCGAGATAGTACATATTAAGTTCTATATAGTCAGAGAGAATAATACACTTATTTGATCCTTGTAAGTCTCTCTTTAAAATGCTTGAATAAGCACTTAGTTGTTTACACAGTTTAAAAGCTAGCACTTAGAGTATCGTTCTTGATTTAAAATTTATTTTAGAACAAATGGATCGCATCCTTTATCGTCTCCAGTTAGTGAATATTTTGTTGCATTTTTCTCTTGTCTTGTACCTTGTTTGTATTTAAATTTATACTACTTTTAGTAATTCACAGTTAGTTTTGCTTCTCATTTATAAAATATAATTTCGTATAACACCAAAACATTTTAAAATAAAAAATAGTATAATTACTATAATTGCGATGATTGTAGGTTGAATTCCCACTTGGGATAACGATTATATTTCAATTATTTTGTTACATATATATATATATATATATATATATATATATATATTATATATATATATAATATATATATATATATATATATATATATATATATATATATATATATATATATATATATATATATATATATATATATATATATATGGTGGATACTAGTACGGTAGTAGAACGGAGTATTTTAACATTAGTTAGCAAAGAAACAAGGTTCTCGGCATTTTTTACAATTTTTGCTAGCTGTAAGTGAAAGAAAAATAATTCAAAACAAATATTAAAGCAGGAATATGAAATTGGAAATAAACTTTAATATAGTAATTATAGAAACAATAACACATAATAATACTTTAATCAAATTATTTTGATTATATTAATAATAATTGGAACACATAACCTACACTATACGTATGAATGTATATGTAAGGATAAATACTCTTTTTTTTGGAAATGGCAGAATAGGTCACCAAGAACTAAAAAAAGTACCGACCATGAAACATCTAAATTAAACTTTGTATTGTTGTTTAGTTATTTAACGTAAGCCTTAATACTCTGTTATATAAGATATTATTGTTATTTTAATAATTTCTAATTAACTATTACCAACTAATGAACCTATACATACAACGAGGTCCAGTTTGTGTTCATAATTGTTGGAAGGTCTACCCATTTTTTGAGTTAAAATTTCTGTTATTTTAGGACTTTGATAGCCCCAAGATATTAAATTTACATTTGCAACTATAATTTTCATTAAAGTAACTCTGCCATTTACTAATATATGTAGCTTTATTTTGTTAAATTTGTATTTGTAAATAAGCTTTATTCTCTATTCAAATTAATAGTAGAGAAAATAATGAATGTTAATTAATAAACAACTTTGCAAGCGTGTACTTTATGATCTATGGAATGCTATCCTTTTTCATTCAGATTCATGAGATTGTATTTCAGATGTTAGATTTTTACATGACAACGTTTTCGTTGTCATGTAAAATCTTACATCGGCTCATTACTCTCAGTAATTATTACTAAAAATGATTTTCTTATATTTTTGTATAGCTTATCTATTGGTTTTACATCAGGTGTTCTAGATTCTTAATATTATATATCAAAATGTCAAAGGAAAATATCTGTCATGTTAAATGACTTTTCTTAAGGTGCCATTTCTGTATTTGTTCCAGATCCTGGATTTTTATATTTTAATATCATAACAGGGATGCTAATAACGCTATAAGTTGCAAACAGTATATAAGAATTGGACGCGACGTGATGAAGAACGCATGGCTTAGTGGTCATAGCGCTTGGACAGTTTCCATGAGGTGAAGGTTCAAGTCCCTCTGAGTAAATTTTTTTGTTTTCTTTAAATATTTTTCTATCCTTAGTGTGGATTAATAATTTAAATTAATAATATTTCTGTTTGTATTGTATTTGTATTTATACAAAAAATGCTTATCGCGCTCAACACATTTTACTAAATTTAGATTCTTATACTTTAATTTTTCTATTGTGATTGTACATAATGTGTTAAAGCTCCTTGATTTTGAGTTGAATCTTTTCTCTTAGAGCAATCTTTCTTAATATTCAGGTCACCATGGTCTACTATCAAATATACAACAAAAAGTCTCATAGATCCGAAAAGACAAAGAGCTAGATATTCTGTTAGTGTTTTACATCGCCCTGAATCATTTTTTCGTAAAAATATTCAATGTACAAACATTTTTTTACTGCTTTATTATAGTAGAGATATAAATAGAGTAGAGGTATATTTCGATTAAACGTCTATCAACCATATGTCAAAAACCCGAAAAATTCTGAACGATCGCTTCTGACTAGGTATGTTACAGTTGGACTAGAGCACGCACCTTTTGGAAACGGTCCCACTACCTTAATTTTAATTTGTATAGTTTTCTTTTCTTAGTGTGTGAATATACTTTTGTAGGGCTAGTTTTTTGATTATAACATTTAGGTTCAATAAAAAGTTATTTTGAATATACATTTTAATATTACTCTTGAATTTTCTAGAATAAAACTTTACGTTTACAAAAGTATATTAAATATTAATAGCTTACATAAATTTGACGACACCTTAATACGTTAATGCTTAAACCATTACAGTCCCTCGATTTCCTCTGAAATGGCTTTTACATTAAAATTCCCGTGAAGGTAAATTTTGCATATTATACTAATCTACAACATTTAATTTATTATATAGGTGAAATTACAAAATTTTAAGTCTTTTTTTCTGTTAAACAATATATGTAATTAAAAGAGCTATCATAGTATCATGCTTTCGCCTAAACGTAACCGTAGGTTGTGGGTTCGGTCCCCACTCGGCCAAATGAATTATTTCCCATTTTTATGACCAAATAGCGGTGAAGGGAGTGTCTTGGCGTTAGTATCTCTATAATTATCATATTATATATATTAGACAAAAATCAAATATATCACTCGTCTCACATTAATTTGCTTTACGTTTCATATAAAATATACATATTATATGTATAGTTAATAAATAGTAAATACGTGAATAAGTTAATCCTAAACACGAATACTCAATTTCTTCTTTGAATAGCTTTTTAGCAATAATCCCTATACATGAAATTCTAAATAAACATAATAAAATTCACCATTTGCATTTTAAAACATGAAAGTTAATCTGTTATTTAAATTACGAGTGGGTATTATGTAAAAACGAATGCTGCCAGTCAAGCATATTCGGAAGGAAGTCGATTTAGAATTGTTTAACAATAAGGTAAGGTTTAGTGTTTGAGGTTATTGTTAATTATTTATATATTTGTTATTATTATAAGCATATTTCCAGCCTGTGGCTGTCCACTGCTGTGCTGTGCTATCCTAGGCCACCCTTACAGAGCGCCAGCTGTTCCAGGTTGCAGTTTCGTTCAGCGCAGCGTACCAATCTGCTGCCTAGCTGGCAGCCTTCTCCCTTAACGTCGCAGAACGTCCACACTGCGCTTGCTAAGGGCAGTCTACTTTAGCAAGTGTCATATTTAGCATCTACTCTTTGTTTAATTAAGTATTACTTTATTCTGTCTCATAAGCCTAAGTCATCCAATTCTTGTCATATAGGTAATAATTACATAAAAACATATAGATGACAGTTTTGTCAGTCCTACAGAAAGCAACCGTTCTGCTTATAAGAGCCGCCTTGACCTTGTGCCATAAATGATTTATTAACTGTTTTAGGACGGAAACTAGAAGGGATCGATAGGTACGGATAAGCAAAATATTATTATAGATATTAAATGTATTTTATTAAATTAAAATTTTCTTTAAAATACTTAAAGAATATTTTAAATAAATCTGTATCATTGAAGTCTAAGTCAGATAATTTTATTTAAGATAAAAAGACACAAGATTTAATTTTGAACGTCAAATAATTTATGAACGGTTCACTAAAATTAATGCCTCAGATTCATTCAGCGGGATTTTTTCTTATTTTCATATGAATAAATTATTCAAAGTATATAAAATAATATTTTTTTGATTCTGATGCCGTTATGACTTTAGATGACATCTGATTATAAGCAAAAAAGCTGTTAATTTTGATTTCCAAATGGGGCAATAACCGCTCTAGTAAAATAAAACAAGCGGCGATGACTTCAATTGTCAAACATTTGAATAAATATTGATTAATCCTCCATGCTAATATTTCTGTACGAAAGTATTCTATAAGAAAATTGAAATTATTAATGATACTATATAGGTATTATAAAAGTTTTACGGTTAGATATAAAAACTTCTTGGTACATTATTCACATTAATTCAATTATAAATTTATGATTGATTATTTTTCTATATTAAAGCCTAAGCCCTAAGCCCTTCTGCATAAATACTAACATAAAAATAAAATATAAGATATTACAGTTACTTGCTTAATTCTGTATAAAATATTCTGGTTATTTGTATATTAAGCTTTTATGAGGAAAGTAGTAAATTCCTTTGAGTATATGTGTTCCAATGTAGTTATTTAAATTGAATTCATATTCAGTTCTATAAAGAGAAATGTTTCAAAAGTAATATAAAACCTACATTCTCAATTGATTCCTGGATATTGCATAGAATTGAGATGTGGCCAACGATCTTTATAAGATAAGTTACAATAGATCGTAGATATAACTTTTTAGTTTAAATCAATTATTTTAAAAATATTGATGAGGGCAATATTGTAAACACGATAATTTATTATTCACTCGGGGGGTGAATTTGTTTTTATTTTCTCGTCTTAGAAGGATCGCAGCTTTGGATTCCGCCATTCATCACAATGTCACGAATTCGGGTGGAAAGCGAAGAACGGAATTTATTTACTTTGGATACGCTTATATATATGAAAATAAATAAAAACAAATATTATATAAATTCAGGCAAGCAGGTATTTAATTTCTATAAAAAGTCTTCCTTTATAAAGGTAATAAAGTGAGCGGCTATTGTTGTCGGCTTCGCTGGTAAAAGCTACTTACACTATAAAGGAAAGAAAAATGGCAATTTCATTGTACAATTATACTGAGTACCTAAATATATTATAGATATATTGAAATTATAAATCATTCTTTGATTTTGACCTCACAATGTAAACAGAATAATAAATATAAGGCTTAAATTTTAAAGGATAAAATAATTCAGAGCAACAATGTGAAATTAAATTGTTTATTAAATATTAATTATCTTTGAATATACAAAAATGAAAAACAGAAATATACAAAATTATGAACGGAGTATATATATATATATATATATATATATATATATGTATATATATATACATATATATATATATATATATATATATATATATATATATATATATATATATATATATATCTATATATATATATATATATATATATATATATATATATATATATATATATATATATATATATATATATATATATATATATATATATATATATATAGTTATTAATATATGCAAGGGGAGCTTATAAAATCAAGCAAATAAATTGAGATTATGTTAATAAAAGATAATCTCCTTTTAGGACTCCCTAGAGTCAAATCTTTATGTAGATTTGTTGTATGAACCTATACACTGTTCAGTAGACATTTCATTCCGTGAGGATAACACGAGTATTACGATGAAGGTTTTAGTCAGAAATAACAAAATGGATTTAACGTTTAATAATTTATTGTACGTCACATCCACCTACCTTATGTAGGTAACCAAAAATTAAAAAAAAAGACACATGTCATATCTTTGTTTTTATATATAGCTTAGCGATCTCTGCCTTGTAATTTTGAACAGAGAAATTTGTAATTTACGTAAATGACAAGAAAAATCGTATTATAGAGGTTATTGTAAATATGTTTGGAACAATTGTTTGTGGGATTATACTTACATTTTCTTTTATTTTGATAGACTAAGTGTAGCGTTTAATTTTACCATAACATCATTAATAGCATGTTGAAAAAAGCGATCATTTCTCGACACAAAAAATATTTTGTACCAAAATCATACATAAAGCTTAATTGTTATTTTAAACGTTGAAGTAAACAGGAAAGCCATTACTAAGTAAAACAATCGTCGTTGATTTATTAATATCAAGTTGTAACAATCAAAATTGAATATTTGACTTGCGAAACCAGTGGGATTTGTAAACTCAGTACGCAAACTTAAACTTGTTCCATATGTGTTTGTGAAAATTGATTCAAGTGTAGGCATATACATAAATACAAACGTGGTTATGTTCACATGTATATCACCTATCTCGTATATTTGACTATAAACAATATATATCTATACTATTAGTAGTATTATAGAGCTGAAGAGTTTCTTTGATTGAACGTTAGGACGTCTCAGGAACTAAAAAAAAAAAAAAAAGAAACAACATTTGAATAGTCTATTTTCAACTGGCACGCTCGAAACGCCATTACTGCAGTACAGAACAGAACAGATAGTCTATTTATAGAGCGAGTCTATTTTTACATTGCGTTAATTGTTAATTGATACCTCATGTCAGACTTACTTTAGGCATATAAAATGAATTGGTCTTTAGCTTTTTCCACTTAATCTTGGAGCGAATTCGCGCATAAAAGCTATTATGTCATACAACTTTAACTCTACAGGTTGATATACCTACTATAGTACAAATGGTATATTATATTTAAAATTTAAATAAACATGGATAACAGTGAAAATTCAATTTCCTCGGAGTTTCCATGAAATTAATTTTAGTCGAAATTACTGTGAATTTATACCAGCAATATGATAGAAGAATAACATGTTTATTGTGCACGTCCTAAATATACTGTCTATGTATATACTGTAAACTCTTGTTATTTTAGCGAAGAGATGATCGAGAATCCCATCCTCCTACGTAATTTTACTTTGTATAAACTGTATGGTAATAATTTTAAAGAAAATAAGAGCCTTACATTGGCTTACTTAGAAAAATATATTTAACAATCCAGATAAAATGTACCGTCGTGGATCAACTGATGATAGCTACAGCAACAATTGGTTAACCAGTTCGAATCTTACGTTACAAATACGATAAAATGCTTCGAAAATTAGCTTAAATGGATATTTAAGTGACTGTTTTAATACTATTAGAATTCCGTTCCTCGAAAGTAAAAAACGGAACACTTACAGCATGTTTAGTATGCATTTCGCTGCGTAAACAAATCGTGTAATTTACATTGACATAGAAATATGAAATATGGAAAGGAGTTAGAATTTAAAACAAATAAAGCAAACATCCGAAAAGTAGATATTCACGGTAAATCACTGAAATAACCATTACAAAGTTCATGTCGTACTAAATTAGTGTATTCACAATTAAATATTTTCTACTTTTATAAATTGTATTTCATTGACCTAGAATTATGCAATCGGACAAGAAGTGAGAACTTACAGTATAAATAAGAAAAAATCTGATATTTAGTAACTTATAAAACTATCATAGAAAAAAAATTGAATTTTATAAATATAGTACTCATTTAAGTTTTATAAGTTATATATGTATATATGAAGCAAGCTAGCAAGCAAGTTATATATGTATATAGGCATATATGTATGAGCATGTATGAAGAGGTATGTAACAGTGGATGAAGTGAAAGAGGTATGTACCGTTTGGCATTCCGTTCTCTCAGGGGTAAAGTGTTTATATTATGTTTCCTCTCCCTACCTTACTATATGCGGGAAATAGCGTGAAGCTGTTTTTTATAGAATTTCTTCATTTTTCACCAAGAGGTAAACTGAGGGTTGGATGCTATTAAAAATAACTTTAAATCTGTTTTTTTTATATTTAAACTACCAGTCGATGCTATATTAATAAATGAAAGAAAAAAGTCTTTCTAAAATCAAATCATCTCGTCGTTAAAGGGAAACAATTTCGAATAATGTTTTAATTGGATTAACACCAGGAGCTAAAAATGAAGTTTTACTTAATTGAGATGAATATGCGACGCAATAAATGGGGCACAAAGACTGATCTTGATGAAACGTTTACATTTTAAAGGAATTTGAAATGAATTATTTTAGGAAAAACTTTCGTTTATTAGCTTTAACAGTTAAATTACAAAACAAAGTGGCCTTTTAGACTTATATTGAATTTAATTTTGGTAAATAAATTTATTGAGGTTATCGTGGATCAGTGGGACAGCGTTTGATCGAAAATGTGTTGTAATGATTGTGGGTTCGATGACCACCTAGGGAAATTCATAATTTTCATTTCCCCATCCTGTTAAGACAAATAAAAATAACAAAAAAAAAATATAAGTGTAATACAATTATTGTGGTGTAAACGCAGCTTTTTCACCACAGCTGATCTCTTCCAACTCACCTGAGATAATGACATAAGATCATTTTTAAATTAATTACTAATAATAATTTAATATTATATTTGAGATATTTGTCCTCCATATTAAGTTCTATGTAAAAATAATTTCATATTTCTTATCTAATTAGATAATTAATTTTTACAATAAAATATTAGCCGAATCTACAAGTTTATATTTGTTGATCGGTACCTGTCATCAGATCGGTGGCTGTCACCGAGGTTTCTCGTCTCGTCTCGTCTTTCTCACGCCTTGTGGGCGTCCTATTTCTAGCGCCGCCATGGCATATCCTCCCTAGAATGGCCCTATTCATGTTTAGAAGAACATGAGGAGCTCGGTGGTTCCCTTTATAACTGACGAGGAGATGAATCTGGTGCTCAGGAGATTGAGGGTCAAGAAAACGACTCCTGGGCCAGATGATATTACAGGTATATGAATCGCCGCCGCATGCATCGAAACTATTAGATCAGTCTTTATTAACTGGACGGTTTTCGAAGACTTGGAAGGTAGGAGAATTGTGCCTGCTGCGCTAGGAGGGTCGTCTTCTGAACTCTCCTCACCTTTTCTTGAACTCAGTTCGGGTTTAGGGCCGGTTGGTCAACCATTGATGCCCTGAACGCCTTGAAGACCCGGTCGTTGGCTGCGACAGCAGAGACAGATGTTCTTCTCGCCGTCTCTTGGATGTGGCCTTTAACAGTCTAAAGTTTGAGACGCAAAAACCAGCACTGCGGTACCTCTCTATCTCCAGGGTGCCTCTCTATCTCCAGCGGCTGTTAGATGACGACCTCCAAGATAGAGTAGTCATATGGATTGGTGGATGTAGAAGGATCAGTCGACGGAGTGTCTATTGGAGAGTGGACGAAGCCCTGATCCGGCGATGGAGGAAGGACCTGGGATCACCAGTGGCAGGACTGGCGACAGTGGAGGCGGTTCGCTCCCACCTAGAGCGCTGCTTGGTAAGAGGGTTTGGCGTCCTGACGTTCAGGCTGGTGCAGGTATTGACGGAGCATGGTTACTTCAGATGATGTAGATGTCACAAGCGTGCCACGATTGTGATGCCTCCGTTGATACGGCGCATCACACTCTCGCCGAATGCCCCACTTGGGTTTGGCAGACAGACAAATGGACGGAAACCAAAATTAATATAAATGTTCAACATAAAAGGTAGTTTAAAAATAACGCGCTTAAATAATTTTATGTCAAAGAAAACTAAGGTGAACTTACCCAATAAAGTTAACAAGACTCACTAAGGCACTGTGGCATTTTCCCTTCCAAAGCCCACTGAAATAAACGACTCCTATTTAATTTAATCCCGTGTTTCGTACTTCTTTGTAATTATAAAGAAGCTTACCGCAAGATTTATTTATTTGGTTTGTGTACGTTTTGTAGAAAACATTATTTTCTTATTTTTTTGAGCAAAGAAACTGGAATAATATAGGAACATAATTGAATATTAGTGTAATAAGAATTAATAAATATTGTATACAAAAGAAATAGCTATTACAATTACTTCAAAGTCACCATTGTGATCATTATTGTTTACATTAGCCTAAAGGAAGGAAGCGCTTGCACGTGGAAAAATGTATTTAAATTACGTATAAACATTTAACATTGCGAGAGTCGAACACGCACCTCATTAAAAACTTAATTGAATTGATTGAATTACAATCAAAACACTTCATCTTATACAAAAAAGTAAGAAATAGTATAAAAAAAAGCTTTTAGATAAAAGTGTTTGTAATAATATATACGTATACATATAAAATATATTACGGCACTTATTAAAAACCAAATCCTTAATAGTATTAAAACAATGTAAGATATGAGGTACACGTTCTATGTGAGTAAGCAAATACCATCTGCGCTCAAAAGCAATTTATTATTAAATTACTTAAGACATTCTTTCTTTTCTTTAATACTTTACACCTTATCCTAATCCTTATATAGCAGTGTCGGAACAGAAAAGCTAGTGTCAAAACATGCCATTCTTCACTCTCCGCCATAATTCGAGACATTATGCGTTGTGTGCTAGAACTAAAAGTAGTACCTTGTATTATAAGAGCAGTGGTATGGAAATAATTCACTTCTTTGAGTGATGTCTTGACTCAAAACTATCACTTTAACAGTCTGACGCCTCATTAATAAGCAGAAGTAATTGATTTTGTCTATAGTAATCCCCCTTATGACGCAGTACTCTTATAACGCATATTCATTTTATAATTTTTTTTAGATTTCAATTTCAGATTCCCCCGTAACACGGGTATTCCTCCATATAACACAGGGATTTTGCACGTAATATTTCTGCCATTGCCATGCCATATGCAGGATACAGCGTGAGGCTATTATATTATACTATAACTGTCTTTTAGTAACATGAAAAACCTTTTTATTTAAATGTTCTTAGTTTGTTTTTCATAAAACGTGCATATTTTGTTTCCTATACCGCGGAACCAATCTACTGTGTTATAAATGGAATTACTGATTTACTTTACTTCTGTATTATCATACAACATTGACAACATACAACATTATCATACAACATTGACAAATGTCATTTATAATATATGGAATTTGTATTGATATTAATTGATTGATACTCGATATGATAAAACACTTTTTGCATGTTGTCAAACGAATATAATAAAGAGTTGTAAATGACATTGACCGCAAGTACAGTGAATTACATAGAAAGTACTGATGTAGCTATACTATAGGCTGTACAAAATATACATAAACATAAGCAGGCCATTTGCCCGATAAATAAAAAAACAGATAGAAAATAGTATCAAACTAGGTAGACATAGAATAGCATA
The DNA here is from genome assembly GCA_037127375.1 of Dione juno. NCBI lineage: Eukaryota > Metazoa > Arthropoda > Insecta > Lepidoptera > Nymphalidae > Dione > Dione juno. The sequence continues at coordinate 2,255,593 of JAXRJS010000061.1, read as the reverse complement.
GATTACTAGAGATTTAAGTTGTTGAAATTAGTAACGCTTCTTTGCCTTATATCTAAATATATAATTTGAAACTAAAATTTTAAACCTTCCTGTAGCTTTAAACACTCGTGAGTATTTTCAATATTAAAGAATACTTCAAAAGTGACAACAAAAGTGGAACTTAAAGCATAATTATACTATCTTATGCCTTCATAATAACAGCCCTTGGCCTCTGGTTTGTAAGTATCTACATCAGCATTTCATCACGTTCACTAAACGAGCAAAGTTTCATTTCTTCATGTAATTCTCACTAAGCTTGTGGAAAAATAATTTGATTAAATCTGTAACATTATCTATCTGGCTAACCTAGGCTGATGAATGTTGTTTTGTAAATTAATCGTGTCCGTCTGGAGAAAGATTTTATTCTTATGATTTAGATAATAAATTCTACACTCTGTATGTCGTAATATCATAGATTGCTGTTAATATATTTTTTCCGCCTCGTCCATGCAACTATATAACATAAATATTATATGAAAAATGATATACATAAATATTATGTGAAAAATGAATAGTATATAAATATAACTAACTATATTTAGATTTTTTTATTCTTTATAATCAGCGGAATTTGATAGTTTGTAGTATTAACGAATACAAGTTTTCTATTTGTAGTTTTTTTATATTATTTGCCAAGGTATGATTAGCGAATGAACGTAAGTAAATAAATCTGACGACTTGCTTCCCTTTAGACCATTTATGAAGAATCCTAATTATTTTTAATATTCTTCTCACAGTATAAAAATTCCGTCACGAGTTTTAATAGTCCGCAAGCTCATAAAATACGTGAGGGAGTGCCGTTTTCGGTACCATTTACCAAAATCTTATTACTTTGAAGCTGTAAGTAGGTAAAATTTTGGATCTATGTGAATAATTAATGTATTGTTTAAAAGAAAACGCTGTCATGGCGCAGGTGGGATTTTACCAAAATCATTCCAATAGAACCAGAAAATTGTCTGTGGGTCAAAACCCAAAAGGCTCACCCAATATTACAATAATTTAAATATATTGTGAAATGAGTGATGTGAAATTAAGTTATTTGCATAGTTTTCTTTTTATTATGTATAAATAAACTGATATAATTATATCTACAGCTAACCAATAACAAATAAATGCATTTCCTTTATTAAAATTTTATTTTATGATGTGAAAAATCTGTACCAGGGTTTTAATATCATTTTAAGCGCTTAGCACTTTATACCCTTCATCCACGTAAGAGAGGTACTCTAATGATAAATTGACACATGAATAGATCCCAGCTTAAGATGAATGCGATGAAGAAAATCTGTACGTGATCAACTTCAAAAGTATAGGGTACGGCTTACGAATGGTAATAAACCAGATGCAGTGCAATATATTTTATCCATGATAGAGATTTGGTTGATCGTTTTTGTGAAAGCTAGAAATTCAAATATAGTAGAAGTTTGGCTAGACTCATTTTAAAGCTTGTGAGAAATATTTTAGACTTAGAGTTAGCTTTTGTCATTCGTTCGTCATTTACTCGTATATATATAAATGGCTGAGAGGTCATAGCTTAGGATCGTATATGGGTATATAAAATAATAGGTCAAGTAGGGATTGGAAATTATTATGAAACATGAAACTTCATTCCTGGGAAGATGATTGTTTAAAATTGTAGCCACTATTTCAATATAAAAAAATAGCTTCACACTGTATCCCGTACATGGCAGAGTAGGCAGAGGGAACCGTAGGAGACTCCGATCCCCGCTTTCCGCCTTTTTGAGGCATTGCGTGGCGGAACTCAACGCCGCGCTTTGCCTTGTTACCTGAGCGAAGAAAATGAAAATCATTCATTCTCCACGAGTGGGAAAAACCCACAAACCGTCGCGTTTACATGCAGAGGCTATTCCTCTGCGTCACGACGGTCCTCACTATTTTAATATATTCTATTAAATAAAATATTATTATATCAATAGTATGAAACTTCATTGTGGAGCTGCTATACATTACACAATGCTGTTAATTAAAACGAATGTTCATTATTTATTATAGTATCCTTAGTTAAATATATTATTTTACATAAAGTCTAGCTACGTAAAAAATTTGTCCTGGTCTTCTAGTTTCAAGACGATATACCTATATTGCAAGTATCCGAGACATTCCGGGCTTAGCAGCATAATTTGACCCCCCACTTTGTCTTACTAAAGCGGTTAACTTTATATAATTTATTGAACCAGTCAGACGCTATCCCACTAAGCTCCGATGACCTATGTAGGTATAAAAGGATTTATGTTATTCGTAAAACTGAAACGTCTAGCTTTTAAGCTATGCCAGCCATTTATTTTTACAATTAATACAAAAAATGTTTTATCATCTGAAATTGTAATCCGGCCAGATTGTAATAAAAAAAACCATTTTGAGTAAAGTTCTTTTTTTGCTTTTTGAAGAGTATCAGTTTTAAAATTTTTACCATGTGATGTTTTTGAAAAGTCGTCCAAATTTTAATACATATATATTAATAGAGATATGATCAGTTTTTTTTTCATTTCCGTTGGAATTGTAGAAAATCTTCTAATAGTACTACAGAGTTTAGTAACATGAACTTTGCATGTAGGGTCCTTGAAGAGCCATGGATCCTACATGCCAAAGTTCAGGTTTCCACGCTATTAGTCATTCAAACGGAAGACATTTACCTTTGTAGATAAGTCTTAAATTATCCAATGTTAAAAGTTTTCTACGCAATATATCGAATTTCAGGTGTCAATTGGAAATAAATATACACGAGCTTTAAGTTTTATACTTCACAAAAAGCTACATGAGATTCAAAAACTTTCTTCATCAATCTTATATCGTCACGAACTGAACAGTTAATATACTGAGGCCAAATGATATGTTTCATGCAAATACAAACAAGTAAACTTTCATACAATCGCATAGGGCAGATCCCTTACGAATTATATTCAGCAAAAGATAGCTGTTTGTCTTTGAGAATATCAGCGCATCTTATATCGTATGCGGGCATGCGGGTGATAACGACAAGCGTGTCATTATAAACATGATCACGAATTACAAGTCAGTGTTACTGAATTAACACAAACCAGCCTTGAGGAATAGTGTTACGAATAACTTTTATAAGATATACTATGTGAAACTTGTTAGAAAAAATATATTTCGTAATTAATTTGTAAACGTGCTCATAACTTACGATTGCCTGTTCTAACAAGACAAAAATATTATTTATAAAAATTTGCATTAAGGTTAGTTTTTTCTTGTTCAATATGTGTTATATTCTTTATAGCTTACCCTGTGTCATGTGTGTAATCCATTCCATCACATTCCATCTTATTACAACGTAAATATTAAAAGAAATATCTATAACTTTTTTTACAAAGTAAATACATGGGTATATTGTTCACTATAATCGCGATAGTAATGGAAGATAATACAGTGCCTATATAATATAATTCCAATCTTTAGATATTAAAAATACTCTGGGTTTTAATATTCTTCCAATTCAATAGAGCAATTTGGTTAAACGACGTGTACGGTCTGGCTAGTACGATACGACGAATAATGACGAAGATATATACTCAACAATAAGATTATATATAGCTTTTAATATTAACATAATATATGTGACAACTTGTCAAGTTTTTAAATAATGGAAACTTTTCGATATTACAAAAGCTGTGATTCGGATATATTTCAAACTTGCTGAAATATGCAAAATTTCTTAGAAACGATAATATATGATATTATTTATAGAATTGTTTTACTATTTTTTAAACATGCATGAAAAGAGCAGAGCGATGTGTCGCCAGTGTAATTTTAGTTAACTTTAAAAAACTAGTCTTTTCAACTTTAAAAAACTAATCTCTTGTTTGTTCACCACAAATTGTTGTTATCATTTCCTTGTTTGAAATGTAATTAGAGTTGGAGATTTTCTGTCATAAGGAGTTTTAAACAAACTAAGTTAGAACTAGTTAGAGATATTAAATTTTGAATTTACAAACATATCGTTGCCTCAATCCTTTTCATAAAGCACTTACAACTGTGCCACTTATGAATAGCTGAAAGGCCGGATAGAGTAAGCCCGGAAGCACTGTTTACGTAATAATTTATTGGCGTATTCAGTGAACATGTTCCAATTTTCATCACGTTGTAAATGAGATTGGACATAAATAATATAATATTTTATGATAATCATAGCTTTTATCGTGACAACCTCTACAATATTTTCTTTTGGTAACTTTTTTTTTGATATCATAATAAAGTGAATTCTGTTTTATTTTTTATTTGTATTTAGAGTGTATCATTTATTTGATTATGAAAAATAAATTCTTATTGTAGGTCTGCGCTCGCGTTTTCTTAAATGTAATACAATAGCAGGGTTTTTGTATGGTACAACAGTTTGGATTAATTACTGTATAAAATTTTAAAAAGTACCTAGTAGTAACTTTCAGTACCTGGAGCGAAGAAAAATATGATAAAAACATGCAAACATACGTATTTAAGTTAAGAAATAGCGAAAATATGTTATTCTGATTACGAGAATGGAATACTTTAAACCTTTTTGTTTGGACAATGAGTACACTATAGCCGGGTGATAGTTAAAGAATGTATTAATGTCTTGATATCGTCATATTATCCAAGTATAGACAGTGGATTGGTTAAAAATTTAAAATACCTAACAATTTCTGGTAATGCTTTTGTACCTATCTTAAAATAATAAATTTGATATGAGATATGTATATGAGATCAATGGATGTTTCCTAGTTAGTCGTTAGCCACTATATATATACACTTAACGAGTCATACAATTTACACATTTTACCTATGTCATCGCCCGCCCATTATTTTCCTAATTGTAGATCTTCTCTAATTGATATTATCTCCGTATCTAACCCTAATCTTGTTATTTCTCATGGCCAAATGACTGCCCCTTTCTCTTTTCATGACTTAATCTTTCTTTCGTATAAACTACGCCCTCCCAAGGTTAGAGGCAAAATATTTCTTCAGCGCAATTTTAAGTATATGGACCTGGAACGCTTTAGGGAGGATTTGAAGAACATCAACTGGTTACAAATAATGTCATTAACAAACATTGACGACATGGTAGAATCTTTAACTACGGACCTGATTAATATTTACAATATTCATGCTCCCGTACGACCAGTTCGGATGAAACATGCGCCTGCTCCTTGGTTAACTCCAATAATTAAAAGATGTATGGCTAAGCGTCACAAAGCTAAACATAAAAAATAAAACCTCTCCTTGTGAGGCAAATCTGTCAGCATACAAAAAACTGCGTAACATTTGCAACAGAATGTGTAGGGATGCTAAGCGCCGCTATATTCACAATACCATTCAGAATCTGTGTCAAGCGCAAGTTTGGAGGTTCTTGGAGTCGCTTGGTGTAGGCAAAACCACTGAAAAATATCAGATTTCAGTGGATCTCAATGTTCTAAATTCTCACTTCACAACACCTTTCATAGTACAGTTACTGCGTTGCTGAATATTACGGAGGACATTCGTTGCGCTATGAATAATACCAAGCTCACTGTAATGGTACTACTGGATTTCAGCAGTGCTTTTAACTCAGTAGATTTTGATATACTTCTTGCTTCTCTCCGTGCTGTTAACATTCCTCCTACAGTTATAAACTGGTTTCACTCTTATCTCTTCGGTCGCCAGCAATGCGTGAAAGCCAATGATAATACATCAGCTTGGCAAGATTTCACAGCTGGTGGTCCTCAAGGCGGCGTCCTTTCTCCACTTCTATTCTCTATTTTTATTAACAATATACATGGCTACTTTAGTGAATTGCCAGAAACCATCGCGTCATTAAACGAAGATTTAGCTGCGATACAAAGCTGGGCTGAATCTTTCGGTCTTTTAGTTAATCCAAAAAAGTCACAAGCAATTATTATCAGCAGTAATAGACTTGGACATAAGATCAATTGGGATTTAGTACTCAAGGTTATGTACTCGGGAACTTATATTCCGTATTATGACAAAATTAAGAATTTGGGACTAATTATCGATAGCAACTTAACATGGAGATCTCATATTAACGAACTTAGTAAACGCATGCATTTTTCATTTCATTCTCTCAAGCGTCTCCAATATTTTCTTCCTCATAAGACCAAAATTATGCTTGCACAATGTCTGCTTTTATCAATTCTTGATTACGCCGACGCTTGCTACTTGGATGTAAATGAGGAGCTACTTAGCAAATTAGAGCGCCTTCAAAATCTCGCGATACGTTTCATCTATGGTCTACGGAAGTATGGCCATGTCTCTCAGTTTCGCGCTCAGCTTAATTGGCTCCCAATCCGTTTTCGCCGTGATATGCATATCCTTTCCCTTCTTTTTAAAATACTTAATTACCCAAATTTTCCGACCTACTTACGTTCCCGTTTCAACATCCTGCCCACTCCCACCCGCTCAAGGAGGTCTTATGTAAAACCAATTCTTGACATCCCAAAAAGTAACACAAAATTCCTACAAAAGTCCTTCTCCGTATGTGTCGCATCGATTTGGAACAAACTTCCCAAGCCAATACAAGAGAGCCAGTCATTAACATCATATAACATATAAATCTAAATTAAAACAACATCTTATTCAACTTTCAGGCAGCACTTAAAAAGTAAAATATTGTATAACGATGTATGTATATGTGTATATATGTGTATGTATGTATATATATATATATATATATATATATATATATATATATATATATATATATATATATATATATATATATATATATATATATATATATATATATATATATGTATATATATATATATATATATATATATATATATATATATATATAATATATATATATATATATATATATATATATATATATATATATACATAGACATTTTGGTAAATGGGCACAGAAAATCTTTGGAAAATGTACGCCTGTAAGAGATTTTTTTAAAAGCTTATTCTTTCAAATTTAATCTCTTAGTAAGCAAAAAGAAATCTTGATTAAGTTAATATTTAAGCGTGTAGAAAGCAAGGTTGTAAAAAGACTTAGCATTTGGTCCATCAAAATTTTTCAATATTTATATCCACTAAGTATCCTCCACTGTACCAGAATGTCAAGCAAAATGACGTCTTGACGAGATTTTCATTTAACATGTGGCATTATGTGAACTGATATAATGCGACATGTTGGCCAAGTAATATCAAAGTGACGTTGCTATATCGAATTCAGTTTTTACTCGTATTGATATAAGGCCAAAACAAACTGTGATCTCAAAAAGAAAAAGATTCTAGTGACAAGACACATTGTGGATATAGTAAATTTATGACGATATACATTATTCTATAAAAAAAACAAACATCTTGCAGCGGCACAAGTTTTATTTTATTCGCTTTGGTGACAACAACAGGCGTGGCGTTGAGTGCCGAACTAACAATGTCTCGAAAATTGGGTGTAAAATGGGGAACGCAGTGTCTTAACAGGAAGATCTTTCTGCCCACCCTGCTGATTTAGTTCGTATTCGTATTAAAATTTTAAATTTTTGCCTAATTTGATAATTCCAGGTCAACGTGTACCTTATAGGTTTTGATATCGCGGAGGTTTGTTTACGTTGACTTAGAAGCTTAACTATTCATGGGATTCAAGCTACTATAGATTACTTAGGTAACAAAGTATTTTTTGTCAAGCTTTTTATAGAAAAATGGTCTTGTCAGACGGACATACAGACAGACACAGATGGATAAAGGAGTGATCCTATAAGGAATCGGCTTTTTTTCTTTTAAGGTACTGCACTAAACAATTAAAAGTGACAATTATTTTGCCTTCGTCCTTCATATACATTATCTTATTTCTTGTCGAATATTTCACGTAATTTGTAAACGAAACGCTATATATGAGGAAGGCATCCTCTTGAATCTTAGTTTTCCGGCTCGATGACACGGATATCGGATTATTAGAGCACCTATCGACATTAGCAGCATGGCACCTTAGATGAGTGGAAAATTTTATACAATATTGGTAAAAAAGACTATATATGAAGTTAGTAAAGATTATTTTTTATATAGATTAGGATAGTGGAAGATTTTATTGAGGCAATGTATATACATACGTAGTACGTACTTTATTACCTTTCAATGAATAAATTGTTTGAGTCAAACTTGACTTTATGAAGGCCTTTAAGCCATTTAAAATCAAATTTTTATTTTTGCTAAAAAAGGTAGTTATTTTTAGTAAGTTATTTTATTGCTTAATTTTGCCTAATGAACGGTTTCGTCAACTTCTCAATTTCTACTTGCCTACGCGAATCATAGGGTTTCAATTCATTTATATTGGGTTAATGCACTCCTCGTGTGTGTGTAGTCGCCTAAAAAGTTTGTACCTATAATATATCATTATCAAATAATTTTAATTCTTAATACTTTTTAGTTTTATGATTAGCAATTTTGTGTTAAAATAATATATATTTTATTCCTTTTAATTATATTTTAAAATTAATATTATCCTACCTAAAGTATGTAAACTTTTATTTTATATTTTACTACGAAATAAACAGTCATTGCAGTTGAATAGTCAGTTTATCATATACTGTATAATAGAACAATGGATAATTTTCACAGGCCTATACATTAACGGCCTATACATTAGGCGATGAATTTCCTCACATAATCATTGCTAATACTGCTCATTGATCATCTTTATTCATGCTGTTATCGAACATGTCTATTAATTAATGTTTTGGTAAAAAATTTAAGCTTTCGTTTCAAAATCTAATATTGTTATTACACTACAATAGTCGATTTTTATTGATTTCTTGAATTATTTTTTGAAATAGGAGAGTCTCCAGACTAAGTTCCCTTTGTTAACCTGTTTTAAGTGGAATATAGCGTAAAGTCGCATTTTATATTTTAAAAATATAACCACATTACAATTTAAATGACTTTCATTATATGTATCATCTATTTTGTCCGGCTTAAATTAGTATACTAGGATTACTTAATAATTAGATTATCCAAATTACCTTGTATTTTAAAAATTGTATTCGGATTAGAACCAATGAACACAATTTTCGAAAATTGTTGTAATTGTGACTTCAAATCTTATATACGTCATTTATATAGAGAGGTTTTATGGTTTTCTTATTTAATGTTTTTACGTGTCTGTTATTATTCTAACAAGGTGTTAATAATTTGAAAATTATATTTTCATGCGTCAATTTAGATCTAATATTCCATTATTTTATAGTGTGCTGGTAAAAATCTCAAATAACTCTCAAAATATTCGTTATTCTTTCTAATAATTTAGAAAAAGGATCTCACAAACACAAGCTTAAACAAAATATATATACCCTATTCAAAAGCAGGCAATATCCTATCTTGTGTGAGCTATAGCGGTATTTTTACGATACAACGAGGGAGGTACAAATTTGCATTTTTTTTTAAATAAAACGTGTTTATTATTTCTTGCAACTTCCTAAAAAATTGGTTTTTCAATTTAGTAAATTATATTTCTTCAAATTGACTTTCGTATATACGAAGGCATAAATACTTTTTATTATTTCTTGATATGCATTTGCGTACTATAAAATGATAAAAAGTGATTTGCAATGGAGTAAAAATATGAGTACTAACTAAATTGTGACATGGCTGCCATTCAGAGGGGTGCGATACCCATTTGTGTGTATGATTTTCGATAAAAAAATGTAACATATACATATATGTTACATTTTTCTAAAACGTGGGTAAAGTATCCAAAACCCGATCCCTAACAAACTGACAACTATAGGAGCTCACGTCCACAACTTCGTTTGAGTGGACATTATGACTCTTTGTATAATGTTTCAAATTCTATCTTCGATAATAATCTAGCTTGTGAAACGTAAAATACTGCTCTATTATTGGATTTTTTTGAAAATTCCTGTCTAAAAGCTTCCCTTAACTACACAGGGGATCTATATGAAAAATTTCATCTGTCTACAGGTTATGTGATGTCTTTCAGTCGATGTGGGTACAGTTTTATATATTTTATTTATTTATTTCCAAGAGAAATAAATTTATTAATATTGACATATAGAAATGACTCTAAGAATCAACTACTAACTATACATATCTCTAAATATTGCTGATGAAATTTTTTAAAATGAATATCAGAAAAAGGCTCTGCGCTTTTTCGTCAAAATAGTCTAATTTGTTTTTAAAAATGCTTGCGTGTTTGAATATAATATAAACGATCCCAATTAATAATAGTAAAATTAATCTAAGCCAATCTATTTTTGTCACCGACAGTCGTGAGGTGGAGGAATTTATTGGAAAAGTTTTCAACTGTTGAATTGACTTTTATTTGAACGATTCTTGCTAAATTTGTACTTGTATTTTTGTTCCGTTGGGTGAAGTATCGTAAGTAGTATATAGACGAAATTTACATAATATTTTTGAATATTATTTAAAATAATATTATTATTTCGTAGGAAAATAATCACTGAATTTTTCAGTTAGGATACTTTGAATCAAATAGTGATGTCCATATTGTACGATTACGATTTAAAATAATAAAGATTAACATTGTGATGTTGACTAATTTAAATAAATTTTACCGATGATTAATGTTTAAGACTTAACCATTCTATGGCTAGAAGACAGATGACCTTACAAGTAGCAAGAGCCAATTATACGATTTATAAAATGATGCCAAGATACAATTACAGCTGTGCTTTAATAAACATAGGGTCTGGTCTAGCAAAAATAAGTTAGGCTGTATGAAAATCAACTGGCGGTAGTTGAGAAATGAATGCCTATACACAGAGATTATTGACAAACTGTGGAAACATGTCCATGACTGTGTATAATGTAAATCTGTTTAAGACCGATGTTATATGTTTGTAATATTTCTAATTACTATAATGTGTTATAAATTATTATATTATGTAAGCTTACCACTTTTTCCCTAGCAGCTGTTTTTAATCTGCAACAATAATATTTAGAGTTAGTTAAATTTATTTACATATTACATGTTAGGATCATAACCTGGCAATAAGTAAATCATGAATTATGACAATGCCTGATCCGTTCTTTCATTGAATCACAATTCTGATCCTTCAAAGAATTCAGCTAGTTTTTGAAGGCTATCTTTTAGAAAGTTCTTAATGTAACAAATGTTACAATCATGATATATTTTATATTCATTATTCTTTTATGTTATTATTTATGTAAATTTTATCTATAGTGAGTGTGTCAGTTAATCTTATATTATTTTATTCACTGAAGCCGTAGTATCGCAGCAGTTCAGCATCTGACTGTACGTAGCGGTGGTGAGTTTGTTTCTCACTTGGAGAAAGTCTTGATTAATTTCCTCGCTACGACAAAAGAGTTTTACCTTCTTTAGTGCGTCGTTAAGTTCCGCAATATCATTCAAAACAATATCTCTAAAAATTAGGTAGAAGAGTGGAGAACGGAGTAATTTTAATTATATGTGGGAAAAGGCGAAATTAAAAAAATATATATTTTAAATATATTTTTTTTTATTTTCTCTTTTCTGCTTATTTACATTATTTTTAGGGCAGCTTCCAGTTGCATTATTTTGTCTAATTTGACAGAGAAAAAAGTTAAAATTTAAATAAAATGTTTAGGTTGGCAAATTTTTGTATTATGCTTAGTGTCCTGCTTTGAATAAATGTATGTATCGTAATATTATTTAAATAAAAGTTATTAAGGTAAAAATTGTAAGTACTTTAAAAACATATTATCAAAAAAAATGGATCAAAACTGAAATCATTGAAGTGCTTATTATGAGTTACTTATAAAGGATAGGCAAGCTGTCATATACTTTTAAAAGTTTTGGGAAAAGAATTGGACCATCATAAGTTATTATTTTGGTTGATTCTATACGCAACATCTGCTAACTAATATATTTTTGTATCGATATACATTGTGAAAAGGAGAGGAATCTCCATGTACTTGTTAATTACAACACGTTAATCGTTTTAATGTAACCCATTCTACCTGCCATTACTGTTACCTCGGGTACTTATAATATGTTGTGTGTCACACATTTCGTTTGACCAAGTGGTTGAAGCCGCAGCTGAAAGCCCGTATTATATAGAGGTATTTAAACCCGAAAACTTTTTTTAATTAAAATGAGTAAACGCTAGTATTTAATGTTACTTATTCTTTCCAGTATTTGTAAAATATATAATCCTATATAGCACGGAAGGTAGATTTCGTATCCCGTGGAATATGATATTTGTTAATGAAACCTTCTGAAATCGTACAAAACTAAGTAACATGTGAATTGTTCTGTTAGTAATAATTAATTAGTAAAAGGTATGCTTACTTCAAATTAAATTAATTACAGACCTTCTTCTTATTGCTATAATTAAAATCTCTGTTTTATGTAAATTTTATGTAATATTTAATATACATTAAGGTTTTGATGATGAAAATTATCATTTAAAAAAAACAAAGAGAAGTGTCTGCAAAAAAAGAAATAGAGTAATAACATTGAATAAATTAATACTTACAGACAGTATAAATGTAATGAATTTCCTTGTACATTGGGTAGTCGTAACAATAAAAACAAACAGCGCGTAGAACGACTGTCAACTGAACGATAAATCGATTATTTAGTAGACTTCTATTTTTTTATTGCAATAATTTCTAATGTTACATACATTAGAAATTATTAGCACTAAATTATGCATTAATTTACAAAAAAAAAAAAAAAAAAAATATAATTATTGATAATTATATAATAAATTGATATAAACATAATAAAACAAAACGACATCATTTTATTGATCATTTGACAACCGATTAGTGTCAATGTTGGGTTGTAAAAAACAGAAAATTGTAACCAAGTGAAAGAAATGTTTCTAAAATTACATCAATAGAAATGTTATACCGATTGGGATTTAAATTCAGGTTTATATTAAGGTGGGTATTAAATTGATATCCAAGGTCTAAGAATACATTAAAATTATCAGTTTTAGGACGCTCAAGCTCGATTGTCATTGATCAACTACTAATAGTGACCTTTCAAAATGTAAAGAAATAAAAGAGTCTTTTAATAAAAGATCATAAGACGTGGTTACTAAACACAATCGTACCAAGCTAAGTACCAATCGTCTTGTAAAGTAGATGGAAGGGCGGGCAAGTTCTTTTTAAATAATTATATTTTTCTATGGTGTGACGGAAAGCGAACACCAGTAGTTTGAATGACTATAAAGAACATCATTTGGAAAAAAGATGGGAATGATGGAACAGCTCAAAAGGTTGTTCCTAAAAAAAGAAAAAACTAGGAACAATATTGCTTATCAATAGTTATTATATCCTGTATAGAATGAGTATTGCCAGAGTAATAAAAAATATATATATTTATTAATGAAATCGCTTTACAGGCAGTAATTGTGCGTCATGAAATATACATCGGCTCAATTAGGAATGTTAGGACAAACAAATGTTGTTTGTGCTCGTGTCAGCAAACACGCCCCTAATTATTTAGGCGTTCGCTTACCTTCTGTGCGGTCCTAGACGTTTGCTTTCAAGAAAATATTGACTTTAATGAAAATGTTATTTTATGGTAACTTTTTAGTATAATTTTCAAATTATAACAAATATGAAAAGCTTTCGGGAATATTTTTACGTAAAATATATTATTATTACATCGAATTGAAAAGTTTTTGGATTATAATTAGTAAATAGCTTGTTTACTTTTTTTAAATTTTGTATTAGAAATTAAGTTTATAATAAAAAAATGTTAATTATATAAGAGAATAAGCTTCTTCCATATTTTTTTCTTTAAAGTATGTTCACATGATCTTGAATTTGCTCATACAAGCGTTATAATAGTAATCTGAACAATTTGTTTGTGAGTATCCGCTTAACGAACTTACATATTTTAATTTATAGAGTATATGAACAAGATAATTATTTTAAATATGATTTTTTTACAATGGTTTACATTACATTAGTATACACCATTAAACATATTCCATATACAAATCAAAAGTTTCAGTGCAAAAAATATTATATAAGGAAGTTAACTTAGCCCTAAGGCATATTTCCAGTATGAATCTAATTTACTAATTTCGCACGTCCAGCTTCCGTTACAATTAGATTATGCTGGAGGTATACCTGATCACTATAGCTGTGAACTAGCCTTTGGCTAGAAAGGTAATCTTTGGACATATATCCGTAGTTCATATTATATAGCAGTAAATTTTAACAAATGGTTTACGTTACATTTTATTTGTTTGTATAAAGAAGCATAATAGCTTTGAAAATTTGCAAAAAAAACCACTTAACATTAATAGTATGTAATTAAATTCAGTTTTCGCTGTACCCCACATACAATTTGTTCTGCACTCTCCGCCAGAAATCCAGAGATAAGATGTTGAGTGGTGGAATCCATCTTATACAAACAAGTTCAAATTATTTATCAAATGAATAAAAATTAAGAATAGGACTGAACTAGAATATATAATATAAAATCTTATATGCTAGGATTATAAAAAACTTTTCTTAATTTTAAAACATTCTTAAATTACATTCTCTCTCTTTCTATTAATTGATTATTAGAGGCCGCCCTAAGTTTTAGGACATCAGCTCCAACTACAATTAATATATTATTATAGTACTAACAATTCTCGCCGGACTCAAATCAGAAGTCACTTAAAAAGCAATCACAGTACCCACTCTTAGTTTCTTACACTGGATTGTTGATAAAGTATAAATATTTAGGAGGAATAGGCCACTAGTTGCTCTTTGTGCTTCCAAGAAAAGTTTACCTACATTGTTATTAAATTTCGTTGGCAATCCCTCGACAATGTAAGGTGATGCATATTTAAGGGCCAGTGAAGCGCTTGATAAAGCAAAAACGCTCTTCAAGCTACATTTCATGAATATAGAATGAGAGATTTCAAATTATACCAATTCATATAAAGGTGTATTATTTAAAAAAAAGTGATTTTTTATTTAAGTTATGTAAAAAAAAACAAGATTATGACAACATAAAGATTGATTGACTCAACTTCATGATTAAATATGGATTTCACGATTTTCCATATTAAATGACAGAATTGATTTTATGTGATTAATAGCTTCTGGTACATACCTATACATATATTACGGGCAGTTTCTATTGTAGATACTCGTATATGATCAATAAATCATGAGATGGATTTATTATAGTAGCTTTTTTATTCATATCCCTAGTGATCATGCTGTATATGACTGCCTAAGTATATTAATACCGACAAAATTAAGCTACTAAACTTAGTGGTAATTAAGTAGATACTTCACATGATTAATATTTTGGCTTCCACAACTTCTTGCCAGATGATGCCAACATGTATTCTTGTAATGTATACATATATCTATGTGATTGAATATATATATATATATATATATATATATATATATATATATATATATATATATATATATATATATATATATATATATATATATATATATATATATATATATATATATATATATATATATAAATTTCAAGCCCTTGAAAGTCAAACGACGCTAGTCCTTTCATCAATACACGTCAAAGCTTCGTAAAGACTAATTGTGTTATACGAAATAAGGCCTCGCTCCACTTATACGGAACACATTTATCATTGCGGCCGTTTGCAGCTTTATGAAATTTTATGCGTCATATGTGACGCTATATCATCTTTCTATGATAGTTATTAAAATTATGGGATATCATAATATGATGAGTCTGCTAAGATAATGGTTTTATCTACTCTTTCTATTCTGTGGCTTCACTTACAAAAAGTTACTTGCAATATTTCTTTGAATTAATTTGTTAATATAAGTTTCTTGGTGCAGTAGTAAGTAATCTGACAGACATGCCAAGACAAAGGTCGTGAGATGAATTTTCATCCAATGTATGGCCCATACATTACTTGCAGCTTCGTTCACGAGATCTGATGGTAATAAGTAAGGGATGTGACTGATACATGACACATTCTAATCCTGAGCTTAACGCGTTCAGCCAAATAAGCTCTTCAGTCTTATATTATTAAGTATGCATAGATAAACGGTAACTTTATTAATTTTTATTTTTATTTTAGTACAGAGTAAATAAATGTAGTGCATATAAATAAATATAATAAATCGAGGTCATCGTGTCGAAGTGGGATAGTGAAATAACGCGACGGCTTTGCGTTCGATCTCTACTCGGGGGTATGTAATATTTTTATTTTAGCACGCAATGTCTTGAATCGGTACGTAAAATTGACTATTTTAACAATAAATATTGTCGGTCTTAACTGTTATATACATAATAAAGCGTGAAGCTAAAAATAAAACAAACCTTGACAGCTTAAAACTCGGAAGACCGTGGAAAATATAACTTAATATTATACGTGACTGAAGGGACAACGGAAACCACGACACCTTATTTCAAGACTTCATTTTGAATACATAATATCTAAAGTAAGGAACTTTAGATATTATGTAAGAATATAAAATATCATGTACAAAATGTATGAACACATTCACTGTGACATAACTTTTAAATTATATGCGAAACAAAGTTTTACAAATTTGACATATGACAATGATATATATATACATATACATATACATATACATATTCAGAAGATGAGAATAAAATTAGTGAATGGATTTTAATTAATTTAATTTGAATCTCTTAATAGGTTATGATACAACAAAAAATACATTTTTCATTACGTTTGATACAGCTTTGTATGTGTGAATATGCAATATAGCTCAACCTGTCAGAATTTCAGCTCAGTCTGTCAGAATTTGACGATTTCCATTTTGTTGGGCAGTAAAAATTGTGGCGTAGAGCTAAATTGCCTGTTAAATTTAATTGAACCACGACATAGCTTTTATGGTCGAAGCTTTTCACGTTATAAATAAAATTGGCAATCAATACGATCGATGTCTGCTTTTTATATAATTACTTTGACTTTGAATAGTAAATATTTTTTTAACAAGTATACTAAGTATACTTACTTTAAAGTAAAAATGGAAATATAAAATTTTTAAAACTGCCAATATGAAAATTGAAAACTATTGGTTACAAACTACTCGAGAATGGTGAAGGCGTGGATTATATAAATCTCGCCTTGTTGTACTTTAGCTACTTTCATACGGCATATATTTAACGCAACCGCTTTAAGCTCAAACTTCATCGTTCAGGAGCGATTTATTACATCAATGTATAACTTAGGTTCTTAAACATTTTTATGTTAAATTTTTTGTAATCTATGTATAGTTGCTTTTCAACACATTCTTGAAATTTGAATATAAGAAATAGGCACAAACACACACAAACATAAGTTTACAGCAGGAACCCAGAAAATCCAACTAAAAAGATATTTGTATGTTAGCACATTTTTTTGCATTCTGGACTTTGATTTAGCTGTTTTAGTTTTACATCATTTAAACCCAATCTTTGCCAGTCCTAATGGCTATACAATAAAAAAGATGTATTTAAATCTAGGTAAATTCTGTTTTATTATATTACTAGCTGTGTACCGCAACTTTGTCTAAACTGTCTGAAAAGTCTGAAGGTTCAACTACTTTAATAAAAAAAATATTGGTTTAAATTGATTTACTGTTATGTAAAACGATTGAAATAAATTAATTCTAAATATTAAGTGAAGTTTACCATAATACAATGGTGTAAATTGCATTTGAATTGGTGAAGCCACTCCTGAGATAAGCGTGCATTTTTTTGGGTTCCAGTACATTTATAAATACTTCCATACAATACAATACAATACAATAATATTTTTTTAATATCTTCAATGTACAAAGAGCGATCACAGTTACATTTTGAACTGTCACAACTGTCGCATTTACAGCGGCTGTGCCGCTGCGCCACGACGACATCTAAATATTTTTGTATATTATAATACGACCATTCGTTGTAGAGGAACTACGTCTACGTCATGGCTACGTCCAAAAGTTAAGTTACTGCACTGTGGGTGGTCTGTTAGGCACTCAAAAAGTAACGAAAGATTTTTACATATATTATGACGATATTGATTGTGATGCCTGGAAGAGATCACCTGATGAGATAAAGCCGCCTTTACACCACAATTGTATCACATTTTTGTTTTATTTTTCTTTTCTGTAATTTTTATTCTTTGTGTTGGTGTAATAAAGTATTAAAATCAAATAAATATATCGATAAAAATAAATAAAAAATGTAATAAAAGTAAATAACTTTAAAATTAAGACAACATGTTCAAAAATCTAATAAGTATTATTTTTTATTGTGAATCTGGTATCGTGAATCTTCGATAGAAATCTATACATGTAGTTCTAATTTTCAAAGTACTAATTGGTACATTGCATACGCATACATCCCGTGAATACCTAATAGCCACAGCCGTCACTTGGTATGTTCACAGAGAGGTCACAGCTGCTACTGCAGCGAGTAAATGCCGTAATGAAACACGTAGTCGAAATATAGAAGATAAGTTGCTACAGTAATATACTGAATAGTAATACATTTAATTTTAAAATTTATTCCACGATTATAAAGAAATTGTTTTACAGAAATTGAAAAGATTTGTTTCATTTAATTAAAAAAAAATACAAAAATAAACGGGAGAATGGTCCAAAGGCTTTGTAGTTTGTAGGCGTACCTATATGTTAAACAATAAAGAAAAAAACCGTTCGGTGAAATGAAAATCACAGCTATCTGATAGATTGTGCACGTTTATTTGTGTATGTTAGTAGAAATATCAAAAATAGAAATAGAGTTCCAGTATCGTTATTGTACCTCTACCTAGTACCTCTTGTATTCGACTTCGAATTTTTAATAATTTCGCAGTTTCATTAGTAATAGTAACAAAAGATAACATACCATAAATCACGCTTCGGGGTCAAACCACAGGTTATCATAAATGTTAATAGCTAATTCATGTAGGTACGATGTGGTTTGGCGCATTGAGTATGTTCGTATGAGATAATGCAAATTGTTGGTATATGCGGTAAACTTTATAAATCATGATTTTCAATTGAGCTTTACATCTTAGTTTAAAAAATTAAGACAAACAACTTTGCTGGGTATGTTTCGGCAAAATATCCTAGTATGAGATACAAGCATTGTTATATTTTTTTTACCCAAATTTACGAAAAACCAGTTGTTATGTCAGTTGGTGCCGGATTTAACATCGGGACTAAAGAAGTTGTATTTTCCTTCAAATAAGAATCAAACTCAAGACCAACCTGTGTTAATTATGTAACTTTCTCTGTCACTTTTTAATTATGCACCAATATCACTTTGTAAAACGTTTACTTTGTATTTATTTTGTAAATAAATAAACAGCCTCACGCTATTTCCCGTACATAGCAGGGTATGCAGAAGAAGCCTAGTCTTAACACTCCGAGTTCCGTTTTACGCCTTTCAAAGCTTTCCGTGTTGAGTGGCGAAGCACAACGTTGCATTATTTTCAGAGCGAGGAAAATGAAAATAATCCGTACTCCCAAAGTGGAAATCGAACCCACAACCGTGACGTGTACAGTCAGATGCTATGCCACTGCACCACGAGAACCTCAACGGTTTTATTTTGTAAAGGGTTTATTCTAATTAAGCTCATATAATTCCAAATTCTCAACATTTTAGAAAGACAGGACTAGCCCTTAAGCTTATTTTATAGCATCAGAGTACGATTAGACTAATTTCATTACGTAACAGTCGAAGTAATTCGGCACACAATAAACACCGCCCTAAATTGATGGCGAGATAGTTGATACGGAAAAGCAAATAAAAGCGTGCTAATACTACTTACTGTATATACCTTAGCGGGTGTATAACCAAGCCAAGCCTCTAAGTCGAACGTTCAATTTGGCTCAATGAACCGTCGTGACTCAGTCTAAAATAGAGGTACAGAGCTTATAGATTGAACATCGTTTTTTGTATATATTTTCGACGTACAAAGTAAATGACTTTGCCCATTGAAGAAATAATATCACATAAGTTAATTTTGGCGAAAATTACACTGTAGAATATTCAACTATATTAATTTAGTATTTTAATTTTAAATACAAGATAATAAATAAAAATTTTGAGTAAGTCATGAAACAATATGAGTATTATTTATATCATCGCAATCTTTGGCGGACTTTCTTGTTATATACAATTCGGTCAAATATAATGGCCTCTAATATTCATGTTACATAAATATTTTATTATAATACTTATTATTACGGTTGGATATGATGAATTTATTTATATTTTGGTCTTTGCTACAGTGACAACGCATGGAAGTTCAAGCAAAATTTACGTAAATTCTAAAATTGGACTCAATTACAAATGCTAAATAAATATAATCAATATCACTACAAATAAGTAGCTAAGTTCTAAGGCAATAATTCTTCTATTAAAATTACATTAAGAAACAAAGCTGTCGCCAAGTTTAATTAAAATGCTAATTTACTTAAAGCTTTAGTTCACATCTACGTGACTGGATGACATTCGAACGTCAATTTTGTAGAAATCATTATTGATTTTGACAAAATACTGCCGCAGCTTTTAACAAGTTAATTAATTAGTTATTAGTAATAGTAGTAGTTAGTAAATGGTAAAATTTAAAAAAAATAAAATTATTATTTCTACATGTTTAAATTCATAATTTATTGTCAACGCTACCCTGCTACTGTACATTGTTAGTGGAAAAGAAAATTTATACTCTTATTCAGGTATTTTGTTACAGTGTGGCAGTATTCAGTTTTTCTACTTACGCTTCAATTGACCTAGATTGTAGCTATTCTCTATCATTAGTTGGCAATTACTGAGACGTGGCTTATCCACTGGGATTTGACGTATTATCTTTATTTCTTGTAAATGAAGCATCAATTAAATTAATGCAAAAAAAATGATAATGATTTTTATCTCTATTGTTTTTTTAAATATGATTGTACTTTGTAATTTTACTATCATATAAAAAAAATCAGAATAAGATTTTGAGTAACTTTATGATCTTAATTCAAATAAATAAGTCGGGTCTATTAACTTCATTACTAGATTAAAAATTATGTATACGTGTTATCAATGAATAAGAAAAAAATCTGATCTGGAAACACAATGTTCGCCTTCAGACTTCGCATGTAATGTTTATTTTGGAAAATGCAGAATATGGTGACTTCAAATTTAATTTACAAAGAACTTAACGCTTGTCAAATGCTGTTTACTCGTACCTATATCATCTAAAATTATCATTAAATTTTCTCCATATTTTGAAGCCAACCTTAAGATATTCATGCTCTTATATACATGTGTGTGTAATGATGTATGTACAGTAATATTTTAAACTCATTTAATAAATTTTTAAGAATTCATAATGCTGTATGTTTATTTATGGAGTATATGTAGTGTAAACATATAAAAAATTATAATATAACTTTAAGCAAGCACATATATTTATTATTATGTTTTGGCTTAAAATCACAATATGCTCCGACTAATCTTTTGCTAACGAAGGTGATCCTGGTATAGTCATGTAGTGCTCTATTATTAATGCTTAATCTATGCACAACGACTACCATTATACCAATAGCCGTTATAACTAATTGCTTTATATCGAAAATCCTCGGTCAATATTTCAAGAGGTTACTCTTAGCTGCTGGATCAAGAACTCAATCCAGAAAGCAATCTGTCTTGAGAGCCTTCCTTGAAGCGTAACGAATGAAGGTTTCTCAATCTGGATCCCTATGCCACCATCGAAAGATACTATATAATTTTTTATAAAATGTATATCTAATAAGGGGAGTTAGTTCTTATTCTACTAATAGAAGTGTACTACTAATAGTAGTGTGTGTAGTTAAGTACTGTTGATGCTCATTCGGGAGGCTAACCACAGTTGTAAATATATTGTAAATTTACATTTATATATATATATATATATATATATATATATATATATATATATATATATATATATATATATATATATATAATTTTTTTATATATTATTTATCTGGGTCAATTGCACGGCGGCATGTACTTATTCACATTGTTCTATCAATCACTTCAATTATTTCAGTTATAAGGTTAGGTTGACTAAAAAATTCAGGATCTGTCAATATCCATAATTATTATTTTTACATAATTTTTTTGCTGACCGTACATTATGCCGTGAAAACGTTGCGTTGACCAATGACAAATTTGTGTTTCTTTGTGTGCCATCTGATCAAATCATTTGTATGTATTTGTAAAAAGAGTAGAGGGGCGTTCATTTTAAGACTAGATGATCTATACTCACTTTGATTTAATTTATTATAATTGAAAGAAATAAAACGTCTACATGTAACTTAATAGATATCTGTCGCTCCAATTAAAAGGACATTAAGTGCTCGTACTTTATTATGACTTTACGACCAATAAAAGGGAATTTTAATTTTTTAAGAAGATTCTCATTTTATCACTGTAATGAAAGAACTTATTACTAGAAAATATCACTTTACGTGAGAAAAATATATTTTATACAAAATCACATTACACATTTTTGATATTTACAGTTTTAATGTAATATAATATGCATGTTTAAGATGTGTAAGCATTCCTCAAGAATTAGTATGTCTAATTAATAAACCACGTTAAATTTGCTTGATTTTTTAAAAGATTTGAAGGAAGTCGGTGGAAAATGATACCATGAGGTAAAAATTTAATGTAATATATATTATATATACATAATAAAACAATTTCAATAATTTATATTTATAAAACTCGCTTAAAAGATTTTCGTCTTCTAAAATGAAAAAAACAAAAGTAATTAGAAAGACAATGCAGATATAATGAACCGAAACCTGCTTGGAGCAGAGGGCATAGATAGCATCTGACTGTAAGTACGATGGTTGCGGTTCGATTCTTAGGTGAATCAATTATTTTTATTTCCTCACGTTCGCAAGACAAGGCGCGACGTTGAGTTGCGAACCTCGAGTTCGAGAGTTGCCGATCGAGTTCTTTCCGCCGGTTTTATATATTATAAAGGATGTATATTTAGCTAGTAAAATAATCTTAAACAAGATAATTATTTAAAAATTAAATTTTAACGGGATCTTAAGTTTTAATTAAATTGAGTTATAAATAAAATATGCAAGCATTCCACGTAACCTGTTTCATAAAAAAATATGATTATAATCCAGTTTTAATTGGTTTGTTACAATAATTAGCTACAATAAACAATATTTTATTTGTTTAATATGTTACTTGAAATACATCCAGGATTTCTGCTCTTACATTACAAGTGTTATGATAGAATTATGTTTCAAAATTGAAACGATTTTGGGAGTTCCATCATACGCTTCCATCAGGAATGAAGGAAATCAGCTACATTCAATTTTCGATTCAATGTACTGCGTTAATATCCGAGAACGAAGAACTTAATTTCCATATATTGCTACATTTCGAAGATCGCTTAATTCGCTTATGTTGAGTGTACGTCAGTAATTTTTCGTACTTCAGTAACGTAGTACTTCAAATATGATAGCAAATATATTAAATTTTACTGTAATAATTGGAGTTCTGTAGAAATCAATTAATCAATTAGAAATATAAAATCTTTTAATATATACTTATATATGAATAAATGTATATATGTAGTATATACTCTCAGATGATTTCAATTTAAGGCATTATTATGGTTTCGTAGCAAGCGTAACAATCTCAACCCTTATAGGGTCACTTTGTTCCCTCTGTCTGTCTTCCTGTCTATCCGTCTGTACAAGATCATTGTTCTTAACATCACGTCATGGTCAAACTGAAATTAATATAAAAAGACCGGATCTATAGTTCCTTGGAGGAACAAAAAAATGAAACTTCTAAGTGAACGCAATCAAAAGATATGAGCGTTGGTGCTTCGTAATCAAAACCTATAGGATACTTTTTCCCGGTCCCGTTGACCTAGAGTAATGACATTTAGCAACAAGTACTTACAGCACATATAAATATATCTCAGGAAAAACCTATTACAAATTTATATTTGTGGCAATTTTAAGTTTAGTCATCTTTTATAAGCTGTACTTCTCGTTGACGTACAATTATGAAAGTAAGTGCGAAACACACTTGACCGATATTTTATTCATATTTTTTTGTATTTATTTCGTATATTTGTCATCTTTCTTCCCCTATACGACGGGATCTATTTTAATTAAATTTTCCACGATTATATGAAAATAAAATTGGATTGGGAAGTGGCGCTGCCTTCAGTGTGTATTGCAATAGACTACTAGAACTAGAAGAAATCGTACGTGACATTTACTCTAATGGTTTTCTTCCAAGCAGGTTTTATAAAATATAATAAATAATCACATATGTATACATTTTTGAACGCATCAGGATTCTAATCCGCACGTCTTAGACAACACGTTCAATTTAGAACGTTAGGCTGACGTGTAGCTTAATAATAATCTTTTACAAAACAAACTTACGATAAAATCTTTTTTTCACTTTTTATAGAATTAAAATAAAAATATTTATAATAAAATTTAACGTTAAAGTAATAACTATAATGTAATAAATACATTGTACCATTTTCCTTTGTATTTTTGTGTTGAATATTTTTTACCATAATGAAGACTGAAAATTTAAAATTGCTTCGTTCCATTTTTTAAAGTAGAAAGTTATTTGTCAAAGTGATCGCTTTCAGGACTACAAAGTAGCTATACGATGTTTTGAGCTTCAATGCCATTTGGTGATTTATATTAATTTCTCTACTCTTCTTCTTAGCAAACCAATACGCAATTTCTCGAATTGGAACAGGAGACGGAGAATGGAGTGTCTTGGTAAAAGATCTTCTCTGCTAGCTATGTCTAACTCTCTGTTATAATTAAACTGTAATACGAACGAACTGTAATATGTCTTGTACATTTGTTTAGAAATTACGTTCCTACAATTTATATTTAAAAAACTTTACCTTTACCTTCTACCTTTTTATATAGTTTTCAATGTTATTTACATAAGTATAATATTACTATTATACCATGAAAAACACAAAGACCCGAATGGGAATCTCCCTCTATGGGAGATATATTGTAACTTATGTAAGTATGTGACGCTACAATATAATAAAAAGAATATAACAAAATTATAACAAAAATCACCTATCTGAATCCTTTATATCTTTACGGCAATAAAAGTCAGCTGTTGGTTACAGGCTGAGTTACTTTGTTCAAATATCACAGATTTACTACTCCCTAAGTCTACATCGTGTGGGACAGATGTAGTTCATATACTATTCCTTTATTAGAATTGCCTCCTTATAATTGAAACATTGATAACGGAAAATTGTAATAATATTACGCTTGATATGGTTATATGATACGCAATAAATATATTGATCGGCTATTATTGTAGTTTTGTCTTCCATTAAGTGTACTAAGTCTTACAAAGATGTAAGGAAAAATATGTATCTCTAAAACAGTAAGCCTCTTTAAGTCGCACAAATATACTATGTAAATTGAATATTACTTTATAATAATATGAACTGTGCGTTTTTGTTGTTTATGATTACATAATTCGATTTAGCTAGTCTTACTACGAGTATAATAGTAATTCAGAGAGATTTTTGCCGTTTATTTCTATGCGTAATTGTTGGGCATCTCATCGAAATGAAGCTACTCACGATTAATTAGCTTGATTAGCTTCAAATTGGAAACCGGACTGTAATTCATTTGATCTTACCAAGAGAAGGACCGTTTGGTGTTCATTGTCAAGTAAAAGTACAGACAGAAGCATTATTTTCTATTATAATATGTCAAAATGAACTACTTTTGCGTACTATGGGCAAAGTAAAATCTTCGGCACTAGATACCTACTAAAATGTGTATAGTAAATTCAATAAAAGCAAAATACTCGAGACAAGATGACATTTTGTCAGCTTTCCTGACTTTTCTCTTAGATGAAATCCTTTGCTTGCTTTTCAGGCGATCTTGCTAAATGTTCGTGTAAATGTCTTGTAGGTATAGGTAGCTGTAATAAATATTCATACTTTGTATAATTTCAGAAAAATATTTGAAGATAAATTTATTTTAAAACTAAGGGTGCTATCACCTGTAGCGTATAAAACATATTTTTTGTTCAAGTGCAATGCGTAAATATTCTAAAAATTGTCATGTATGTCTGTAAATATAACATCGAATCTATATTGTAACTGTACGGCGGGTTTGATAACAAATTTGACTTATTTTTTACGTTTTGCGACTAAAAATGATGTTAAATCATATTTTTTTCAGTTTTACGCTGTGCACTGCATATAGCAAGATAGGCAGAGGAAACTTAGTGTTAAGAAACTCCGCTTCCCAATTGACATTGCATGTTGAATAGCGGAATTCATTTTCACATTTTATCTACAAAAATAAGGATTTTTTTAAATTCTTCAATTGAAAGTGTCTAAAACAAAATTGATATAACGAATGATATATAAGAAACTAACAACCAGCAACTTTCCGATAGTTGTGATGGAAACGCTCATAAAATGTGCTCACAGCTCGTTAATGGAGACGCTTGCCTGCGAAGATATGATAAAATAGCCGTATAATTTAAGTTCACATAAATATGCTTTAATACATTGACTATGTTGGTACAGTCGCCTACAAAGTTATACCCTTAGTTTTATGACATAAATTTTCTAATTTGATCTTCATGAAAATACATTACATATACGGCGCACATCATTATACCTATTCCAAGAAGGTTTTCTAGCTCCATACTAAACTAAAAAACTAAAAAAAGAAAGTGTTAAGACACTCCATTCTACATTCCAGCCCGATAAGTGATGCAACTTAACGCCACGTTTCTTTTGCCAGAGTATAAAAAAATATTTATTAAATCGAATAGAGATTAATTAAAACTATATTATTCATTAACACATAAAATTACGACGGAAGCACATACATAAACTCAAGATAATCATAAATATGCAAGTCACAAAAATATATTATCATAGAACATAACAGTAATGTATATGTATGTATTATTGCAGAGAAATTTCTCAACATTTACCAATAGTTATACTCGCTTTAAATTGGCCACGTTTCTGGAAGTTTCAATTAGTGCACACTGGATGCCTTCGTTATCTAGAATTTAGTTCTGCTAAAAAGCATGAATTAAACAAGAACTAGTTTTAACTCAGGAAAATAACACCTACAGCTTAGTTTTTTAGTAGTTTTTACAGGGAATTATTGTGAAATTATTGTATTTCAATTATTTGATATAATATACAAAAAAAAAAAATTCCAAATATTTGTATATGTTTTCGGAATGTATACATACATTTATAATCTGATATCAACGTGGCGTACATATGATAATGTAGATTCGATTCTAATACATTCAATATAACTTTTTCTTTTTATTTTCACTGGAAATGACGCAAATAGTGTCAGAATTGGTATTCTTAAGCATTTCTTGCTATGGCCTTGAAATCTAAGAGATATGAAGATCTGGTTCAAAAAATTGAGTTCATAAATTATTGCTAGAAATAGAAAAGATAAGTTGTTCTTGTAGAATTAAATGATTGGCTATATAATGAAAAAAATTAAAAAAATATATTCAATAAATATTTCAATTATCAACTTATAATATCAGTAGAGTGGAAAGTTAGCGTTTGCTGTTAACGTTAACCTTAAGATCGGCTATGTGGAAGTAATTGAGAGAAATGTTGTTACAGGAAGCAATTTTCTATGTAACTTATATAGATAAAATTGGAGTATCTGTAATTTCGTTTCATACTTAAAGTGTTATTACATTGCGTGTCTCTCAAATTTATTATACAGACAAGTTGAATGTAATAAAAAATACTTTGATCTCCGTATTTATTTATTAATATGTTATGAGATAATAAAAAAATTCTGTTCATCCTTTCCATATTGTTGTTTGAATTGTAGCCTATCATCTTGTTTGCGTACAAATTTGAAACGTACAATTTTGTTTTATTTAATTCCCGTAGAAATTTCTAGAATTAGTCCTTTAGTACAATACACAAGGCATCTACATGCCAAATACCATGCCATGCTACGCCGTCCTACTCAGCTATAGATTATTTTTATATAAACAACTAAGGAACTATATAGTTAAGAAAATCCGTCAGTTGTAGAGATATTGTTAGTTGCGGAATCTAGTTAAGCACTTATAAACATGTATAATGTATTCCTTGAACGGGAATCGAAGGTCATCGTAGAACTTTACAGTTAGATAATTACAAAGTGCGAAACGACGGCGTTGATAAATTATATAATCGTAATTACTAGGAATGCTCTCAATTTCGGTATCATTTGAACAATAATAAAGAACAAGTTTTCTTTCAACTAACTTTGACTTGACTTGACAAATATATTTTAAAATATATATATATATATATATATATATATATATATATATATATATATATATATATATATATATATATATATATATATATATATATATATATATATATCTATATATATATATTTACTTTTATTACTTAAGGCAAATTTTTTATTTCTCTTTATACTTTATTCATTATACAAGAAGGTAGAAATATATTTAACAAAATAACATTTTGATTTTTACTCAAGCATACAATAAAGAATAATAACTGCCATTAAATATGAAAGAGTCATTAAATCTCAAGTGATCGTTGTATTTTAAGTATCTTTTTATGAACTAGCGGCTGCGCGCGACGGCGCTTTCAGTTTGATTCATTGCGGCTTAAACGTAAAACGCCTAAATTATTAATTTTGCAATTTTTTTTTACTTTGGTATATAATTTTATTTATTTGTCAATATAAAAAATATAGTAATCGAATAATGAGGATTTCTACTTTTAAAAGAAAATTGTAGTTTCCATGTTTAAATTGAAGATGTTAAAGTTTTCCAAAAGTATTTTTTCATAACGTATTAGTTTTGATTTAAAACTGTATAAATCTTATTCAATACGTGAATTAGTATGAATTCGAACCCGAGCCTATTGAATACCGTCTAAATGCTGTAACCGCTAAGCCATACGTTTTTGTCGCTATGTTGAAATTCTCATACGTTGGTTTATCTTATACATTAACAACTTAATTATGTTGTTAGCTCTGTTGGGCGATTATTACAAATTTTACGCTACCCAAAGATTAATTGTTAAGATTTATACATTAAAATAAAAATAAAAAAATGTTCGATTCTAATCCAATTGTGGTACAGTTACACACTGCTTATTACCTATATCCAACAAACATTTTTATATTAGCATTCTAGTTATATAAAGTGTGACTTTTACATATATTATTTCATCGTATCTGCCATATCAATGTTTCAAGATTTTGCCCACTAACTACAGCAGTAGTATAGTTTATTTAGACAATGCAGTGACACTGTTGAAATTTACGTGTAAAACTCCATTAAACTATCAACTGACTGTTCGAAGTTAGCACTGTTATCGTGTCGATGTTCGAGCAAGTACTTTATTAATTAACTAAATAGATGATATTTAGATTTAACTGACAGAATGTTCAATACATTTTGTACAGAATATTCTATGTTAAACAGATAACACAATAGGCCATCAGCTCACTGAGCCATGTCAAATATAATTTATGTTTTTGACAATTTAATTATACAATTTGAAGATGAATTTAACGGTGTATAATTCACTATATATAACGTAATTTTCCATATATTTTGATGAAATCTAAGCTGACTAAATATTGTTCAATAGAACTCGTTTTATATTTAATTAATATTTTTTTTCTAAAGCTTGACATTCAGTCTCAATTAATTTCAATTAAATGCTCAATGATAGATATCAAAGTGAAGTTTGTGGTTTTAGTAAAGAGTGTTATGATATTGAACGCAATTGGTAATTTAAATTTAATTTTAGAAGTATGAATAAATGTTAAAATTGTTTAAATTTACGTAGAACATTTTTGCAATTTTGACAAATTTTTGTACAGGTATAAAGGAAGTTAAGAAACTGGAAAAGTGTCATAAATGGTATGTCTCGTACATATCATTTATAACACTTTTCCAGTTTCTTTACTTTTCCAGGATTACGTATATTCATTACAAAAATATTGTATACTGAAGTGCTCCCAAAATTTTGTCTACATGAGAAAGTAAATTTGAAGTTTCAGTTGATTCAATAATATAGTTAGTTTGAAGCAATTTTGTCGTATAGCATTTTTTTACCAATGTAACTTTTTTATGAGTCGATCGCAATTCATTTTACTTAAGCGCGTGAAGCCACAAGTGGGTCCCTAGTATAATATTAAGTGAAATAAGATAGGAGATAATACAGAAATATTAAAATTTATTCACTGAACAATATATTTCCTTTATTCGATACATAAATGGTATTGTCTACGGCTATACGCAGTACAAGCCATCATAACGAAGTTCTTATAGCCAGAGGCATTTTTGCATCAACAGCGACCTGATAGTGGCTTTTCATCGTCGCATAATAGCAATTCTGTGTACAAATAGGTTACAGTTTTAGCTCAGAGAATTTATATATACATATTGCTGCAGTGAGTTCGATTCCCACTTAGGGGGAATGAAATCATTTTTTCAGTTTTACCTTTCGACACGCATCGAATTTAGATAGAGAACGGAATATTTTGACACTAGGTTGGGTAAGTACCCTGTGCCTACCCTGCTGTATCATCAAATCAGCCTATTACTGTCCACTGCTGGACATAGGCCTCCGCCTTCCGCATCCAGTCAGAGCCGGCTACCTTTTTTAGGTCGTCGGTCCATCGAGCTGGAGGGCGCCCTACACTCCGTTTGCCAATTCGCGGTCTCCACTCTAGAACTCGTCTGCTCCAACGGCCATCGGTTCTTCGACAGATGTGTCCAGCCCACTGCCACTTCAGCGTACTTATCCTGCGAGCGATGTCGGTAACTCTGGTTCTTTTCCGGATAACCTTGTTTCGGATTTTATCCTTTAAAGAGACTCCGAGCATAGCTCGCTCCATAGCACGTTGGGCCACTTTAAATTTGTGGACTAGACCGACTGTTAGTGTCCACGTTTCGGCACCGTAAGTCATGACAGGTAGGACGCACTGGTTGAAAACTTTCGTGCTGCTGTATGCGAGAAACAAATATAATTTGATAGTAATTGTTAGATTTCGTAATTCAATACGCTAAGTACATAAATAGCAAAATGTAAATGAAACCTAGCCTATTTTGTCCGGCCACGCTGGAGAATAATGTTCCTGCAAGTAACATAAAAATTCACTATTTATATTTAAGAGTAACTAATGATATAATTCTACACATAAATCCTAACCTAACCATATACATATATAAAATTGTAATACCTACAGCTTCACATATTTTTCCACATATAGCAGGGTAGAGTACAGACAGAGGAATCCGCCAAATTTTCAAGACATTGCGTGTTGAATAGCGTAACTCAACGCCGCATTTTCTTCAAATCGATTTAAACTCACAATCTTCGCGTTAACAATCACACTATAAACAAATACACATATGAGAAATGTAAGAGAATCTATTTCTGTACCTGGATGCAATTACAACGAGCTAAGGCGTACATCTAGATTATAGCACGACTATAGTAGAACTCTTAGTACTGTGAGTGTTAGCTGTCTACGAAAAGACACATTTAAGCTCGCTTCACATTTCCAATGAGATTTGTAGAGGATTTTCCACTACGTTATTCTCGCTGAAGCAATCTCAATACAATTTAAGTTAAACTGTTTTCTATTTTATTAGCAAACGTAAAGTATTAACTGTATGATATTAATTAAATTTTATTAAAATCTTATAATATTAAATAATATTAATAATAATTTATAATATATTTTTATTTTATAAAATTTTATTTTATTTTTTATTAGGCCTTTATTACCGTTTCTAGAAATATATTTCTAGAAACGGTCTCGTTGACACAATAACTGTGTATCTATTCATATTTGATATTCAAAAGTATTACACTGACGTTGTCATAGCTAGTCTGGCCAAATGCGGTGGTTTTGGGTACAAATCTCATTCAAGGGAATATAAATATTTATATTGTGAATTTTGTATACATATCAATATTATTTTTCGCTTCATGTTCCTTCCAGCAAGTAGTATCGTAGATTTTCGTATATCTCTCTAGAAATATCTCTATGCCAAGTTTTGTCTACCAGAGAAAAATGACAATAATTTCACTTTAATATTAACACAAATCCTTAATGGTCTTTTTAATTTGTTCAGAATTTTCTCCTAGAGCTTACAAGTTTAAAAATAAACGTAATAGAGCCTCGTTGTCATACACAATATGCAAAAATGTATCTAAAAGTTTTACTAAAGCCTCGTGGCCAGTACTTTACAAGTAAAGGTCAAGAGGATTATATTATATATCGTAGTATCTTTTGTATGCAATTTGGCACGTGTGACCTATGTATGTAGACACATAGATTAGAAGTTACTGTCATTTATTCAACAATTGTAATAAGTTGTCTGATAGTAATTATATAAATATATAGATTGCTACGGCAGTCGTGGCGCAGTATCTTACATACAGTAAGATGCGACGGTTGTGGGTTCAATTGCCACTTGAGGGAATAATAAATTAATTTACGCAACTCAACACACGAATAAAAGATAAATCTTGACTCAACTCTTAAGCCAAGTTAAGTAATTTGTAGCGACAAAAATAATTTGACGCACACACCACGCTGTGTGTTCGGTCTGTGGGCACGTAAATATTCTATAAAAATACTTCCTACGGCAATCGAATCGAATTGAATTGCCACCGCCTGCCTGCCTGTAAGCTATTAAGTTTTACTTATATACCTACATGACAAAGATATTTAAAGACTCAAAAAGTCAAAAACGTAAGTAAGTATAGGACACTTTAATGAATACGATTTGTATACCTAATTTTATAGTAATCTGTACCTAATTTTATACCCAATTTTATTTTGTATACCTAATTTTATAGTAATATATAATTGGCTTCGTTAAGCGCGCTAGTCTCAGGAACTACAAGTTCAGAATGTTTTTTTATGTCAAGCGATATTTATTAGGTACATGACGCCACAGCCTTCTATTGGCCGGGGCGCGGAGTAACATTGATAAAATTTTGTAAAAGAACCGGATAGCTTCCGAAAGCATGGTTTAGATATTTAGTTTAGTTTAGTTAAACTTGTTTATATATATATATATATATATATATATATATATATTATATATATATATATATATATATATATATATATATATATATATATATATATATAATCCAATGTACGATACGTGCAGATTTGTTTGTGCGTTTACTTAAGGAAATGTAACTATTTTTACGATATGTTTGGACAAATACGTATTTGAGTCCAGTATATAACCTTAAACGCAATATACCTAAGTGCTCGAAAAGTGGGAAAATGGTTCAATTGGCTTTCCCAGCCCATCCCTGCCCTGCCTAATGCGAGAAATGGTTTAATTGAAAATAAACTTTTGAATGCCTTCGCACATTTTTATTCTAACGCAGATTTACAAGTTAAAATAGCTTAAGTCTATTACTTAGACAAGCTTAAGCTGTTTGCTTAATTATTTGTTTAGTAGAACAGAATAAATTCCCTAAAAATAAGAACAGTGATACACAGTGGCGCTATTACTGGAGAAAGAGATAACAATGTGTTTACAGTCAGACTCTGTCCCAGAATAGTGTAATAAATGAATAAAATTCGTACAACGATATAACATATACAACGTAAAGATATCTATAAATTTTAACGATATTTATTTTTATCGCGCCTTGCGAGGCGATTATAAATCAGTCTTATATTTCATGCTATATATATATATATATATATATATATATATATATATATATATATATATATATATATATATATATATATATATATATATATATATATATATATATATATATATATATAAGAATAAAGATAAAGCATATATCAATAAGTAATGCAACAATTTCACGATCAGTTCAGTATTTCGTTTAAAAAGTCAACAGAAAAATGTATCTCCCGACGACTTTATACCCGACTCTTTATTTGTTACTTTCCAAAAGCCAACTCACAAAACACCACATGTTTAAAAATAATGCTCAAAAATCGGAATTTTGTGGAAAATGTAATCTACACTGATCTTGACTATGTATTTCAAAATGGAACCCGTAACTACCTGCACTTTCATTTAACTTCTTGATAGTATTTATGTGCAGAGGTACGATGGCGACGTTTCTAGTATACATCTGTGATCGCAGCACTCGTAAAAGAAAATCAAAGCTCCCTTTTATAGAACCTAAATCCGTTTTATTACCTTTGAATTCTTTGAGAAATAAACAGTTACTACCTTACACTGTTATCCAATGACATTTACAATGTTTTTAATTCAATTGAGTTCCAAAGAACATATACACGTGTAATTTCTATCAGGACTCTCAACCCGCAGTATCTCTAAATGGGTGGAAAGTAGAACAGTATTTGTTTACACTAAATCTATCCGCGTAAGATGACGCGTGAAAAAATGTAAGCATATTATCTCCCTACAGATGAATTGTAATAAAAATTTCCGATTAACGTCATGAGAACGTATGGCTTAACGCTTAGACGCTTTCCAAGATGTGCGTGTTCAAACCCCGCTACGTTAATATTTTGGTATGTTTAAAAACGTATTTTTCTTTCCTTAGTGAGGTATAATACTTTAAAAGAACTAATAGAAAAGTAAACATTGTTTTAAGTTATATACAAAGAAACATGTAAATAAACAGTTATTATACTCAAATTTGTCTTAAATTTTCAACTACACGTGGAATATAACGCTTGGCACAGTAGGCAGAGAGAACCTAGTGTCTCGACACTCTGTTTTCCATTTTCCGCCAGAATTCGAGACATTGCAAATTGAAAGGTGGAATTCAACGCTTTAAAAAATCATATTTTATTTCTAATATAATAATAGAATATTCTAAAACCTATTTGAGATATATCTAAGTAAGTGCGATAATGACAACCGTGGCTCAAAAAGTACTTAGAAGTACTTTACCTTCTCAAGTTACCTTCGACATTCAACTAACCTCAACTAATGGTTCGTACGAAATATTTCAGATTAAATTACAAAATATACTACTAACTATGAATTTACAATATATTAATATTGTAAAAATTAAGTATGAAATGAGTATTTTTAAATTTTTACTGCTATAACAACTTTAAGTTTACAATTGAATTTATATTGTTTCACCCGCTGGACTTATGTTCTCGGATTAAATCTAATATAATATACACATTTCTGTACATTTCATAAAACGTATTTTATTTATAGGCCGATTGAAATAAAATAAACTCAACATTTTACTACGGTGAAGACTTCATTTTAATCTGTTAAGCCATTTCTGAGATGATATGAGATGAGATTAACGTGCACAAACGAACAGACAAACAAACAAAATTTTCAAAAATCGTTGTCTTGGGTTCTTTTAAATCTGTAAATGCCCCAATAACAGTTATTTTAAATATTTTCCATGTACGGATAGTGATTATCAAAAATAGAAATAAAATAATTTTCTAAGGAAAATCGGAAACTTTTCTCTTAATAACACTGTTTTATCCTGTAGCACTGATTTTATGATATAAAACAGGTTTCCTCGTCGATACTGAAACGACAGCGTGGTGCACTTGTAGTGTATACATTTTATACAAAAGAATTATACAAGTACGAGTATAAGCTAGGCATGTATGAGAAATCTCACAGTAAAACTTTTTAAGTACATAATATAATAAAGTTACAAATGAAACTTTATTTTCGCTTCATTTAAACATTTTAGGGCGTCCTCATTAGAGATTTTACAAATTAAAACAAAAGTTTATCTACAACATCTGCACTAATGGACTGTACTCTATTACATACAGCATAAACATAGACAGTCTTAAGTAAACATGTCTGGCCAGGATCGAGTCGGATCTCACCATTAATTATTTTATACTAAAATAAAATATATAAAAATTTTAACGCTTTTTTTGTACAAAGAACGCATGGCTTAGTAGTCGCTCTGACTCGCTTGGACAGTTTCCATGAAGCGCGGGTCGAATCCCGCTGCGTTCAAATTTTTTATATATTTTCTTTAAGTATTTTTTCTAAACTTAGGGTACACTAACACTAAGAATCAGAAAAAAAATAACTACTGAAAATGAATGAATTATTTTTTTATAGCTTATAGCATGGTTTCATACTGGTTATCAATGTGGTTTCCATAGGAAAAATTAAAAGCTCACCAACATCCTACTTTCAATTAAATACCTATATGAAAGCAGAGAGATATATTTCTTGAGACTAATCTTAGATCTTCACTATTGTTACAAATTTTGTAATGAAATGTTGTTACCGGATTAATCGCCTATATTTTTCTATTGTAATTTTTTTGGAAACCCGACGTTTCGAACACTCTGAAGTAGTCCTTTGTTCATACTACGAATAGCACTGGAATTGGTTTGGAAAATAAATTTTAATTGTGAGATGTTGATATTGTGTTTCATTTATTTAATGATATACATATATATTTACTATATATCAACTTTCACAACCATGTACATAAAAACATCGTGTATGCAGTTTTAATATTTTTACATTTTGATTTTATACATATAATATATGTCGGAGTTTAAGCTGGGAGTATATAAGATCGGCGAGGTTGCCCTATATATCGTCTTCACATGTAATATGATCATCTTGACTCATAATATCAATAAAACAACACTTGCTATTCTTAAATTATATTCACACCGTTCAATCACTAACACAATTTAAAACAAAACACTAAACTGCGTAATTTCAATTAAAAGCCACGGATAATTACTTTAACGTTTCAATTACACTTCACACGTTTCACTAATACCCACTTTACTAGCACTGATCTCACAAACACTAACTTGCCCTTAAACACCACGCTATCACTGAAGTAATGCCACTACGTCGTCTGCGCGCTCTTTTATAAACAACTGACTTGAGAGGGGCGTCTGGTAAAACACCATTAGCTTCCGGTCATGTTGTGTATCGGTTTCCGTTTGAAAAAGGACCTATATTCATGAATTTCCGGCTACATCTCTATTTTCACTATCGCTTCATAGACGGCGACACTGTGGCATTTCCAATATTAATGCTCGCGCCGACATATATGCATATTGTATTAAAATAAATCCGAGAACGTCGAAGAAAAGATGTCATAAAAAACGCCTGCAATTCAGTTATCTAAATAAATAATCATGTAGTTCAAGCGGGTGAAGGTCGCATGCGGTTATATATTTAAGTATTTCTTTAAAATTCTAAATATTTTATAGTAAGCGCAAATATAGCTCATATTATAATATCGCTATTCACTTAGTTTCATAAGAAAATGTGTTACAATAATACTGGAGTAAGTAGGTATATGGGTATTATTTCGTTCCGCAACCATCAATCCAAATATTGATTGGTTGCTATCAAATATGTTTAATAGAACGATAAATCACAGCGTACTAATGAGGGAACAGCTGGCAAATCACCTGCATAATTTCTACGCCATTAGTAATATCGCTTACTTGTTAATAATTAATTCCGGCGGTTTCTTGTCTTTTAATGATTGGGCGAATGTGGGAATTCATAAGAGTAGATAAAGGTTATATGATCTGTATAGTGAAAAAAACATATAACCACAATCAATTATTTATTAATTATGATAAAACTTATTCTAAATTATTTAAAAAAGTATGTTCCATGGCAAAATCATTACATATTGAAAATAAAATAAAAAAACTCGGTAGATAAAATTCGCAACAACGAATTTAGATTAAAAATTCACAATGGTCTTACTAGCTGTTATGAAGAAGTTGCACGTATTTTGGAAAAATTCTTTGCTGATATTACAGTTTCCACAACTAAAACTCTTATATCTTCTACAACCGTCGCTGAATCATTACTTAAAGAGAACGAAGAACGAGAACGAATTTTATATTTAAATCAGTCAGCTAAAGAAACATTGCTAAAACATTTAAGTCCCCTAGATATTAAGAAAACTACAGATCTATGGGGTATCTCTGTTAAACTAATTAGCTATATAATAGACGCTATTGCTCCTCACCACGCGACGATATGTAACAATTGTATAGAGTAAGGTGTGTTTCCTGACCTTATGAAATTTAGTAAAGTCGTATCTATATTTAAATCGGGTAGTACATCAAATCCCAACAATTTTCATCCTATATCGGTGCTACCCGCATTAAGTAAAATTTTTAAAAATATAATTTCAAATCAAATATTACATCATTTCATTTTACATAATCTCAGGCATGAGAAACAGT
Source organism: Dione juno (assembly GCA_037127375.1). Classification (NCBI taxonomy): domain Eukaryota; kingdom Metazoa; phylum Arthropoda; class Insecta; order Lepidoptera; family Nymphalidae; genus Dione; species Dione juno. The sequence continues at coordinate 2,217,322 of JAXRJS010000061.1, read as the reverse complement.
ATGGCTTTACTAAATGTCGCTCTACTACTGACGCTGGAATAGCTCTCATAAAGAGTATATACGAGCCTTTGGAGGAATCGCAGGATGCTCTTGGCATGTTCTGTGACCTGTCCAAAGCATTTGATTGCGTGCAGCATTCTACATTGATCATGAAGCTACACCATTACGGCATAAGAGGACGTGAACTCGTGCACCTCTTATTTGGCTAATAGGGTTCAGAGCAGGTTGATGTGAATGGCAAGAAATCTCCCGAGTCATTAATAAGTATGGGAGTCCCAAAGGGGTCTATTCTTGGTCTTTTCCACTTTTTAATTTAATTAGATTATTTTTAATTAAATTTTATTTAATTGAAAAAAAAATGTCCCGCTGAGTTTCTTGTGCCAATTCTTATCAGGTCTGAGGCATTAACTTTATGTATGTATGTATGTATGTATTTTTACTTTGAATAAAATTATTTGAATTTGTAACAAACAGATCATACTTTTGGTATACAATAGTGAAATAACGAAAATAGATTGATATATAATAATAATATAAGTAATAATTAAGAATTGTTATTAAACTGTATATTTTAGCATTTATTCCGGTTGAAATGTGTGCACGAAGACAAAAGATCTTATTGAATAAATAAGCAATCTTTCTTGCAAGCTAACCAATTCTTTGCAGTGATCTTCTTTCATTTGATTTGATCTGATTTTATATTCAGATTACCTTGCTAGCGGAAGCCAAGGCGTGTGAATAGTTTACTTAAAATGCTCAAATATGCTTACATCAAAAAATTTAATTTTACTATAACCGATAAAACTCAATTTTTTACTGAGAAGTAAAATCATGAGAAGAATAAAGAAAATAAGGGACCATCAAAGTCTGTGGTGTAAAATAACAAACGTATAAAAAAATCAGGAAGAATTTTTGATATATAGTACATACATGCCCATTTAAGCAATGGAATTATCCTCTTTTCTTTGCTCCGGCAAGACAAAATACGACGTTGAGTTCCGACACTAAACTCACAACGTCCCGAATTCTAGCTCAAAATAAAGAATGGAGTGTTTTGCTTTATTTTTCTCTCCCTGAACATGCGAAACACAGATAAAAAAAACGTCTATTAATGTTACAAAAAAATGCCATTTAAATTAGCATGCATGTTATGATTTATAAAGAAAATGTATTAACTTTGATAATCGAAAGAACTTTTCTAATTTTAGTTCTATTTTGTCGTTTATGCGAATGAGCTCGAGTTAGCATAGTCTTTGATCTATGTTTGTATCTTGCTCTCACACTGCGAAGACGCTTGACCTATATACTGATAAAATTGACAGGTTTAAAAAGTAAAAACAAGCTTAATATGTAATAAGTTGAGCTTTTTAATGTTTAGGAATAATAATCCGGCATATTTATTTAGTGTTATATTATTTTAAATTATTTTTATAACTACTGCATGATGAAATTTTTGAAAAGTTATGGCAGCAAATCTTCAGTACTTGGATTAGTTAAAGCAAATATATACCAATTCATTTTATTTTTTAAAGATTTACATGAATGTAAAGGAAATCTAAGATAAGTATCACGATTTCAATCTAAAATAAAAGTTACATCACTGCGTTTTTGCGATTAAAACGTAAAAAAAGAGTGGGTCAATACCCACTCTTTTTTTACGTTTTAACCCACAACCATCCTGTTACAGCCTTGCTATATTTCTATGATCTCATTTTTATTCTACGACAACTGTTTGTTGTTTTTATAATAGTATAGAAGCAAACTATAACAACTTAAATTATAAAATATATATATAAGGTTCGGACGGAATATTATAATTATATTGCCATTTTACAAATATTTTTATAAAAAAGTACTCAGTTTATAAAAAAGTACTCAGCAATCTTGAAAAGAATATTACAGTATTCTATAGAAAAACAGTGCTTTTGAACTAAACCGCAATCATAAATCGTACAGTACAACTTATAGCTCTGCCGTGCACCCTATAAATTACTTTACCAGGTGAAGCGATTGTGCAACGGTGGAGAACATAGAAGTGAAAAATGAATTTCAACATTGAAATTTTAAAATTCTTTTAAAATAGAAAATGTGAAGTAAGTGGCGTGATGGGACACAATATGACTGTAAGCGTGTTGATTGGGGTTCGGCGTTGAGTAAGGCCAATCAACATACCTTCAAGAATTTAGGTCGAAAGTAGAGAAAAGTCTCTTGATATTAAGCTCTTTCTGCCAACAACGACTTTATAAGTTTAGCTGCACTTACTAATTAGTTAGGGGAAATATTAATATACTAGATTGACGTGGACTTAAGTGGAATTTGATCATATAACGATCTTGTACTTACTTGAAACGTACTCGCCCTTAATAGCATACAACCCTTTGATATATTAATTACTTTTAACAAAAAAATAAAACCAATTACAATATTATAAGAAAATTGTAAATAGAATTTTTTTAATAATGTTTTTATTTGAAAATAAAGAAAGTTAAAAATCTATGAAATAAATTATATATAAATAAATAGCTTCACACTTGTTCCCACATAAAGCAAGATAGACAGACGGAATCTTAAATTAAATTACTAAGAAAAATATGTATTTTTTGTCATAATATAATAATATACTATTCAATTAATATTTTGCTTTATTTTGTATCCAAACTCTTTGTTTGCACGTGAATATTGGCCAGTGTTTATTGTAGCGAATTTCCCATGACGTGTGGTTTAGTCAATTTGAAAACGCCTGACACGAACATGCAGTTTGGAAGGATGGACTTAATATTTGTATGACGTATAGCGATATAAAGCGACGTAGTATATATAATAAAAAAAGTATAAACTAACACAAGAAATATTATTACGGTTATTTGCACAGATTTTCAAGCATAATAGGTTATATATACTATATATATATATATATATATATATATATATATATATATATATATATATATATATATATATATATATATATATATATATATATATATATATATATATATATATATATATATATATATATATATATATATATATATATATATATATAATGTATTTGTCAAACAATTACTTTATATGAAAAACACAACACAAACATAAATTTTTGGGCTAGGTATAATTCACGTATTGAAGAAGCCTATCGGTTATTGTACGTATGGTTTATCGTTGTCATGTGACCTACTGTCCATGAGGTCACCACTGACACTTAAAATATGTCATGTGTTATTTGCATTTGACCACGTAGATTAAACCACAGGATATAAAGGTGTAAATATATACAATTTTGTATATATATATATATATATATATATATATATATATATATATATATATATATATATATATATATATATATATATATATATATATATATATATATATATACATATATTATATATATATATATATATATATATATATATATATATATATATATATATAAAGGTGTAAATATATACAATTATGTATAACATATGATTATGAAGAAGATTACAATGGTTTGGACTGTCAAAGAGGAAAAGTGCTAAAAGCCTTATATTTGTAAATATAAATTCTACAATTATTAAAATTTTTAATAAGCATTAGTGAGTTGATTATGTTCAAAACCCATTAAAGCTCGTTAGCTTTGAATACGTTTATTTAAGGACTAGAATGAAATTATTTTCTTACTTTAGGGACTTTACAGCCTGCAGCAAGGGTCCACTCACATTGTACCGGGGCAGTATCTTCCATAAATTCTTTCTTAGAACCCTATGAAAAGTCTACTCCAAGTCCACGAAAGCACAGAAACTTTTTGGTTTATATCCAAAAAAATATTCCGTGGTTTTTTGCATAAATTTCTATGATTCTGTTTGTATATAATTATTCAATGGATAATAAGAGGTTTAATAACATAGAAGTTTTGGCAAAAAAGAGCAATAGCTCTTATTGGACTTCTTCTCTTTTAGATTCGGGTTTTATTTCTTAATTTATAATTTACTTTAATTTTTATTTCTGTGTTTCTTTTTCTTTTTTATATTGCGTATATTCATACATAACTACACTATGTACCTAATATTAATATATAAGAAAACTGTTATTGTTCTTGTTCCCTTAATAATAAATAAATAAAATATCCCAAAATTAGACTATCAATAAGTGCTTCATAAAACCAAGCTCTCTCTTAATACGGCAAAAGGCTAAGAATAATACTGATAAATGTTTAATGCAACGACAGCACTACTTTGAAAGTAGTAAACCGATAAACTCTTCCACTAAAGTTTATCTTAAACCTGTTTGCTTACTTAGATGTTTCCTGAAAGATTTTACGATATGGGTTAAATATATTATTTATTCGGATGGTAAGCATTTCACTATTTTGCAAGCTTCAAATAGAAGGGAATCTAGTAATCTAGTATCACCATAGAAATAGCACGTTAAGCTTGCATAACATGATATTGCTCTTTAATTTCAATTAAAACATAATGCGTAACAAAACACTGCGTGAAATTAAAACAGCGTCTAGACTGTAAACGTAATGGTTGTGGGTTTGATTCCCACTCGGATAGAATGAATTTATTTCATTTTCTTTATTAATTTAATCTTAATAATCTTTATTTGCTCTAGGCTTCGGCTAGGATATTCATACAACTACTCAGAAGGCAATATTTTAATTTACGCTCATAAGGAACAAACACATAGAATAAAGGCAAAAATATATGTGCCATTTTAAAAGAAGCTAAGTTTATGTTCGCAATTTTTTTCGGAGTGATACGAATTCCCTGGTAAAAGTATTTAGTAACATACTGTTCCTTCCTCCTTTTTTGCTTACGCACATAAAAGAAGTTTACATATTTTGCTGGGTGGTGTTAAATGAAAAAGAAATTACGAATTAATTGCGTATATTGGATTTAAATTTTTTTGCAACACTGGACGTTTCGGATACTTTGCAGCAGTTCCTGGCTAGGAGTCATGATGAGCTGATGAGTCATTCGTCTGTTAGTTGATATAACTACTATTTCAAATTAACAATTTCTTAGCTGCCTCGCACACTACGCTGGATCCCTGTAGAATTACTACTGGTATCCAGGGTACTGGACTTACTGGATCCTGTCCTCTGATGTGGTGCGTTTTAGATTTCAACATTTTTATGAGTGGGTCTAGGTAAGATAGAAAGTTTCCAACCATATTTTCTATAGAAATTAGGATGTGTTTGAAATCGCGCACACCAAAGATCTTTTTACCGTTCAGATCAGTTATTAATTCGTAGCTCTCAATAAGAACGTGTGGCTTGATTTTCTAGAGCGCTTCCAAGACGCTCCAATTCGAGTCCCGCTATTTTCTTAATATTTTTATTTTTTTGTGTGAAATAACACGTTAGAAAATGTTAAAGATTACATTATTACACAGTAAGATACAGACAATATAATTGTAAAATAATTTTAACTTCGTATGTAGAAGCGTATAAATCTTATAAAAGTCAAGTTAATATGTACATGTTTAAAAACATGTAAATATTAAATTTAAAACCGTATCTTGTAGATTTTTTATTTAAATTTAGTTTATGGTTAACTTCGTAATATTTCTGCCGCCATCCTTTTTCCTGAAAATGTGGTCTTGGAAAGTTGAAATAATACCAAATATTATGGTTTACAATTCAGTTATGGTGTCGATGTTAAGGGTCTATATAAACGTATTACAAAAACAAAAGCACTCATTTACAATTCATGGAAAAACTTACATAAACATAAAACAAACAAACATATAAAAAATGTATGTTATAATACTTGTTTTTTTAATGTAAATGTAAACATTTATTTAGAAAGACAAGAATTCTCATAGCACATCAAATACAGGTTTGAAATCCAAATATACTATGCTCTTAGTAACAATTTTTAAATTCTAATTCAATAGCTATCAGTCTGACGTTAGATTATTAAAGCATCTATATTCTACGGATAATAACTACGACATACTTGCTTATGAGAGTGGAAAATCTAATAGTTTTCTAAACTTACTTTCTTTTTTTATATCTTAAGCAGAAAGTCATTATTATTTAAGACAGAATTGTATTTTTATCTATACTAATATCATAAAGATGAATAATTTGTTTGGTATAATATTATTTTATTTTAGTGTCCAATTATCTAGAAATAATATAGGCTGTATAGCATCATGTTAATAGTTTCGATGTAATCCACTGTCCGATCAGAGGTTACGTCGGGCGCTTAGAATGTGTCATGTGTCATACACAAATCTTAGTTATTTCCAGTAGTCCATCCATCCATTTCCATTCTGTTCCATCTATAAAAAGATCGGCATTTAAATAATAAATATTATAAATGAAGTAAATAAAACAAATTATAAACAAGCGTTCAAAAGTGATCATGTGATTGTGAATCAAAAATAAAGAAATCCTAGCTTAATGCTTGAAATATTAGTATTAGAGAGGATATAAACTACACTTAGTTGGTTTAACCTATAAGTAAATATTGGCAATCGTTCAGCACATTTTCTATTTACATTGCAAAGTAGGTAATATACTAATAACGAACACAGGATTTTTATTTGTATATAATATTTTTAAGTATTGCTTATGCATTTTTGTCAAATGTCATGTCAAATCGTGACACAGGTATTGCGTTAAAGTACGAAATCTATTAAATCTTTCATGTAAACAGAAAAATGTGGGTTTTTCTCTTTATATTAAAATGATAATGATTTGATGATGAAATTATTATTATTTTATAATACTCGAAAATTATTGTTTTTTTTTTTTATTTTATTTGAAATTAATCGCATATATTTTGGACATACCTAGATAATTTTGCGTTGAAATAATTTTCCATTTATATTTCTACTAAACAGACTAATATCTAAAGTAAATTAAAAGAACAAAAAAAAAACAGGATTGCAAGAAAATGTTTTTATCTAATGAAATTTAAAAAAAAAAGTCTTAAATGATATTCTCAGGAATTTATAAATAGTGATATAGTTTAAGTTTTATTTTAATATACATGCTTAGCTATATATATATATATATATATATATATATATATATATATATATATATATATATATATATATATATATATATATATATATATATATATATATATATATATATATATATACTGTTTTGTAGTTGAGTTCAGTTATTTATTTATGGCTTTCCTTCTTAGAGTTCCGTACCTCAAAAAAATTAATCAGAATCCTAATAGGATAACTTTGTTGTCCTTTAATCCACCCGTCCATCCGTCTTTCTATCTGTCAGTCTGTTTGAACCAATTTTCTCGAGACCGTTTGTAGGTGTCAAGTTGTAATTAATATCAAATATCCAGGTACGGTCGCTTGAACCACAAAAAAGCTAAAGTATTAGTAAAGTATTAGCTCGATAGATAATGAAGACGTGTAGGTAGGCTACTATTATTAAATATATAAATATTTTTATTATTAAAATATAATTAAATTATTAAATTTGGCGAAAGTGACAACTTACAATACAATTAAAGGAAAAATTTGAAATTTGGTAATTTATAGAATATATATCACAGAAAATGCCATTACAAACTAACACGTGCACTTTATTTCATACAAAAAAGGTTCAAGTGCGTATGCTCGTGAATTTAGGTTTGTTTATAAATTTCACTTCCCTCTGAGTGAAATGTTGAAAAAAACATTGGTACGGAATCCTCACCATCCCATCTCTGATTTGGCCGCAGTACGGTAGTTATTCATATTTCAAATTTACCAACCTGCTACGCAATATATAAATTATAAACCTCTATTTATATTGTTAAAAGTGAAGACTATTTTTGCTGGATATTTTTTTATATACATTCTATGTGCGTAGAAAGCTATTTCTTTTCATCGATCAATCTCCTGTTCTCTATACAACATGTCGTTGGCAAAATGAATTATTGTGCTCAAGTGGCACACTCGAAATAACTAACATAACAACAAAACTAAATAACAGAACTAAACTGATGTCTGACAATAGTTATTTTAAAATATAAAAATAAAAATCCAATGAAGGTTCTGTAAAAATAGTTAAATCTTAATTATTAAATGAAATAGAGAACATTATTATAAATTATTAACTTGTGAATTAAAAGTCTTTTTTATTTATATCAGAGCAATATTTATCAAATTTGCTGGTAATAATATAAAAGGATATATTATAATGCGGTAAGATGGTTTCTCATTTAATTAACAAAGGTCTGCCTCCAGGCGGATTCGAGATTCTTAAGCTTGTCTTATCTAGTTACCTCTCATTTGTTAAGTTTAACAACTTATTTGCTGCTAATTACGATAATAAAGGCATCTCATCTCTTCTATAAAGTCTGTATTTTCATAATAAAAATATATTTTTTTAGTTTCACCCCGTATTCTTAACGAGTAGGAAAATTAAAATAATTGACTACTCTATTGGCATTGAACCCGCAACCCGTGTCTACTTATAGTCATATGCACATGGACGGTCTGCGTATAAAGGCTTTTAAAAAGCGCTTAACAAATAAAATATGCATATATGCCGCCTTGCCTTGTATTGAGATAGTAATTATTTGGGCCGTCGTAGCACACCGATACTACTGACTATTAAAACGATGGTTGTTTGTTCGATTCCCACTCAGGGGAATAAATAATATTTCTTTTCAGCGCTCTGGTAAGACGAACGGCACGAGTTTTGCCACTTAACACGCAATATCTCGAAAGTTGGAAAGCGGAGAACGGAGTGTCTTAACACTAGGTTCGCTTTGCCTCCTCTGCTACGTGTGGGATACAGCGTGAGTAAATATTATTGAAATGCAAAAGGCTTTCAATTCACTAAGAGGAATGCTTATTTTTAAAAATAAGGTTAGCTTTATCGACTTGTTTGTGCCAAGAGCGGATTTTATAAAAGTAAAATGTTTTATTAGTATTATTATTATGATTACTTCATTTAGTTTAGTATAAGTAAGTGTAAATTAATAAAATTATCTGCAATTGTGATCATACTGATTGTCAAATTTTGAATAAAAATGTCAGTGTGAGGATTTCGAGATGGTATTATTAAAAATTAAAAAAAAATTCAACATACGTTTTCTTGACCTCTCAATTTCGCTTCCATTGATAATTACTTTAATATTAAAATAAAGAAAAGTTTTCATGCGAAAATGTCTATGTAGGTCTTTGAAATTGTGTAAATATGAAACTAGTTTCAAACGTTTACTAGTTTCAAATTCACACAATTTCAAAGTTGTGATCAATGTAAGCTAAACTACAAAACAATTAAAATTAATCAAAAGAAATATTTCTTTAAATATCGGTATAGTAACTAACATTAATAGTATTATTTCATTGTGTTGACTTAGAAGTAATTTTTTCCAATCCAATCCAAGAGGATATTTATTATTAATTTAAGACAAGCCTCCCCAATACCGCCAAGTAGTCTTGATAGATTGGTAGACAAGCAGACACAAACAGAGGGACAACAAGTTTTACCCAAAAAGAATTCCGTTCTTTTTTTCCGGTTCCGGAACTCTAAAAATGTGTTAGTGATTTAGCTAGTTTATTTAGTTAGATTTATCCTATTATATTTTAACCCATATATTATTTGTTTTATCTAAAAACTTTTACAATAAGCCCCACGTTCCCCTATAACAATTATAATGTAGTATATTACCATCTATACTAATAAATGAATCCGAGTGTCTGTCTGTAATATTAAACACAAACAAATTTATTAAAAACAAATATAAATATATATATATATATATATATATATATATATATATATATATATATACTATATATATATATATATATATATATATATATATATATATATATATATAGATATATATA